>OY720632.1:59628099-60008414 GCA_963169105.1 Ceriagrion tenellum | reverse complement strand
CTATTCAAGGAAGATTGCCTAAGCATGAAGGAGATGAACTGGACTTTGGATGGCCTTCTGAATGAACAAGATCAGTGATACATATAATATGGAAAAAGTGATAGAAAATCTAATTAGAATACTGTTCTATGGGAATGTGAGATGAATAAGGTTTTGGGGGATTATAGTGTCCAAGAATGGTACCACATTTGAACTCATTCTTAACCCTATAGAGTGGTAACAGTATTTTAGGTATACACTACTGGTAACGCTCATAAATTTTATGGTTCATGGCTCATGGTTCAGGTTTGTAAGTAAGATGAAAAAATACCTGGACATGGGTCAGTTATGTTAATTTACATATAAAAACATATTTACTTGTACACAACCATTCATTCACATTGTGAACAAATATTTTCCTTATGTTCTCCTCAGTACACAACACTGCATCTCTCACAATTGTCATTCACCTCTTCATCGTTAAACATATAGCTCAAATGGTTCTTTTGTTTCTGTGTTGGGATTTAGTGGAACATTCAGAATTTGCAAGCCTGATTATATCAGGAAGATTTGCTTCAATGGTTGTACACTATGAATCACATTTGAATGTTGCATTCGCTGTGCAAGCAATGGCTCCATTAACTTGTTCACTAACTCCTTCATAAAGTCCTACCTAGAAATTCCTTTTTGGTGGCTCTGGACACAATTGCAGGTCAATTCAATCCAAGAATTGATCATGGTGATATTGATGATGTTAAAAAAAACTCAAAGAAGCCACATGTTAGTTTTATGGAAATATGGGTCCTTCCAAGCTGAGTAGTTCTAGTGGAACACTATAAATCAATCAATCATTTATTTGTCCAGTGATTTGTTTCCTCATATAAATATAAGACACGTTGAAACAATATTGATACATTTCTTTGAAGGCTTCCGCGACTCATATACTTGTTAATATTGCTGTTTTCAGGTATTCTCGTCGTGTGTTTAGTTTTTCTGACTACAGTTTCTCCCCTCTTCCTTGGAGCATCTTCAGGTCTGTTGGACATTTTGTAAATTTTTACAAAATGTCCAACAGACCTGAAGACGCCCCCAGGAAGAGGGGAGAAACTGTAGTCAGAAAAACTAAACACGAGACGAGAATACCTGAAAACAGCAATATTAACAATATTGATACATATTATGATTGTTGCATAAATTCGTCAACTGAGTAAAAAATATTTCTTTTTAAATATTGACATAGTTTATATTTGAATACATTTATCGATTCAAATTTTTTTATTTCAACAGGCAACTTGTTATAAGGCCCATATTTTTTGGTCCCAGTGCAACATGCCTTGTTCTGACATAAGTTTGGTGTAGGTTTGTAGCACACCTGGTGTTATAACTATGGTAAGAGTCATTTCTGTTATAGCTGCAGAGATTGAGCTTAGCACAGATGATTGCAGCATATACATATATATGCACATGGAAGAGGCAGGATGCGAAGTTTTTTAAATAGAGGTCGACATGGTACATTGAAGGGTACATTGCACATAAGTCGAACAACTCTTATCTGTATTTTAAATATGACACTGGCCTTTGGTGAGGAACCCCAAAAAAGAATACTGTAGAAATACTACTGAATGTCCTAGTGAAATAAACAGACCAGAAGTTCTATCCACACAGATATAGATTGTTATCCATCCGGAAAAGTGATATTTTGTGGGAGGTAACCCACAGGAAATGGATTACAATGTCGCAATGCATAGAAGGCTAGTCCTTTGAATATGTGAGAAAAAAATTCAGAGAATACTCTCGGGACAATGAGGAAATTAAATAGTTGCGAATTGGAAAAGTGTCATTATTTTATGGCAATGATTCTCTACAAAGTAATATATTGTAGAAACCTAAAGCCAAATGATTCCTATACTCAAGGTCTGGTATGGGTAGGAAGGTAGACAGAAGGTGGTTTTATTAAAGTCACGATAAAAAAAGGCATTATAAAAAGTATAGTCGTAAATTTTGCGAACATTACCACTTCAAGTAAAGGAGCTTCCAAAAATTTTATTTTATGGTGATCAAATGATGAGTGGCATGAATTTGATGGAAAGGGGATTAGATCTCTGCCCAGGCTCATCTTGTAGGCTGGCATATGGCCTTTTCATGGTGAATTTCTTACTTTAATGAGCACACAATCTTATTTGTTAAAACTTCTTGAGAACATGAGAAGCAAGCCGAGTAGTGTAAGTGACCTTTTCAAAAATTTGAATGGATGATATTTATCTCTAAAATTCTTGCCTTTAGTCTTCCCTCATACTTTTCCCACCCAGTAGTGACATATTACAGTATTATCCATGAGTCCTGGGTTTCCATGAGTGAATCAGGGTTCCTCACCCAGTGGTGGGACATCATCATGAATATGGTGTATAGTACCTCTTAAATATTTCCAAAATTGATGTTTTGAGTATGATTGAGTCATGAAAATGCATAACTGATAAAACCTTGTGAGTTCAATTAAAAAAGTACGGCAAAAACCCCTGAGACTGAGTATATAATTTTCACTTGGTCACAATAAATACCAAAATCTTTGGATTTAAAGGAATATATCTCTCATTATGACAACTTATAATAGCCTTCCAAAAGATGTTTAATTGGCAAAATCCCTACCAACTTTAAGATTAAGGAATCATCTCTTTCTTATGATGGAAGATGGAAAATTTTAAAATTTTCTTTATAAAGAAATGTGTTACCTTATTGGCATTGTTATTTTCAAAATAGTTTTTTTTTATTTTTATTATAATTTTGATGCTATAGGTACTTGATCTCCTCATGTACTTAACTTATTTTTATTGATCCTATTGTTGATTGAATATAATGAAGTCTATTTCTGCAGTGATCTTATTTTTGACTGAATATAATTATGTCTATTTCTACAGTAGGTATGTTGGTGTAATAATTTTTGAGTGCATTTATACTGTGTATTAATATGTATTTCCTAAGTGACCATTTGTAACCATTATAATTTTTTTTCTTTATATCTATCTATTTTATAGAAACAAGCATGGCTGTGGCAAAGAGCTTCTTTCTACATAGAACACAAAAAGTCTAATTTTCAGTATAACATTTTTGTTTCTAAGCATTTGACCTGTACTTATTTTTTCTATTCAATATGATTGTTATTATTTGCTATCTTTCACTGATTGTACAGTCCTATTAGAGCCAACGGCTCATTGGACATTCTTCTACAATAAATCAATCAAATATATATCACCAAAAATATAAATTTAACCTTGTAATAATTACATCAAAGCAGACTTTTTTGGTGATGAAATAGCTCAGCAATAATGAAAACATAGCTGAAGGAACAATTTTTGAAAATTAGAGAGCCTGATATGACTTGGATATAAAGATATGCATTTAAGTACATATATCAAAAAAGCAATTATGTGCTCTTCAAGAAACCAATGCCTTCTGCAACGCTACTCCTAATATGCCTACCTAAAAAATAGATAATTATTTGGATTCATTCTTTAATTCAATTCCATCAATTATAAAACTTCATATCAGAGACTCTTCTCTGAAGAAAATGTGGCCACTTTCTGCGAAATGCTTAATTCCTATGATAGGTCAAATATCTACTCCCTGTGCTCTTTTGATGAGAACTTCGTGTACTTCTATTCATCATACTGCAAAATTACTTTGACTACTGTTTTCCATATTTGCCTAAAAGAACAAGAAATTATTCTAATTCAAAGTGCAAAAATCCTTGGGTCTCTGAAGAAATCCGTTAATTATCCAGGTTAACAAAAGACATGGCTTCTTACTTGCATAAGAAGACAGACCCTGCTGACAGACTTGAATATGCTGTCATGAAAAAGAATTATAGACATATTCTTCAGAATGCTATAAGGATCTACAATTGCCAAAGAATCAGTAATGCTGAAAACAAAACTCGAGAAATTTGGAAAATTATTAAAGAATCTAAACATCATCAAGTATCTTGCTTTTTGCATCAGGCTTCTCCCAGTTCAGATTTGGAAGTAGTTGGACGAAGCTTCGCGTTCTCTAATATTACTTTTTTCCAAAAAACAGGAAAATTTTCCTAAGACTTCGTTTGGCTTTAGAATCAAACCTGCCGAATGCTAGGTTCGAATTGATCATTCGGAGTGCTGAGTTATTTCTTCCTTCGGTCTTGCCTAATGTCTGTGCTTAACTTCAATACAATTCAAGCGCACCTAGCATTAGCGCTCGAAGTGAAATTTGGTACTTAACTTTCCCAGTGAATTATACGCAGGATCTATCTGTTCCCAGGTTCCACACAGAGTCAAAGTCTCCAAGGGCTACATGCTGTATGGCATGCAGCTCAGAGGAGCCACTAACTCGGTGAGAATCCCGAGAGCCGTTGTAGCGTGTTCACTATGTTCACTTTCCCTTACATTTCGCCTCGCCAAAGTGTGTGCCACTGCTGGCAATGACCAGCACAGCTATCTCACACTACGGAATCAGGTGACTAATATCTTTTCCAAATGTCTTGGGCACTAGGAGGCTGGACTACAATCTGTGGGGTTGGGCATGGAGTGGGGTTGAGCGGAAAAGTTCCTCGTCAAGCGTCTTTCCAAAAGCCAATCAGGGTACTGTAGGCGTGGCGTACAACCTAGAAAATTCAGTCGCGCTCAGACATCCATTGTGTGAACTTCGCGATTCTGCATGCTGTGTTGCCATACCTCATCACCACAGGACCTCTCTCAATGAGGGCCACGCGGTTTTCCCTGCTAAGGGATAATAATCGCGGCAACGCCGAGCTAGAACTTCTCCCTCTCCGTGGCAGTTTCCCGACCCCCGGCAGCGGAGGCCTTCGAACAGTTCCGGACTCACACGAAAGGCGCCCGCCCCCACAAACTGCAGTCCAGCCTCCTAGCGCCCAATACATTTCAAAAAGATGATAACTTCAGAAGATACCCGATCGTTCATTCTATAATTATTTCATTTGTTTTTCGTTTCCCCATCAAAGCCGCTTTTGTGCTCATTAACTTTTTTCTTTTCCTCAATAATTTCTGGCCGGCCAATTTCTACAGGAGGTGAAGGGCATATTTCCCCTTTCTAGGTGAGATTCTTTACTAGGAGACTTCTTATTCTAGAAGGCTTCTTTTATTTTGATGCGACAGAAAAGGCCTATGGAAACTATTAACTCCGAGAAACCGAGCCGGTGGAAGATCAGAGAAGAATTCACGATGACGATTCATCGGGAATGCACTGAAGTTTTTACACCCAGAGCAAAGGGAGTATGAGATCCAGTTCTCGCTAGGGACAAGAAATGCATTTTCTCACACGTTTCGACTACTAGCACATCGTATTCAGGTTAGTGATGGGTGGATTTTGGGGCCTTTCATCTACCATTACCCTTCTGCGGTTTTCAATATTGATATCCAGGAATTATTGGATGAGTAACTCAGATCACTATTGTAATTTCATCTCCTCGAAATTATTTCCTTGATGATTCGGTCACAACCTCCTGAGGTGAAGCAGCGTAGGTACACACAGAGATGCACCGCGACGGAATGCACGAATAAGATAAGAAGAAAGCTCGAAAAAGAGGCGATTGATGAGTAAGTTCTATGCTCCGGAAAATGTGAGTTCCATTGCGGATTTCAAATATTTGCGGTAGACGATGTCTTCCTCATTGTTGCCAGTCTTTCGAAGGGTGTGATGCTCCTAGAAGTTCCCAAGAATGCCGCATTCTGGCGCGCGAAAAATTTTGCGTTAATTTCTTCCGCCACTGTACAATGTACGTACATGATAAGTTTTTGTTGAAATATAAATACACTTCTTGAGGCCGCATCGCTACGGACGGTCTGTTCAGTGTCTGCGTACACCGACAATTCTACAAATTGTATAGCTTTAAACTCAACAAATTACCAACTATTATTATTATTGGGTCATTTCCAGTACTATAGGAATGACACGACTCAAACAGAGCATCCAGTTTCGCCAATGGCGTCAGCGTCAGACCCATGAATATTTATAGTCAGGCCTTTGCAGCAATAACTCTACAATCGCACTCGGCGATAATGACTGCAACACCCGTGGGGGAAGGGCTTTGGCAGGCGTTTACAAAAACCTTGGGCTATCCGAAGAGAAGAGATAAAATTTACCAGACGGATATGAAAGTGGACTCTTGTCTGACAGTAACAATTCGATTGAAAATATCAATGTTGATTACCCAGCGGACCCATTTCTGTTTCGTCACATTTCGATTGGCCCGTCTAAAGTTCGAACTTCGTTAGAAATAGGTCCGTGTCAACCTGGGCTTAGTGACACTTTCCATTATTTTGACTACAATGACAGTCATAGGCGATTCAACAAGGAATGGTATAAAAAGAAACTTTCATCAGGTGAAGTAGTCAATAGAAACTGGTTGGTTTATTCGCCCAGGGGTTATATCATGTTATGTTTCTCATGTTGGCTGTTTGAAGATAAATAAGTCAGGCAAAATTACATTGGTAACATTACATCGGTAAGATCCAAACATGGGTGTCTCGAATTTTAAGAAAGGGACAGAGAAAATAAAATTGCATGAAGAAACCTAAGGCCATCGCCAATTAGAAAACGTGTTTTTAATTACAAGGTACAGATTCAAAAACCATTGTACTATCGAGGTAAAACTTAATCAAGCCCAAAATGAAATGATTTAAAAAAACAGAAATAGTGAAACGATTAATTGATTTTATTATGTATCTCTGGAAACAAGGTCTACCTTTACGTGGCCATCGAGAATTTTCTTATCGACAAAACGTCGAGAATAACGAGAGAAATTTTTTAGAACTTGTGAGAGTTTTTGCAAAATACGATACGATAATGGCTGACCATCTTGAGAGCTAAAATACAATGAAACTTACTTAAGCCCGTCTATACAAAATTACATCATTCAAGCCTTGGCTATTGAGGCAATGCAGATCATTGTTGGCGAGATTAAACAAATGAAGTTTAACTATCTAATAATTTACTCAAAAATCGACATTTCCAAAGGAGACCAATTTTCGTTGAGTGAACGTTATGTTATGAACGGAGTTCCAGTTGAACGTCCAGGCAATTCTCAGAGCTGCAATGACCTGTGAGAATTAGCTATACGGACTACATCATTGCATCGAGAGCTAAATAAATAAATGTGTGTTATGCGTTGTAAATTTTTATATTTTGTAGAAACCCATCCACCTATTGCATCACCAAAATTTGTAAAGTTTAGCAAACTCGTTAATTTATGAGTCGGCGCCCCCTGAAACTTTTCTGCCCCCCCTAGACCCAAAACCTGGCTACGCCACTGGCCCGGGGCGCCAAACTCAAGGACCGCCCCGGGCGGCACACGCACTAGCTACGCCACTGATGTTCATGTAAACTTTTTGTAAAATACTTTATGATATGAAAGAAATAACAAATTGCGGAGTTTCCTTTTACCAGTTTACAGTCTCTTAAAAAATAATACACTACTGATTGTTTCAAAACTTCATCTTAAGAATTAAATTTTTTAAGCAAATCTAACAACTCAAAGCACCGCGGCGGCACCACGAATCCGTAAGAGGAGGATCCTATTATTCATTCAAGTGCTCCTGTCCCTGTCTACAAGTTGATGACCACAGGTGCCGAATGGCCATAGCCGCCGAGGAACTTCAAACTAAAATATTACTACAACACATTTGAATTACGAATTACTCTCTTCATTTCCTATGGTTGAACGTCCTTGCAACCACCATTTAAATGCTGACATTTTTAAAATAAAACATAGCCACTCCCATTTCACTCGCCGACATCGCTGCATCTATAAGAATCTTGTCTCATTGTAATCTTTTGTCCAAAGAACCAAAGATTACAATGAGGCGATTTATTTTTCTCAATTCATTAAAGGCCAAGCAAAGGTATGGATGGCTTGATGCTAACTAGCTTTCATAAAATATTAACAAAACCCAAAATTTAAATGGAGTCTCCCGGAGCTAGAGCAAGATCAGAACTGTGTAAGCTTACTAGGCATTAAACTACATTCAAAATTGAAGTGGGACTTATACATTTCAGAGGTTAACAGGATGCTATCCCAATGTGTATACTTCTCAAGGAAGCTAAAATGATGATTCCTGCTGAGAAAGTGAGAAAGGTGAAAGAGAGCAAAATATATATTTCATAGGTAAGACCACTGCAGTCATCTTACCTATGGCCTTTTATTTTGGGGACATGCATCTGAGGTGAAACAGGTACTAAAGATTCAATAAAAGGCAATATGTATTGTGACTGACTCCTCATCTAGGCAACACAGCAAACCACTTTCCGTTCAATTGAAAATTCTCACAGTATATAGTTAATATGTTTTTACTAACCTAATAATATGCCACGGAGCAAATAATTACTTTCCCCTGAAGATCATGAGTCCAAGCTCATTAGACCAGGACTAATGGTAAACTTGATGTGCATCAATGCACACTGACAATGATGTTAGCTAAATTTGGAATTCTAGGTATTAGACTTTTTAATAAGTTACCAGAAAAAAACCAGAGTGGTTAGTGCTAATAGATTTAAGAACGAAATCTCCTTTTGACTGATTTCCAACCCAACCTGTATTGTGGAGGAGATTTTTGAATGTAATTTTAATGAGAAATTGTTTTGAATTTGTTACAGGGATTTATTATGTGTATTTATACACTGAATGTAACAATGCTGAAGAATTTCCTTGTGAATCGAATTTTATTTTATTTCGGTAAGTTTTGCAAATTTTATTTGAACTACTTACCTACCCAGGTGTTTGTCCTTGTCTTGACGACATGTGGCGTTGCCATCTAATTATGAATAAATATTATTTCTACTCTCTGAAGTTGAATTGAAAAGGAGAACAAGTAGGGATAGAATGAATACAACTGCTCCTTGACTGGATATGGAGAGGGAGAGGAAACTAGACTTTCAATAACTCGCCCAAGTAATGTGAAATGCCATGGTGGAATTTTGAGCAGAGAATTGTTGATCAAAGGGACTCTTTGCCTTTCATGTCCATTCCTCCGTTGGTCAAAGTAAGGACGTGGACATTTTTATGCAGCAGAAAAGGGGCTGAATTCATTACACTAAAAATGTTAGGCTGAGGTGATTTCGATGTTTCTTGTAAAAGAATGTAGGAAGAAGATGGGTGCATGGTGTGAGAGAAGATTCCTCCTTCCATGTAAAAATATGGATAAAGATAGCTAATCAAGCATCCTCCCCCGTATCACAGTACAGATTTTAGAATGTTCCGTGACCAATGTCTCAAACTTGTCCACTCCACAGCTTCAGAAACTTAAGCTAGAACTATGCTGATGATCGTAGCCTGCGAGGTATTCAGAGGACTTAAGAAAAGTAATTAAAATGAAAGGTTATTATGGCCTCCCAGGTAAAAATATTTGGTCTGTGACTGTCTAAGGTTAAATGGCTGTGCCGAAGGTGTGATGCAGTCACAGTCCCACCGTGGCACTCGCCTCGAATGATTGGTTTTCATAATAGTGCATAGTGGGGAATCAAAATTAGCGTGTGAAGTTTTGTGTGAAACTTGAAAACTTCCATTTATTGTCAGATAAAAACCTAATTATAAGAGAGGAACAGTACAAAATGGCAGTAGAAAGCACATACATACCCATCACGCCGTTCCCTTCCGGGGTAGGCACAGTCAAAATGTTTCACTCATTAATACATAATTGTACACCTAATTCTGCATCAATAATTTCCTCCATGCTGACCTATCCTTTCAAACCTCTTTCGCCTCACTTACCCCCATACACTGTTTCATACACGCCCTCCTGTTTTTAAAACTCCTAATATTCCTCCTCCTAAGAATTTCCTCAACCACAACTTTCTCGGCCTACCTCTACCTCTCACACCATTCATTCCACTCTCATAGATCTGTTTCGTTATTCGACTCTCATCCATTCTCTCAACATGGCCAAACCAACGAAGCTCACTCCTTTCATACACGTCCATTACTGGAGCATTTAACCCACATTCATTCATGACCCGCTCATTCCTGACCCTATCCATCCTACTTTTGCCGCAAATACTCCTCAGATAACTCATACCCACGGCGTTTAGTCTACTCTTATGTCTATTCTGACATACCCATGTTTCACTACCATATAGCAAAGAGGGAAGAAGTACACTTCTGTACACGGTAATTTTCGCTTCCTTAGACAAGCACTCATTCCTTGATATGCTCCACATGCTACCTACCACTTTCCTTCCAGCATTCGCACGTCTCTTTATCTCCTCATCTATTCTTCCATCTTTCGCATACATCTTACCTACGTACATAAAATCATCCACCTGTTCAATTACTTCACCATTCGCCCTCATCATACAGTTATTCTCCCCATTCCCCTTATCAAAAACTACTTCTTTAGTCTTGCACACTTGTCTTTAGTTTAGTCTTCTATTGTTAATAAACAAATCAACCTATAAAAAATTGTACATTCTGACACACTGACTAAAAAAACTGTCTTATCTGGAGGACCCAAACAATGTTGGCAATTTCTTCAACATACATTCTACAGGGTGCGGGAGCATAATTTTCTGATTTGAATTATTGCCTTAACTTGTTAACCCCGGCATAATATTAAGACTAAGAAATCGAAGCAACTCGTTGGATATAATATTTAAAACAGAGTAAACAAAATTTTCCAATGTTGTTGAATATGGAGAAAAAATAATTATAACAATACCTATAACATCTTTTGCCTCATTGACCCTTCAAACCAGCAAATTATGCAGCCACACCCAGTATTTCCCACCACCTCCCTTTCCCAATAGGGACAAACGACGAAATTAGTCGCTAGCCTCTTCAAATAACCACCGTACCGACAAAAAATGGAAACGTGAAGAAAAAGAGGAAAAGATTGGCGAGGCAGATGGGATGCGGATATGAATAAGTAACTAGAAGGAGACATGAAGTTCAGTAAGGCTAGAAAGTCGCAGAGGAATTGGAAGATAGAAATAGAAGGGAGGAGAATGAGAAGCAGAACTAAGAGAGAGAGAGATAAAGGTTGGTGAGGAAGAGAAGAAGTGAGATGAAAAAGTGAACAATGGGTTCCGGAATTCGCAACAAGGGGGGTTGGGGGGGGGCAGAGGGAAGAGGAAGGAATGAGTGATGGGTGGACGTTGGGAGGAAGTAGAGCTTTCGCTTTGAGGCGAGGGGAATGGGAGATGAAACAAGGAAATAAAATGGTTTCAGAGGACACCACTGGTGGAAATCAGACGGCATGAAAAATGCGTGGGATGCATAAATTAGCACATATCACGGCGGCACGAAGAATACATGTAACGCTCAACAACCTTCAAAGTATTCTTCAATACATTACACAGCAACATCTTTGTTTTATTTACAACTATTGAGATGTATGGAATGGGCCTGCGTCATTTAACTCTAGCCTGACAACAGGATTAACAACAAGGATTAACTATTTTCCCATGGATAGCAAGACGGAATGATTGAATGAACGCAATTTTAGCAATAATATCAACCAGCTGTTTGAAATTTAACGCAAGTAACTCATCAAAATAACAACATTGTTTACTAAGTGCTATGGAATTCACTCAATTTTTCTCTAGTTTTTACAGGAAATGCGGATGATTATTAATTTAAATGAATAAATCATTTATGAAAGGAAAGTGTATATTAAAGAAGTCCATGCTAATTTATAGTAAGTCATAGAAGGAAAGATTTGGAAATTGAGAAATTAGCGCGTTATCCCGCTCTATAAGGAAACTAGGGTTAACAAATATTGCTCACTAGCTCTGAGCAAATAGTGCGTAACAACTCATGAAAAGTTAAAACAACTGGACCGTTCATATGAAGAATAAACGTGAATGCGCATCATTAAAAATCAAAATTTGATCAAACTAAAATTGAATCAAATGGAGAAACGTAATGATTGCTGTACTGACCAATAAGAGGGCCATTTAAAACTCCATTTGGTCCACCAGAAACTGCTTGCAAATTCAAAATCCTGTAAATTAAAAAAAAATAAAATGGAAACTTGAAGTTCTGTTCATATTCATTGTTAACAAGATAAAAATTTGTGACTTCCACGAATAATTGAGCGCTAGCGACTGGTTTCGGCTGGTTTGACCTGATCGTGAAAGCTGAAACCGGTCGCTAAATTTTGGAAGTCGCAAGTTTTTATCTTATTTATAAATAAAATATTTTTATATAGAAAATATAACAGAAAAGTCAATCTAACACCACATACTCTAGTCTTCAATAAGTTATCATCTGTTTAATCACATAAAAGAGTAGACATAGACTATTCAGAATGACCACCAGGTCAACTTTTTCATTATGGCCTACTTTTCTAAAGACAGTGTTCTAACATCTTCAGCCACTTTCTTACGGGCATATCAGCAACTTTCTTAAGGGGTCCCGCAGAATATCCCATTTCACTACCAGCCATGACCCTCTCTCCTCTCCTCCTTCAACAAACCCCTCAACTAACCAGCCGAAAAAACATTGCAATAACGAATATAACATTAACTCGCTTATAATAATATAAAAGCAATCTTGTCTTACACTATTAAATCAGCTATTTCTGTATTTGTTTGAAATTTTTTCTCGAAAACGGCTCAAGATATTGTGATGACATTCTGAGATGAATTAATTCGGGTAAGAAATCAAGATTGAAAAAGGTGTCATACATAGCAATCACGTCGCTCCATGCCAGGGTTGGCACAGTCAAAGAGTTTCACTCATAAATACATATCTGTACACTTAAATATGCTTCAATAATTTCCTCCATCCTGACCTATCCGTGCAAAACTCTTTGGCCTCAATAAATTCAATAGTGTCAGGCGAAACATGATGGAACTCCTTCATGATGATCAGAAAGGAAAATGCAATGGCAGGTTCCGCAATTATTTAATCAGGCGACCGGTTTCGATACAAGGTATCATCATCAGCTTCTTTTGCCTCATTTACCCCCATACACTGCTTCATACACTCCCTCCTGTTTTTAAACTCCTAATATTCCTCCTCCTAAGACTTTCCTCAACCACATTCAACCACAACTTTCTCTACCTACCTCTCCCTCTCCCAACATTCATTTCACTCTTATATCTCTGTTTCGTTTTTCGACTCTCATTCATTCTCTCAACCTGGCCAAACCAACGAACCACACTCCTTTCATATATGTCCATTACTGGAGCATCTAACCCACATTCATTTATTACCCATTCATTCCTGACTCTATCCATCCTACTTTTGCCGCAAACACTCCTCAGAAAATTCATACCCACAACGTTTAGTCTACTCTTATGTCTATCCTGACATACCTATTTCCTCACTACCATTAAATCTCACATGCCTTAACACGCTCTTCCTCAGATATGACAGCAATCATATTCGTGTAAGCCTATTTCTTTTCCCTGACTGCACATTTCACTTCTTCATTCCACCAAGCATTACCTTTCATTCACTCTACCACTACTTTTCCACATACACCTTCAGCATATCCCACAATCACTCCTTTTAAACAATCCCACGCATCATTCACCTTCTCGTTTCTGATATGCTCGTCCCATTCTCTCTGCTGCAAGGATAGAGCATCCTCAAGCGTGAAACCATACTGAATTCTAAGCTCGCTGTCAAGCAACCTCTCCACTCATACTCTCAACGGTTTATGTGCAACATTCTTCCTTGGCACCCACATTCTGCCCAAATTCACTTTGGAGAGTACCAAATAGTGGTCTGTTCCCTTTCAGCACCCCTCATCACTCACGTGTCCCAAACTAACTCCATCAATCTCTCACCATACACAACGAAATCAATCGTGCTTTTGCAATTACCCCTTTGCAAAGATTACTTATGTATTCTCTTATGTTTAAACCATGTATTCCACACAAACAATACTTTTTCCAAGCACACACTCACCAAGTTTTCATCATCATCATTCACTCGAGTATCACCAATGGCACAACCACTCTCTCAGATGCATCCCGCCTCACACCAACCCACCCATTCTTCTCACCTAGTACAATTATTCTCTCACCAGAGTCACATTCATTCAACACATCTATCAGTTTTTCCCAAAACTCATCTTTCACACCGCAACTCTCTCCATCCACTGGCGCATAGCACGTCACAATGACAACTCCATGGAGGAGCGTACTCATTTTGTTCCAATGGCGTCTTTGGCTACCATTTCTGGGTACCATAAACTACTGCAATTTGTTGGGAGAATGGGAAGCCAAAAATCGAGGCTTTGATCGCCATGTGTAGCAATTCGGATGCAGCGGGGATGGTAACTGGACGAGATCAGGGAGAGGACCCGGAATTTCGAAAATTCGGCCGAGCCAAGGATCTTCCCGGTGCGATTGGTGACCAACCATTGTTACTATAGACGAGACTGACGGAATATTGGAGTGGAAGGTCGAAGCTGAGATGGTAATGAGAGATGGCTCTTGGCTGGGGAATTAGGATTGGTGTCGGTGAAAGTGCCATTTGGGAGTTCTCGAACAGATGTTGAATCTATTCGAGCACAATGGTTGGGATTCGGGTGTTTCTCTAAGAAACTATTCATGAACATCTTGTCGGACCAATAATAGAGTGATTTTAGGCTAACTATTCTGTGATTTCTCAATCACTTTAGGCCTAGTTTAAGTCATTTCAGCCATTCCCCTCACTCCAGTTCTGTTGGAACAGAGACAAATTTACTCGAACGGAAGAACGGTCGGAACAAAATGTTCAAAATGTCACCTCGGTAAAAATAATGGACGCAAGGCAATTCGACGCCTACGGTGAACATGTCTAGATGGGTACCACGAGTGGTAGCTTTTCCGCTAACAATTTATTTAAAAACGATTAGCAGCGGACGGAGGATATTTCGACCCACAACGGATAATCGACGTTCACGACGCTCGCTTTTGATGAATTCTTGCTTTCCTGAGGCACACAATAAACGAAGAAATATGTAAAAATATCAATTACATTCGCCTCAAATTCATCATTTGTAAAATAAACAGCATCGAGAAGAATAGACAGTGAAAAACCAAAAATATAAACTTCCATTTTAAGAAACACCCGTTATTGTTATGTGGTGCATTTCGTGCATGCACGTGTCCTCGTTATAAAACCCGATTTCAACCAGATAAGGTAGGAAAGACATACGGCGAAATCGGTATAAATGATCCAAAAAATGCCAGAAATCACATGGAACTCTGTTCAGCCGTTCGAGAAAGAAAACCCTTGAGGCTCTCGAAGGAAACCTGACGGCTGGGGCAAGTTTCAAGGCTTTAACATTCTCAATGAGCATCATCACGAATTGTCAAGTTGAGACCGCGTGCCCCCCATTTAATTCCCTTAATTTCAAAGTGTCTAATAATCGGAATGCCCATGACTTTCTCAATGAATGTATGACTGTAAAAATAATTTCAAACACGGGTTTCCTATGAGTAAGAAGATAATTCCATCTCGAGCCGTTGACTACCGCTCCATGTGACTTTCAAACGACGACACGGCGTGCGAATTTACTTTTCTTTTTCAAAAGTTTTGGAGTTTTTATCGTAAAGAGGATATCTGACTAACATGGAATGGAGAAAGCTCATTATCATACTTGAAGCTCATTCACTACATCAAAATAAGAGTATATTTTTCATTAATTTCACGTGAACTACAACAGAATCTGAAATCTCCGCTTCTCACCTCGACGGCGGACGCTCCTTGTCGTAGCTAATAAGCCTGTTGTGGATGGGTAGGCCAGTTTGGGAGTGAATATCATTTCTTTGACTGTAGCACACTCTTTCCTATTTAATTGGTATAAATATCAGAGGGAGGAATCGCCAAAAAAAAACAAAGTTTGTATTGAATATCTTCAGAAAATAACGTGAAAATCTATTGTGTATCATGATAGATAATGTCCGAATAAAACTCAAATGAAAATTTGGCATTTAAAATAAAAAATGGACATTTCTTTTGTAATGATATGGAATCATTCAAATGCGACCGAAATAGACGTCAGAATGAAAATAGATTTCACCATTCTGACGAAAAAAAAGCAGCGGACTCTGTTGCCGACTGAATTTGTGTCCATAGTTTATTAAGTACACTTGTGTCTGCAGACATTTAAAAAAATAGTCATACGTCATATAGATTGATATCATCGCAGTTTTGAGATCATATGATGATATAGGCATTTACAAGTAGTCACTGACCCATCTGAAGAACCATACTCATTGATGGTTGCACCTCAACAATGGTCATCGGACCAAGAGGCCGCCGTTGCTATGGGAATGTACATTTTACTGACTTAGATTGACTGAAGTGGTCGTGAGTCTCTTGTGATTCAATTTTCTCTTGTGGTCTCTTGTGATCAAGTTGGAAAAGTTAATACTCATTTTCGCTTGCATTTCTGTGAATATGGGAAACCTATTCTGTAAGTAACTAAACAAATCGAGGTGCATTATCTGATATAACCTGATGTGTCCTTCAAACAAGTGCAGTGTCCTGCTTCTTGTAACCTGCCCCATCCCTTCTTCAAGTACTACACAACCTCAGTTTGTGCCCACTATGTACTTCGGTTTTTATTTCATATCATCATTATGGAATATCATTTATTTGCTCCCTCAAATTTATTCTCGCGTCGCATTGTCAATAATTTTAAGTGATTTATCTCGAAAATTACTCTCGAATCCTGTTTGGAGGTGTCTATACAGCTCTAAAGATGATTTTCAAAAAGCCTTGATACAATAATATTCATTGCTTATTTGAAGGACTACGAGCTTAGGAGAGGAAGCGTTCAAAGGACCAACCATTTCCGCCCCAACTTCAAAATATATGTACCACCGTTCGTGGGCATTAGAATTAGTGAGACGCACTGTCATTCGTATCGGAATTGTAGATTTTTTCAGTTTTTGCTCAGAAACGGACCTAAATTTTGCCTACCTGACCTCATCCATTCATCCTTCCGCCCTGATTGTATCCTCTCCCTGCCCGAATTTCGTCAGCCTCCGCTCTCATAGGACTAATCTCCCGGGTCAGCTCAACGTCTCCCATCGGACGTTTCTCTCTGGATTACAAATCGTAATTCCCCAAACCATATTTAGGGCCTAAGGAAGAGCGTATGTTACGGTATTATACTGTGACTACAATTTAAACATCCATCCACTACATTTCTGCCTATATATTTTCCAAAATCATTCTATCCCCTCTATCACCACTCCATGTCAGATGTCAAATTTACTTTCTTTTCATACCCTTTATGGAGAACGAAAGAATCACACCCTTAAAAGGCATTGTTCTTATTACTTGAGTGTCTTTGAATAAATCAATCTGATTTTTTTCTCAATTTTACAAGATAGCTGGTGACCAAATGTGTTCTCATTCTACAGGCGGATGCCTAAAGAAGCAAAGAGGCGAAGAAGAGGAGGAATTCAAGCCCTGTAGAAAAGGGGCCTCTGAAAAAAAAAGTCACCTGGGGGACAGTGACAGTAATAGTATACCAACGAGAAGAGTTGAAGGGAAAGGTATACGGGGGTAAAAAAATATTGGATGATATTGTGCCAGAACCTCCTGAAATTGAACTACCTCCATGGCTTTTCGAGGAAAGCACCAAGGAGATAGAAGAAATTTTTGGGAATTTTTGGGAATGGATTTATCAACCTGTGACCTTAGAGGCCTAAAATACAGAAGGTAAGCCTCTGTGTTCTCTGTTAAACATCATGGGTGTAGCATCTTAGTATGAATTAATCATTGGCTTAAGAGAATCTATCAGCTTTGAGTAATTTTGACTAAACCTTGTTCTTGTATTACCTTGTATATAATTAAAGTGTGTCAGTACAATGCATATACCTCCTAGTGGTGGGTTGCAGGCAATGGTATGCTGGCTCTCAAGGTAGTCTTTTCAGAAGGGATTCTAGCTTGAGCAAAATAGTGTAGGCATGCCTAGGGTAATACTATACTTTGGTTTCTCTTGTGGCATACATGCGAAAATGTGTCAAAACTGACCGGTCGAGCACCATAACCATTAGCAGGAAAAGCTGCATGTGGTACGGGTACTGCAAAGGCTGATAACCTTGCATACTCTATTACAACTTACTCATAAGAGTCACAAAGTAGCCTCAGACGACGACACCATGATGGGTGGCGGAAGCACAATAAGGTTGGGCCATCAAGATACAGACTCAGTGATACAAACTGGACTATCGGTACTTGGAATGTGAGAGGAGTTTATAGAACGGATGATGAGTTGTTGAATGAAATGAAAGCGAGATGAGTGGAAGTTTTGTGTGTATGTGAAACTGAGTAAAAGGGGCGGGATGTTATTACTATATGTGGTGGTGGTTTGTCACTGCGGTCAGGAGTTAACGATAATGTACACTGCAGTCAAGATGTAGGTCTTAATCTTAATGGGAGAGCTAAGTTACTGGAAATGAAGTGCGAGTTAGTATCGCCTAGATTGCTCTGGGTTTGCATGAAAGAAGGTATTTGGAGAGTTGTGACTGTGGCATGCTGTGCACCAGTGGATGGAGAGTGTGACAGTGAGAAAGATGAGTTTTGGGAAAAACTGAGATAGATTTTGAATGAATGCGACCCTGGTAAGAGAATAATTATACATATATCTTGCAAGACCAACTGCTGGATACTGTCTTTTTCTCTTAAGTGTTTTCTTGTCTGCTCAAAATTTTATGGGACATAACACAAATAACCTAGCTTGCTCAACTTGACTTTGAAGTCTTTCTTTTTACCTGGTCTGTGTGATTCTGATAATAAGACATGGTTTACTCAGTACATATTTCTCAGTGAATGCTGATTTTGTTGCTTAGTTGTGAACCCATGCATGAGTGAATATTTTAAGAATGAAGTCTAGTACAATTGTCCATTCACCCATAAATCTTTGTATGGGATTTCATGCAAAGTTTCTTGGTTCAGAAAGTTTGCGAGAGCAGAGAAAGAGTATAAAGAGGATGCAATAGCATTGTGTTCCGGTAAAAATAACATAACTAAGCCTCTTATTTTTCATGACTGAATACTTTTTTCTTCTTGCTTCTTTGATACTAAAGCCCTCTTTCCTTAAAGTCAATATCTTTAATAAAGAATTAAAGAAAATATAATTTTCCCTTGAACTTGTGTAAGCAAATTGAGATTAATGAATACATGACAGCACTCTGCATGTATTCATTAATCTCTGCATCAGTAATGCCTCCCAAAATTCCTGCTACCAATGGCTATTCTGCCCTCCTAGGCTCAAAGACAGAAACTGACAAAAATTCACATTTTGAGTTTAGAGTTGATTTCAGTATTTTATACCTAGAGAATTACAAAATACAAACAAAAATGCCATATCTGAAGATGTTTTCAAGGTACATATAATGTTTTGGTTTTACCATATCTGCCGCTTAATTGCCTTTTTTCTTGGCCAGAAAATGGTAACTATGAGTTGTAAGCCAAATAACACTAACTACTAATATTTAAATGAAACAATAGATTTTGAAGAAAAAAGATTCCTATGTTTAATTCCTTTCCAAAAAATATAGCGGGTATAAATATAAAAAAATATTTGTGTACTAAATAGTTGGCAATGAATGAAAACAAAAAGATTCAATATCTCAGAGCCAACAAAGATCCAGTTACTGTTTTTGAGCTTAGAAGTGCAGTATTTTTAGCAGTAGCTGCATACATTTTCATTTGGATTGTCAGGGCCAAGTGACTGCAGACTCATAGTAGAATGAGTGAGGGAATATAGCCATACACTTGGTTATCTTGGCAGTGGAACATTTGGTACTCAGTTATATTGACCTCCGAGAGAATCTACCCAAGTAGAGTGGCATTTCTTCAGTGCTCTAATCAGAATGCATCTGCTAATAGATAATTCATTAGAAATAATGCTTATGGAAGGTTATCCAACTACCCTGCTCATGTCTTAAGGTCCAAAAGGAGGTGTTACTTTTGTAACCATTGGTCCATGGCATGGAATTTTTGAATCCTTCTTATCCATCGCATATCTCTTGGCCTGATTTTTAGAGGACATAATCTATAATGAGTCCCATTTCTCTTGCTGGTGTAAAATTTGTTGTATTTCACCTTGTATTAGCTAGTTATCAATCCTTTCCTCTTTCCTCCCTCTCCCTTGAATGAGCCCTCTTTCCTTGAAGTCAATATCTTTAAAAAAGAATTAAAGAAAGTATCATTTTCCCTTGAACTTGTGTAAGCAAATTGAGATTAATGAATACATGATAGCACTCTGCATGTATTCATTAATCTCTGCATCAGTAATACCTCTCAAAATTCCTACCACCAATGGCTATTCTGCCCTCCTAGGCTCAAAGACAGAAACTGACAAAAATTCACATTTTGAGTTTAGAGGTGATTTCAGTATTTTCTACCTCGAGAATTACAAAATACAAGTAAGAATGCCGTATCTGAAGATGTTTTCAAGGTACAGCCACTTCAAAAAGTATCGCGACACGCTAGACTAGCGGCTCGTATAGGTCGGCTGTCGATGCTCGAAGTACGTTGGCTATCCTGGGTCGTATCTGGTAGCAATGAGAATTTGCAGGTACACTTTCCATTTTCCATCAGACAAAGCGCCTGGTTACGCGAGACTGCATTATGGGAGTGCTCTTGTTCAGAGGCGAGGACAGGGACAGAGTTCCTCCTTGACTCGGCCTTGAGGATGTATTCGGTGAAAGAAGTAAGAAGGGAAATGTGGTGAAAAGACAATATTGAATGGAGTAAACGATTGAGTGATTATACGAGTGAAGTCGCACGGAGGTAAAACGAAGATGAGACAAATGCATGGGAAAACGGGCACCAACCTATGTATGAAGGAGAATGGGGACTGCTATCGTCTAAACTCCAGAAACCAGAGAGCCTTTCGGGCATCAAAGGCTGATATTTTAAGTTGACCGCCTAATGGACAATTATGAGATATATTGACCAAAGCCGTTGGACAGTACCTATTGTTATTTCAGTGTATAGTATCCTAAAGTTGTGAAACCATTTTCGTGATTATGTATAAAAAATGCGATATAATAACAATTTTGAGGTAGAGAATTGAAAAGGATAAAGTACCGTTTTTACTCCTTTAATTACCAGCAGCTCACCTGTTGAACACATATCGCTTTTAAATCACAAATAAGTAATACCGTAGTTGTGAAAAAAAAGATACGCGACAATGTATATGTCAAACATCCACAAGTATAAAGATGATAAAATGGTCAGTGATTTTAGTTATCGAGTCCCTCTTGTACGCCAAAGGGTAATTTTTCCGTCCCCATTACTCTGGAAAAAACTTTTCATCGCTGAACATGGTGAGGTCCCGAAAGGCTTAATCATTGGTGATATTTTTTGTGATGGAATCCAAACGCGCGGCCCTCTGGTCCTCGGTCAGTTTGGGCTTCCGCGCCGGACGATAGTGTCGCAGGCCTGCTTCGTGAAATCACTGTTTTTTTTTTTTTAACTACACCGTAGTCTTAAATCCCTTTTAAGAGTTGGTATGCCACCAACCGTCAAAGGAGAATCCATCATTGAGGCAAATACTGACTCATCCACGTCTCGTGTGGTACAGCGGGGCCTCCCAGTTCGAGCGCGCACTTTGGGATGTCTCATCCTCGTTCGCCCTTCTTAGCCATAGTTGGAGAAGGCTCATCTGTGAGGAAGGTGAAGATGGACCCCCAGCTCGGCAGCCGCTTTGGACGCCGACTGCCCGCCTCTCAACAAACCCACCATCAGAGCGCACTAGTCGTGCTGGTTTCGCAAAGAGGAGCTCTTTTTACTTTCCTCTTCGTAAGAGAACTGCCGAGTATGATAACGATGCCTCTGAGTTGCGAATACCCTCACTCCCCGCTGTGAATTCATTTCAGTGTTAGCCTTCCAACGCGAACGAAGTCCATAGCACTGTCGGAGTTTTAGTCCCACTTGACTTAGAATATATGTCGTAGTGTACCAGACGTTTCTCATAGTCACCAATGACGACCCAGGATAGCCAACGTACTTCGGGCTTCAACAGCCGACCCATACGAACCGCAAGCGTAGTGTGTCGTGATAGTTTTTGAAGTGACTGTACATATAATGTTTTGGTTTTACCATATCTGCCGCTTAATTACCTTTTTTCTTGGCCAGAAAATAGTAACTATGAGTTGTAAGCCAAAGAACACTAACTACTCATATTTAAATAAAATAATAGATTTTGAAGAAAAAAGATGCCTATGTTAAATTCCTTTCCAAAAAATATAGCGGGTATAAATAAAATAAAAATATTTGTGTACTAAATAGTTGGCAATGAATGAAAACAAAAAAGATTCAATATCTCAGAGCCAACAAAGATCCAGTTACTGTCTTTGAGCTTAGAAGGGCAGTATTTTTAGCAGTAGCTGCATACATTTTCATTTGGATTGTCAGGGCCAAGTGACTGCAGACTCGTAGTAGTATGAGTGAGGGAATATAGCCATACACTTGGTTAACTTGGCAGTGGAACATGTGGTACTCAGTTATATTGACCTCCGAGAGAATCTACCCAAGTAGAGTGGCATTTCTTCAGTGCTCTAATCAGAAGGCATCTGCTAATAGATAATTCATTAGAAATAATGCTTATTGAAGGTTATCCAACTACCCAGCTCATGTCTTAAGGTCCAAAAGGAGGTGTTACTTTTGTAACCATTGGTCCATGGCATGGAATTTTTGAATCCTTCTTATCCATTATCTTATTCTTTTTTTCATCTTATTCTTGTTCTTGTTCTTATCTCTTGGCCTGACTCTTAGAGGACATAATCTATTATGAGTCCCGTTTCTCTTGCTGGTGTAAAATTTGTTCTTTTTCACCTGGTATTAGCTAGTTATCAATACTTTTACATCAGATGGTTCTTTCTCAATGCATTAAATCAATCAGACAGATATCTCAATCAGCCATGGACATAAGTGTGAACACAACACATTGTGTGCGAAACTTTAAGGGCATGCTAATGCATTTACAACTATCACCTTCCCTGAATTCCTTTACTGGAAAGACTTGAATTAAAACTTCATGCCCTTATGTTCTGTCTCATGCTGTTGCTATTTCAGCCTTTATGTTCTGGCCCCTGAAGTTAGCTAATACGTAACTGCTGAAATATTTCCATAGCAAAACTCTAGTCATGCTTACTTAAATTTTTTTGCTTTTATAGCTGACTAAAATAATGATTGAATGATAAAATCTGTGTGGAAGTGGAAACTGTGTGACTACAGTTATTCTAACAGTATTCTTTTTTAATGATACCTTGAACAAATTTGCAGAATATCTCATATGAGTGTTACACTACCATCTTTTGGTTATCCAACTGGCTAAAATTTATGAATCATCTGCTAATTTCTGAACTACAGCATCATTGCAGATCTAAATTCTCTCTTCTTCACTCTCTTCACCCCACCATTCTTCATTAAGGATATTTACCTGGTTTCCAAATTCTGTACTTATATTACTACTCATATACCATGAATTCTGCAAAGGTATGTAATGTTTTGATTAGGTTTATCTTGTGACATAAGCCGTATGATTTTGTAACACCATCCTAGTGATGGCTGTGAAGTTTTAATTAAAAATTTCGGTTTTAAGTGGTACCAAACCCCATGGAAATGCATAACGTTCCGTCATATATGAAGAACACAGTTGTTATACGATGATTATGTCATTAAAATATTCTTGGACCAGAGTTTTGAATTTTCATTGTTGCTCTTTAGATGTTATAATAATATAGGATTTCATTTTTTTCACAGAGAACTACTGAGCTCAGCAAAGCCAGGAAGGCCCTCCATTAGCAACGGAGCGTTATGGGGAGTAATGGTTCAAACTCGGAAGTGCACAAAGAACTTATGACAGTTTGGTGCTATTTTGAGTTCCCTTCCCTATCATACCCAAAGACTTGTTTATCCTTGTGTGTTCGTGTGTCTGTTTTTTTACATGATTAGCATGTGCAGCCATTTACTTAAATTGCCTCCTTTGGAGTGCTGGCTTTCAGTAGAGGCTTCCCCTAATAAATTAAATCCTACTAATAAAATAATTATCAAAGCTTATGTTGGATCCCTTATTGTAACTTTTATGGCTAGCAAAAAGTGATAGTTGAAATCATACCATTCAGCACTCATTTGGCCAAATGAAAGGTGGAGTTAACGAAAAGGTATAACTCCTCATTTTAAACAAACAATAAATAAACAATATGGTCGGAGTTCACGTTATGATTCTATCTATATATTTAAACGTGGAGAAACCAGTATATATAACCAGAACTCGACTATTTAAAGAATTTCATCAACACTGATACCATCGACCATACAGCAGAAGACCCAAATATCAAGAAAGAGAACTGTCATTCCAGAATACTCAACTATGGAAGACTTCAACAGGAGATCTACAACATACATAAAAGTCCTGATGAAGCATAATAAATATGCGAAACGTAGGCAAAAGAGGAACAGATTAAACATGAATTAATGACCTAAAAGCTCCAGGAAAATAACTTTGTATTAATAAAAAAAAGGGCACGAAAAAGAAATATCTATATTGTAATTATACAATAATACATAATACAATAAGTCGCGGATGGCCGCGTTGTTTGTTTGTTGACGGGGTCACCGGGGGAAAACGGGAGAGGGACGCGCAGAGAGGGAGACGAGAGGACGCACGGGAGTGAAGCGTGAATGTTTTTTTATACTTGTGAAGTGAAACGACAAAAGTGTGAGTTTATTTGTGATTATTTTTGAAAATAAATAAAGAAAGTGTAACATTTTGGAGCCCAACGCGGGGCACGACTACTCGTAGCAAATGGAGACCACGGGAGACCTGAGACAGGAAGTTTCAAAGTGGCGGGCGTAATTGTAATATTTTACGAACTAAAAAAGACAGATTAACAAAACATATCGAGGGACCGAGAATCAACAATACAGGGTGCGAAATTCGAATTGCATGAACGGTTGAAATTGCTGTAGGAAAAGGAAGGCTTGGATATAGAAACATATGAGTTTAAAATGCAGACGGAAATACCTGGGGAGAATGTTGTGCAGGCGATAATAAATGAATTGTTAAAGGAAATGCAAGGTATGAAAAAGGGGCAGGAAGAAAGAGACGGGAAGTTAGGGGAGACATTAGAAAAATTAAGGGAAGAACAAAAGAGAAGGGATGAAGAGTTAACGGAGAGGCAGAAGAAAATACAGGAAGGTTTGGCAGCATTGCAACAAGAGTATGGTGGGAAGCTCGCCGAACAAGAGAAGAAGATCGCAGAAATACGCGACCAGGTAGGAGAGGTAGTCGCTGAGGTAGGTGCAAAATTAGGCGAGACGTGCGATAAATTAGGGGAGCTAGGTTCGAGCCACAGTAGTCTGAAAAGTATAAATAAAAAAAGGTGTAAGTAAAATGAAGGAGAAGATGGAAGAAAACGAGGAGCAGATCAAGCAGATAGCATCGAGACTAAATCAACAATCCGTCAGGGGAGGGGCAGAACTCGACGAGGGCGTTACACGGGACATCACAAGGCGTATTGCGCCAGGCTAACCGAGGCTAACCGCTGCACCACCAGCGGCAGGGGCTGTGCAGATGGAGATCCCAACATTCGATAGATGACCGAACTCGAGACCCATGAGGTACCTTCAGGAGCTGAGAGAGTACCGGGAAATATACCGCCTGTCAGAGGATTACGCACTACGCGTGATCAGACAAGGAATAATCGGGAATGCTGGAGAATTTTTTGCCGCGACGCAGCATTTGTATGAGGACCTCACGACATTCCAGACGATATTCCAGAAGCAGTATTGGGGGAAGAGCGACAGATGGGAGTAAGAAGAGCCCTGGACACCGGGAGATCGGAGGACCAACATCCCAGGACCACTGAGGGGCGCACATGGACCAGAAGAGCACCAGAGAATGATTATCGGCGAAATGAGAATGGAAGATGGGATATGACCAGACAACGCACTCGCGAATGGCAACCGTCAAGCGAGTGGGGACCGGGGAGCCGGTACAATCACTTCCAAGGCTATGAGCGAGGGGGATGCCCTGGCGAAAGACCAGCCGACGGCCGGCCAAAACGAGGCACAGCGGTGGACGAAAATTACCGGCAAGGACGCGACAGACCCGTGAATTCCATCGTCATGGAGAACAGTGAAGGCACCAGGGAGACGGAAAACTGATTGCGGTAAGACATGACGAAGGTCCCACCATGTCAAAGTTCCTGTGGATTTGAAATCTGGGCTCCGTGCGGCCCGCTCGTTCGGTGTTAAATGGTTTGTTTTGAACCATTTAGAATTTAGACGTTTGTTAAATCGCAAATATTCCAAATTGTGGACAAAAATGAATAATGATTAACACTTGAATTTGATTAACATTAGTTCTCATTATAGCGGACAATTTGATGACTTCCGTTTAATGGTAGTGAGAAATAGGATTTTTTACATTTAAACACCAAATTAAAGTTCAGTTGGTGAAAGTCGAAGGCGCAACAAAAAAATTCGGGTAATTTTTCGACAGACATGTTTGCCTTTAACAAATCTACTACCCGATTACTCCACCTGGGAGAAATGTGAGACATACTTAAAGGCTAATAAGATCTTTTTTCCTCCGAGAATCTAGGGAGAGGCCGCTAAAACTTTGAGACACATCTCTGCTTGCGCTGTCTGCTCTGCTTATCCGTCTATCAACGTTCGTTTCAATGAAGTAGTCACCAGTAAACCTTTGCGAGGGACCAGGTGGTAGTGGTCGGGGTAGATTTTTGTTGTGAATGACGCAGAGGTTTTTGCTGCTCCGGAGAGAAAAGGCTCATCACGCTTCGAAAAGTTCGGAGGCACCCGTCGAATTCTTTTGAGGGGCTGTAATAAGTCAAATACCACTTCTTTCCTGTGGGTTAAACGACTGGTGTCCGAAACATCATCTTTTGCAGAAAAGGTATCGCATAATGGGAAAATAATTTCTTATCAAAGGCATACTACGTCCCAAATCAATTTCATGCACCCTCCATACATTCCCAGTTTGACTAGATCAGTATTGGCGATGCTTTGTTTCGACATGGGGACACCTTTTGGGATTCTCACAAGTTTACTCGTTGCTTTAACAAAGACTGTCAGCTGACTTCAAATCCCTTGCACGATGGGAACTAATGGCGTTTGATTGAAATGGTTTGGACTGATGAGGTGAAATCCGAGAACTAGGCACTGCTTTCTGTTTGTTTGCCAGAGAGAGTAGTATGCTTTTTCCTTTCCTTATCGTTCCATTAAATGTTCTCAGACAATATCACCACGCATTGTAAAAGTGACTCAGTTCACAGTAAATCATACGGACGCAAATAAATGCACCGAAAGGATACGAAACTCCATCTCAATTTCGCTTTGAAATAAAAAAGCTCGGTAGTTGTTACTGGGTTGCAAACCTGAATCGCCGTCATGGTTCTCCATATTGCTATTGTTCAATTGCCCTTATGATTTGGAAAACGTGATCGTCATCAAGAAAGATTAGGTGCTTCATAGCAGTGTCATGCGCTCCCAGGACTTTGAGCATTGCCCAACCATTACGGCTTACCTTACGAATGGCGATAACGACCACGAGAAGGAAAGAACCGTAATCCCACCCCTGGTCGAGTCATATTAGAGTTTTGAGTACAATTTATGGTCAATTAAAATGATTTTCACAAATCAAATTTGCTCTTATGTATTTATAAAATTTCATATCATTATCTAGTCATTGAAACTACGTATTACATTAATTCATATCACCAATATGTGACAATTCAAATAAAAAGTCATTGCGTTCATTGAAAATCGAACACGGACCACTCTTTTGCTGGACAAATACGTCTGACATCTGCAAAATTAACCGTTACCTATTAATTTGTTTCATTCATGACATTTTACTTCAAACTGAAGTCTTTAAAAAGTTTCTTTGTTAATTTTATATATGCAGCGAATTTAAAGCTAATGCATATAAGAACATGTTATGTAGTCAGACGTAAAAGAGTTGTTTATCTATTATAACTACACCTAATTTGGGTTAAATTTTTCCGAACGTTTATTCGTATGTTCTGTATTTACTAGTTAAAGCTTCGCAGTGAACAGCAAACTTCCAGTGATAAGATGAAAGAAACTTCGGAAAACTATATCTAGATTATTCGGTATCAATGCGAGCACATTAATTTTTAATTCATGAAATCATATATTTACGTATATTTTCATAGATTAATCCCATTCTGACAAACTAAGGACTGATTTATATTGGGTCATGAACAATTCATTATTAAATATATTTTGAGATCGAAACGTCATCAATCTACAAATTGAAAATCGTGATAAATTACATCGCGTAGGTAGACTATATCTATTTGAATTTGATCTTTTTTGTATCAACCATTGGTGCGAATAAATTTTTATTTATATTATTTCGGTGAAAGAGATACAGGACGAGTCATTCAAAAATATCCTCGAAATTTCGACCATAATAAATATCCCTTGGTGGTAGCAGATGAAGATTTCAGCATATATTCCGAGTTGGGTGGGATAATGAATATTTGTTATAAACAGTCTTTCAGTAACAATGATATTATTCGACGTAAGAAACATGCTTAAATACCTACTAAGGGCGACTCCCAGTTTATGACATACGGCTGATACTGTGCTCAGAGCCAGCGGATTTCCCTTAACTGTCCCAACCGGAGTTGGCGCCTGAGTCCACTCAGGCGTGTCTCAACGGCGCGAGTCATTTCCCCATCGTATACTCCGATGGAAACCTAGTAGACTTAAGAGATGTTCGGTCCGGGAGGGTCCTTCGCTCTGACCATAAGGTCAACAGCGGAGGCTCGTGAATGGAGTGGATGTTGCGTATCTTCATCACCCTGGCTATTTCTCAAAATACTGAATAAATTTTCCCTCATATAATTTATTTGACTCCTGCCTAATCTCTTGTGTCTCTTGGGAGTTGGGAGAAAATTGATCCAAAATCTACCGATCTCAAGATAATTCTTGAAACTCCTCAGAAACTGGCCAATCTTGAGCCCTGAAGACGATGAAGGAGGCATTCTAAGAAACGTCAGTGAGAATGAGCTCCGTTACTCGACATGACATTTATCATCATCATCATGATCTAACATATTCTAATGTAAAATTCCATGGTAGTTTTTTACATAGGTCAATGAGTTCACGCATCTAGTGTTCCTGGGAAGCTGAAGACCTTTGAGCGGACTATCGGCTTGATAACCAAAAAGCTTCCTTCCAGCATCTAGTTCTGATGCTCTGCTGAGGTGTTATGTGGTATGAGCAAGTAAGATATCAAGCTTTAAGCATGCGGTACTACAGCTGTCCGTGCATGTTTGAGATGTAACCTTTGTATGTCTAACATTTGTGTTTTAGTAAAATATCAATACAAAGAAAAATGCCTTAAGGGCATCGTGTATTTGAGGAGCTTTGCCTCAAGACTAGTTTTTGCAGATTAATGCCAGTGAATCGGGAGTTGTAGTTACGTAACTTTGGTAGTGTATTGTGAAATGCGTGTTGGTGATAACTCTCCCCATGCCAAACACCACTGAGGTACCTTGCATGGTATTGCGTTGATGTAGCCCAAGTGTGCTACCCGTTCAGCAAAATATCTGTGGCCCTCTTGGTCGTGGGAAGAAAGGTAGTTGGCATTTTTTTATTGAGCGTCGACAGCTGAGGTTAAGTCACACGTTTACAGAGGTATCCTCATTGGAGGATGGAAGGAGCATAGGTACATAGAACCATGTTCTTTCGGTTATCACGCATTTTACTGAAAAGATCCCCGGTGACTTGAAATCAGTCTCGTAGCGCCTGATATTTTATGTATGCTGCGATATGATATTCAATTGTAGTACGGTAGTCACAATCTGTTGATGTTGGTAATTTATTTTCATGAGATAAAAGATGAGAATGAGTTATGGCCGTAGGAACCAATTCTTAGCCTTGAAATTATTGATTTCCCTAGTAGACAATTGCATATCGGGGATTACCAAACTCAGGTCACATTTTTCGTGGGGAAGATAATTGGAGGCTGTGTTGCACCATTACTGATCCCAACTGTAGAGAACAGTATTTCTTTGATGTGGTTTTAGATCATGGAAGGGCTTTGTATTTATGTCAATTTTGTCTTTCCTAACGACTGCTTTCACAGTTGCGTCCTCGGCTTCGTTACGGGGAGCATTAAGCTGACCTGGAACCTAGAGGAGAAAGATCTTAAGGACGAGGGCATAGCCTTGCTTTCCTCCTCATAAAGGCCCTTCGGAATGATTTAAAAATTTTCTGGCAAAAATAATTTCGTGGACATGCATGCGTAAGCGTGCGTATCATCAGCTTGGCACAGGCCATTGCACTTAGCTGGCGAATATTCCGTGGACACCATTAACTTGGACAGTAACCAGGAAGCCCACCTACGAGTATAATAACCATTAAAAAACTGAAGAGCATAAGAACTGCCCAATGAGCGAATTAGGCAGGCGCTCACGAGCGGGGTCAAAGGTTGTGATTCCTGGAGCATATTCCCCTGAGAGAGCTAGGCGCTGGCAAATCGTCGGTCATAGCTAGAGCTTTTAAGATATGAAGATTCAACGGGAGAGAGGGATATACGGTGAGATTCATCGTAGCAGTGGCCGACAGGCTAATCTGCGTCAGAAGGCGAAAGTGGGGGTCGTTAAAGGGTCCCCTGCTACAAGGCATCGGCGTTTAGCGTGACAAATGAGAGAAATCAGTTGATTTCCCTAGACGAACATTCCATTCCGTGCAATAATTTTACCATTCTATATTAAAGCTTTGTTCCATAATACAATTCATGAGATAAAATTGGGTACAATTTTATCTGATGAATACAATTCATCAAAAAAACGATCGGATATTCGAGATGAGTAATAGTGTCTTTATGTTCGTCAAAACCTGATGACTATCATAAAATAAAACCACTTTCCTCACTCTTTATACATTAGTGCATAAATTATTTCAATACAAACATATAATGCTTTAATTAGAGTATATTGAAAAAAGTGTCAAAATAGGCCATATAATTTAAATCATCTCTCCTCGGTTACTTGCAGTTTGATGCGAGACAGCAGGGAATACCAGTATTTCATTCAGTAGAGCTCCGTTTACTCTTTTTAAGAAACAGTTTGCAACGAAAAATTTTAGAGGCGAAAAATGCCATCAACAATTTATTTTACGAGATGTATCCGGTTCCTCATTTATTTGTCGTAGATTTAACTCCTACGAGATAACTTGCTGTCATAAAAATTCCTCATGTCGTCCAGTGCAAAAGGTAGAACAGTGGATAGCACCAAAATAAACGCAAAATGTCAAAGTGAATTGGCATCTAGAGTGAGGAAACATAAAATAGGTCACCATTCATAGTAATGGATTATCTATACTATTTCCTATAATAGAGTCAGCGCCTCAAATTTAAAGGAAACTTTAATTGATGCTCGTTTATAAATATACTCATATTTCTGTGGAGAACAAAAATCGGAAGTTAGAGCCAAAACGGCTGAAATGTATCGAGGAATTTATTTCAACTTCCTTAGTTTGAAAAATCATAATATGAATGGTTGATTGAAAACGCCTGGTAATATATACCTAATTGGAATTTCTAGCCACGAACGAAAATAATCGATATTAGTAAAGAACGAAAGTAATTTAATCACATCCAAACTGTAACCGGTAAGCGATCAAGAGGGTGTGCGATGTGTTTTATTCAGCAGTAATGGAGGGATAGGAGAACAGGAATGTTCATCGGTTGATAAATCTAGCATCCCAGTGCTGCTCACTGAAAATTATACAGCACATTAAGAATTATACCGTGCACGCATTGAACCACCATTCCCGGATTCGAATGACGTCTATTACGGTGTCATAGGTTGCCTCATTACTTACGCGAAATGGTAAGACAAAGCTTCGGCGATAAAAAAAAACCGCCCGCATGTAACACTTGGAGACTCGTTCCAAAAGATAGACGCCCCATCACGACGAGCATCAAACGTTCACGTCATCCTTTAGTGATGTCACTTCCCCTAATGCCGTCGAAGCCTTTTTCCGGGACCCGCCGAGCGTGCCACGGCATTCTTCTGAAGGTTATTCGTGCGGAGGTTGATTGGCGGCGAGAGAGAGGTTGCGTGTTTCATGGGTGACTCCTCCTCATCCCCGGCGGCGCGGCCGCTCTCGCATGTATACGTCACTGAAGCAGGGATCTCGTCCGCCCCCGGGGCGAGAGCGAAATTTCCGCCCTGGGGCAGGGCGGGAATCCCGCCCCGCGCGCCGCTGTGCTCGCAGTCACGTATCTGCTCAGCCTCCGCGCGGGCCGGTCGAAAGAAATGACGAGGAGGGCGCGCCGCCGGCGGATTCGTGACTGCCATACATCGTCCCATCTGCCGTCGCGGATGGTCCTTCTCTTTCCCTCCCCCCCGCCCCCTCAAATGGGCGTGGAGGGGCGGGGGAGGATGAGGCGACCCGACGGGGGCGGCGGTGGCCCACGCCGAATTCGCGATCCCCCCCAACACTCAAACGCACACTTCCGCTCTCTTCCTCCCTCCCTACCCCCATTAAGCCAACTCGGGGTCACGTACACGTACGATATCGTGCGATACTTTAATGACAGGTTGCCGCGAGGGACCCGAGTCGTTTGGAACCTCGGCGTGAGAGGATTTGTTTGAAAAGTTGGTTTAGGTACTCGGCGCCCTCTCGGTCACGATGAAGGCTGGCTCCTCATCTGTTCGATAACTCTAGATTCCAAGATGGGAAAATTCGAGAGCACCTGACTTACCGATTTGATTCTCGATGGAAGAGGGGCGTTGGGACCGTAATTGGACCCCTTAAGGAGGCTGGAGCGATTTTTCCTTATGTGCAGATTTGCTAGAAAATTTGCACGTGTGTTATTGCTGGAGTTATATCCATGGATTGAAGGGAAAAAGTGCATTTTACCGATTTGTTTTTTCTTGGCGATGCAGTGCTATTTTAACTCGCAGCCTTGAGAAAAATGAGATATATTTCGTAGTTAATCGGTTACGTGTTTTTACATTTACATTTTATCTATTAACAATATTGAAATATTTTTCACATATTACATTACATAATGGCATATTTACTTCATCACGCGAAATTGTGTGTTTAATGTTATTATAGCGGTTGATTTAGCAAATCTCAGTGTCACGTCGAGTCGAAGATTTGAAATAACATGCATGCCCTGAGGACGATGGCGGTGGTAGCTATCGAAACGTCGGCCCACAACGACCTGACCCGGTGGAAAACCCGAGAAGATTTCACCAACATGCAAATATAATTTTCTTATAAATTTAGTGTATCACACTGAAAACTGACGCCATAACCAGCTGTCATTAAGGCAAAAATGTTAAGTGTGTAAAATTCTCATATTCTTTCAATTACTGCACGTCTGATGAGTTCCACCACATGGTCAGATATGCTTCAATGAAACTTGGTTCAAGAGTTATTTTCCGACTTACTGGAAATATATTTCAGACGTACTCTCAATTCCACAAGAATACAGCTCCAAACATCATAAATCGACTGCCTACATGACATGTGTGTGCAATATCTGCAGACAACGACTGCAGCAAAATCTCTTCGAAAATGACATTTTTAAAGGATGGCAAAAGAATCAGGTTTATAAATAATCTTGCGCTGACGATAGGTTGGACATCCTAAAGGGATACAATGGAAAATCCATGAATTATTCAGGTTACAATAAACTGGAAAAATCAGAAAGCATTCAAGAATTGTTTAAAAGCACCCAGTAGGAATTATTCTCCTGCGCACGGAGAGAACCGATTTTTCACTCAAGGTTTGCAGAATTTATGATTGAATAAGGCCAAAATGAAAAATAAAATTGATGGAGAGTTCCATCGCATCAAGAGATATACTTAAATAAAATGTAGTCTGTCTTTTATTGTTGACTCCCTTGATTAATTAATTTCCAAGTGAGTCCGAAAATATTAAATTTCAAGACCTTTACCCATAAATTCATACAGTCTGCGATCGCAATTCACTCCGAAATAAAAACAATTATCCTTACAATCCATTTAATCAAAATAACATTAATCTCTGGCCCCTTTAGGTTCGCTTTAAAGGTTCACTGCAATTAGAGATTCCAGTACATTACAAATGCTTCACATCTATTAATCTTCTCATTCTCTCCGATTTCTCCCTTATATAGTCGATGGCAGCTCCAACAAATCTGAAACATCTGAAACCTATCACTCACTTCCTTGCAAATATTGTTAAAAACAAGAGTCCCTCATCTACGTAACGTACCCTCTGATGCTGTCGTGTCTTCTTGGATTGGATATTTGGGGTGGCGACCAACGGCTAAGTTCATTTGCGCCACAGGGGATAGGTAAGGGAGGAAGGGTGGATAGAAACCCGGCGTTGGTAGTAGCCTGTTCTTAACGAAAGGCGCCAAGGGGACCACGGCTTAACGTCTCATCCGACAGACGAAGTACTCTACTTGAAGTGCCCTCCACAAGACACTCAAGTAGGGATTGGGTTCCTCTGAAAAACATCCGCCTCATCAGGGATTTGAACCCTGGCCGTCCGTGTGGTAGGCGAGTACTCTAGCCACCACACCAACCCGATCCCCATCGTGTCTTCTTTCTCCATTTCTAATCTCAATAATAACTTCCATGAAAATGATCTAAAACTCATTCATAGTGCTCTGGAATTCGACCATTGACCGACCTGACCCTGTTTTCTTCATTAATTTCAGAATACCCTCCCGGCCCACGAGGACTCACTCTTTCCTCCATATCCCTACTCCCAGATTATCACAAACCAAGCGCTCCCTTATGTTCTGCCTCTCTTCCCTTCGAAATTTCCTTACTGACGTCATCGACCCTTTCACCGAATCTTCTAAGGTCTTTGATATCGAATTTCATTGCCAATCAAACTAGTTTTCCTGTCTCCCCATGTTGGGGTATTATTCGTTTACCTTTTTCTAGTTAATTTTTTTGCGTTACTATACTTCTTTGTTTGTTATATTTAGAACTATAAAATGGCATAATTATTCATGTGGTCTTTTTTAAAATTAATAATAAAATGAATCTCATGAAATGTACGAGGCACAGAATCACTGCACAGATTACCTCATTAAATAAACTACCGAGTCATGGGCTAATATGAGGAAAAGGTGACTGTCGATAAGCTAGCAATAAGTGAGTTTCCCATTGAAGTATGTAATACATTCAACATACACAGAGAAATAAGTCATATGATAATGGTATTCCTCCAGTATTTCGACTTTTCCCGCAAGTTGTGAGGGTTATAGTTCAATTGTAGCACATGAACACTGTGATAATCTTAAGGATGAAAGGAATTAGGAATCGTGCGTTAAGTATATAATTATAAGTTGGATAAGTTTGTACAGCCTTATTGGAGTATTTGAACAGCCACTATGACCTCTAACCTTTCACGGGAGCGAGCGTAAGGAGTAAGCGTTTCTCTCAACGTTAACGGGAGCATGCTAAATGTGATGAAAGAGTAGCGACGAGATGATCTTCCGTATCAGTCGGAACACATGCGTGACATGATGTAGGTTGATGATAGGCCCTTCAGGCCCTTCTTAAAGCCCAACTTATCATCATTAATATGAGAGATGAAAGAATGATTGCACTAATTCCAGTTTACTCGATAAATGTATTTTACAACACCTCAAATATAGTCAAAATTGACGCCAACACTCTTTGTCCATACATAAATGCATTTTCATCACACCGTTTCCTTTTTGGGAATGCACGGTCAAAAAAGTTTTATTCTCGGTGATAAAGTTTAAACCTGTACTCATGTACCTTGCCATAACTGTCCTGTAAGTTCAAAGTGCACTCTTGTAAAGCCTATAAACCTGACTCTGCTTAAATTATTTTCTCAGCAATGCTCAATCCCTCCATAGCTCATTTTCTTAATTTTCCCTCATACATTGCTTCAAGCACTCCCTCCTGTTTTTGAAACTTCTAATATGTATTCCTTCTCATAGTTGTATACTCCATCATATACGGCCAAAAGTTGCTTGATCAACCCCTTCACTCAATTATTCGAACCTCTATCATACAGGGTGCGGCAGTCTAATTTGATGATTTGAAAGGTCAATAAAACGAAAGATGTTATAGGTATCGTTGTATTTATTTTTCTCCATATTCTATTACAGATTAGTACAGCAATGCATGCATATATACAGCATACAGAGCATACAATACATACAGACTCACACAATACATACATACAGTATAGAGTACGGGCGTTCCGGCTCTCGCCGCAGGATTACAACTTCCCCCTTGGACTGGAAGCTTTCGCTTATCTCCAAGGGAAGGAAGAGGTGGGAAGGAAGGAATGGGAAGGGAAGGTTAGCGAAACCATCCTTCGAGGCCGACACCAATGAGGCGGATTGAGGTCAAAAGGACCTCAATTGGGCCTCCGTTTCCCCGAATTGCTCCTATTAGTTTGGTTACCCAAACAACTGAGACGAGTAGCCGTCGGTCTCGCTTTCGCGAAAAAACCTACCGCACATCTTTGAGAACCGGAAGAGCCCGTTGCTCAAAAAATTGGGATTAGGTGTCTCCCTGGCTCACTTTCAGGGTTGACGCCGTGCGGTCTGCCGGAGTACGTCCTCGAGTCGGGGACCACGAGGGTCAATTCGGACCAATTCTGGTCAATGAATGGGTACATCCCTTATCTCAGTAGTCCTCGTCTACCCTTAGTATAGAGTACAGTTACACTTCAAATCAGCTAATTATGCTGCCGCACCCTGTTCATCTGCTTCCTTTTTCGATTCTCATCTCTTCTCACAGTACGGCCAAACCAAAGAAGTACACTAATTTCAAGCATAGCCATTACCGGAACATATAGTCTACATTATTTCATCACCCACTCATTTATAACCCTAACCCTTCTGCTTTTACTGGGAATATTTCACAGTTACCCAATGCAGAGTGGATTGAGCGTATTATTATGCTTAACCTGATATAGCCTAGTTTCGCTACCATACAATGTAGTGAAAAGGAGTTCACTTTCGAGCACAGAAAAATTTGCTTCCTTTAAAAAAAATCATTTCTTGACATACTCCACATACTGCTCGCAACTTTCCTCCCCGAATTCGTAAGCCATTTAATCTCTTTCGTCTATCTTTCCTTCCTCCATAAAAATTCGTTTAAGGCACACAAAACCATGCATTTGCTCAATTATATAACCATTTTTCCCCATTGTATCATTCACTCTCTTCTCTTTGTCATAAAACCTCTACCATAGTCGTTAACGTATTGACCATCAATTCCATTCCATCAATTGCTGTAAAACGTTATTCAGGAGCCTCTATAATTCCTAATGGGCCCTGAAACATCCACACAGCATCATTGGTGTATAGTCGTGCCCGCACATTTACATCTCCAACCTTTATACTGACATTGTTACTGTAAGAACCTCTCGAATCATCTTTTCTCATCTTTTCATCAGACAGGCAAATGGTTCTTCATCTTGGGTCATATACGGAGGGTACTGCACCAGCGGCTTCCTATCCAGAATACACACAAGGGGCAGTAGGCACGCCCTTTTTAGATCCCCGCCTGACCCCTCGACGTTCGTTCCCTTTGCTCATCCTCATTAACCCGTCGATGCCAAAATTGGTCAACTACAGGCCCTCTCATTCTTCCCTATGCCTTTCCAATTCTCTTTCGCCCCAGCGGTTCTTCTGTCCAACATCCCTTTTTAATTGGTTCACTTATTCGACCCTCAGTCCTACTAGAGCGACCTTCCCTCCCATTGTGTTCCCCACGAAACCATCATGGGTTCGGGTCTGCCTAAGTTGAAAGGCTTATTCTCTTCCGCATGGTGTTTCAAATGGCCTTTTCCTATACTGTCACTGTCAAAATAGTATAGACCCGGACTTTGAAGCTTTCCACATTAACACTGAGCATGATGAGTAGGACATGTTATACATTGTTGCAAGAAAAAATTATTTTCCTTTATACGAAATGCATTTTATGATCCAAGTCATTCACTTGCTCGATGTGAGTCTACAAATTAAATCAAAACACGGTAAAATCGGCCATATTCTCGACCTGGTGATGCTCAAAACATTGTGAACCACGGCAGTGAATCACAGTCAAGTCAAACTTTTATCACGACTAAAGTATGCAACCGCAAAGTATTCTATGCATTTATAAGGTATGCTCTACTTTGGTTAATTTTTTCACGTGATTGAATTAATAATCGATTGGAGTCTAAAAATGTTGTCTGAAAGAATTGAAACACTAGACCTTTGATACTTTATAAATATAAGCAAGCGCGAGTTTTTCTATAAGCAATGGAAGCTAAACAAATAAGAGGCTGTTGGTCACATCACACGAGCAGAAAGAATGTCATTAGCTCGGGAGCTGAGACAGTGAGAGACAGTGCGCTAACCTTTCAAGGCTACTCGTTGCACTAATAGTTATCATTAGACTGCAGAGAAAAGTCCTTAAATTTACGAAAAAAGCCGCCTAATGTGTTTAAAATATTTTTGAAAAAATAATAAATATTTCCTTGAATTTTCAAAATTGAGGTCAAAATTAAAAATGAGAGCTCAAAAATAGTTCATGAATTGTTTGTAAACATCTGATGGATAATTGTTGCAAAAATAAGGACTTTTGGGGAGTTGTTGAATAAGGACTTATTAAATAAATTAAGAATTATTATAAGAAAATACCTGAAATATTGTCAAAACGATCCTATCACAATTAAAATTCTAATAAGGTACATAGATTACCGCTCTAGACAAGTAAAAGAAATAATCAGCCCCTATTATTTTTAATCACAGTCACTCACAAATTCGTACAACTTTTTGTCCGGGAAAAGTAAGGTTAATTTGAAGAAAAGACAATTCATGACTCAAAATCACATGAAAATATTGCCAAAGTTTCACAAATTTTGATTTATTTTAAATTTAATTCCATCGATAGGAACGTATCATTAAGTGGAGGTCGACGAGATACAATTCTATTTTTTCAATAGGAAAGGATATTCCACGGCGGCACAATATATGCTTGTACATAAAACACTTAACGCATACTACTGTAAGGGCATAATCAAAAGTAGCCACTTATCTAACGGAAATTTCTGGCAAAATTTATGATACAGTTTTTTATAGTTTACATCAAGGATTTGAGATTCTTCTCCCATTAACCTGAGTCCTTCGTCGTTACCCAATGAGGTAAGTAATTTCAGACGCACAATTGCCAACATGCATCTGCAAGCTTGTACATTATGCCCATAATTGTCAACACTTAGGCTAAGGAGTGAAGATTCGAGATATTTTATTTTATCTACATTTTAATGAAGTCTATAAATTTCTAAAAGTCAGCATACAGTCTGGGCGGGGAATGAAATTCAAAACTACTTTCATTAACATAATGGAGCTCACTGCAGTTTATGAATTTGAGGTACATGTGTGCCATCTCCCTTTAAGGCGAATTTCGATGGGAGTTAAGCTTGGTGATGTTACTGTCCAGCTTGTCTGACCGGCATTCGGGAGATCCGGGTTCGAATCCCGGTCAAGTCAAATGATTTTTTTCATGGCGAATTCAATCCCTCAGTGAAACCAATCCCTGTTTTACACTCTTGCCATTTAGAGCTTGTACCGATTACATTATTCATTGGAATTGTGGCAGCATGGTTCCCGTGTAGCTGGAAGATTTTTTTTCCGTCCCTGGATTTAGTTCCGCGCTCTTGCAGCATCTGGAGCACCTTGCTCCGGCTGACGTCGTCAGTGGCCAATTTCAACTCCACACGTGCCTCATAAAATGATTTTTTGATATGCATTATTTTCCTCCACAAGTGCGCAAGTGACCTCAGTTCTGTAAAATTTTAAAATTAATCGGCTACAAAGTAGCTCGCCTTTTACTTTCTTCCAACCCAGTACCGTCCGAAAACTTCTTCGAATGACTCATGAATGCCATTTATATTTCTCTGTCACTCTCCTTTGCCTCTGACAGTGTAACTGTCTCACAATGCTGACTATGAGCTGTCAGACGGTTCAAAGGAAGTACAAAGTAAATAAAGTAATAGAGTAATAAAGTAAGTAATAAAGTAATAGTAAACCTAGATTATGCCAGTGGATTTGAGGAAAATTGCTTCAATAACCAAGGAAGAGATTTTTGACGAGGAAAATGATTATTAATTGGGTAGCGGCCGTTTGCAAGAACATTTAGTTATGGAACCAATAGTCATGGGATCCACAAAATTATGGATCTCATAAAAATATACGGGTTGCAGGAACACATCGTCCAGTTTTATAACTTATCTACAATTAGACAATTCTATCGAATGTTTGATCTAATTTTCTACCACTGGGGATGGAATTATTAATTATTAGGAAAATGGGATTATTAATTGGGTAGCGGCCGTTTGCAAGAACATTTAGTTATGGAACCAATAGTTATGATATCCACGAAATTATGGACCTCATAAAAATATACGGGTTGCAGGAACACATCGTCCAGTTTCATAACTTATCTACCATTAGGCAATTCTATCGAATGTTTGATCTAAGATTCTACCACTGGATAAAATTTATGAAAGATTATTCTATGCATATTTTCTTATGCCAAAAATAATTAGTCAGAGGTAACAAACTGGTCATTCACCGTAAAGGGTCTCTTCTATTAAATAATTAAGTCTCCAAGTGGTACACTGCGCTTTCGCCATCTTGGATACTTACGGGGCTCATAGCTTCATTCCATGAGTTATTTATGAGTTATGGGCCATTTACAAAATCAATAAACTTATCGAATTTTTTTTCAACGCTTATTGAATGGTTTTTCATGGCTGATGGATCCTATAGCTCTATTGAAGACATGTATCGTCCCCGTAACTGGCCATAAGTAGCATAAAATGATGAAATAATTAAACCGTTGTATGATTTTTCATACAATGCCGAATATAATCTTTCCAGGTTACACGTAAGGTCCAGTGATCGGGTACCCGAAAAGTGAAGAAAGGAGTTGATGAGAGAGGAATTCATTTTCCATATTCGCTGGAAATCACCAGATCTCATATTGGTCGAACCTTTGCGAAAGAAAGAATGACAGAGGAGGTGGCCAAGAGGCGAGAGAACGCTGGAAGGTAAGTGGAAGGCAGCGTGGAGCGCATAAAGGAATGAGTGTTTGACTCAGGAAGCAAGAATCGCAGCAAGGAAAAAATTTACTGCTCCCCACCAATGATGTTAACCCTCTCTGGACGAGCGAGTCAAATTTGTTGCGTTTCATAATCATTGAAATATCTGCTTTCTAAGAGGCTTTTCCATTTACTTGCTGCTCTAGATAAAATTGTAATGCTTTGGATTAAGTGTGTGGAAATTTGCGTCTCTTTCGGCTGTTTGTCAAACAATTTGAATAGATGATTGAGTTACGCTATTCACTGACGATTGTGTGCCTGGAGGAGCTCTGAAATACATAGTTTCAGCTGTCACACGAAAAAAAAATTGGGAAAGTGTAAAAAAAGGTAGGTACGTTATGAAGGTAATGCTGAAGTATACCTTGCGTAAATATTATCATGTCAATTTGTAAATGAAAAGTATAACTTAGTTATTCCACATAGGTTTATTGATAGGACGACCTAGGTTTCGACGAAGCTCGTCATCAAATCTTCACCTGATGATGACGAGCTTCGTCGAAACCTAGGTCGTCCTGTCAATAAACCTATGTGGAATAACTAAGTTATACTTTTCATTTACAATGTTGAGAAAATTCCACGAAGTCGCGCCCGAGACAACGGAATTATGTCAAGTATTATTTTAAATTAAAATAAAAATTTACAATAAAAATAGGTCACATTTCAAAATAAATTTTATCAACAAATAAATTGCAATTAAAAAAAAATGCTTAAATATAACTTTTAAAAAGTAATATAGTAGCAGTATTTTTTTCTTGCTGATGTATCTTAATTCCGTCCATAAAGGGTTAAGTAAACGGGTTAGCCAGAATAAGCCTTAAAATAAGTCAGTTTTGATTGAGTTTCCTCACATGTAGCCACATCAGCTTTAAAATTTCAAGATGGATGATGAAAATATATTAATCGCGATAAACGTTTCACCCACGGTACACTCTCTCTCCTATGGCGCTACAGCCAAAGTTTGGGCCCTGGCCTCCTACAACTTCTGCCTCCATGCTTTTCTGTCTGTTGCTGCTCTCCTCCAGAGTCGTAGTCCTATGAGATTCCGTGTGTAAGCCTGTACTTCATCTTCCCAGCGTTTACGTGGTCTTCCTATTGGTCTTTTACCGTACATTCGTCTGTCTAACGTTCTCTTTGGTATTCTTTTGTCATCCATTCTAGCCACATGCCCGGCCCACTGCAATCGCTGTAGTCAGATGTATTTTGACAGAGCGGGTTCTCTAAAAAAACTATAAATTCATGGTTGAATCTGATTCTCCAGATATTGTTTTCCCGAATGGGTCCTAAAATTTTTCTCAGCACTTTCCTTTCAAATCGATCAAGTATGCTTTTCGTTATCTCTGTCATACTCCATGCTTCACGTCCATAAATTGCAATGGGTCTTATAATTGTCTTGTATATTTTTAGCTTGCTATTACGATGGGCATTTTTTGATCTAAGTACATGTGACAGTGCAAAGTAGGCTTTATTGGCTAGTGTTATTCTTCTTCGGACTTCTCCCTCTTCTTTGCCTTCTGCGTTTAATTCCACCCCTAAGTATATAAATCGGTCCACTGACTCAATGGGATCATCTAGCACTATCTGTGAGCCCCTGTTCCTCTTTCTGTAGTAGTATTTTGGTTTTTGATGTATTTATCTCAAGTCCAATGCTCTTACAATGGTTTTTTACTTGTAGATAAGTTTGCTGTGCCTCTACTACTCATTCGGTTCATAACATCAATATATTCTGCGTAGGCAACCAGTTGTATTAATTTGTTGGTCAGTAAGTTTTCTCTTCTTGACTCCATCTGTCTTGTTACGTACTCCAGAGCTATATTAAATAGGGGAGGTGCCAAACCATCTCCTTGCTTCAGACCCTTCGAGATTTTGAATACGTCTGTCAGTTGGTTTTGGATACGTACCACTGCTACTGTGTCCTCCATTGTCATTCTGATTAATCTTATTAATTTGTGTGGGATTTTTAGTTAGAGCAGTATTAGATAGAGTTTTCGACTATCTAGTGAGTCGTATGCCTGTTTGAAATCTATGAATACATTGTATACATCGATGTCATATTCCCAGGCTTTGCGCAGGATTTCTTTTACTGGGAAAATTTGGTCTATTGTTGACCTGCCACTCCTAAATCCAGCTTGATATTCACCTATAATATCTTCTGCTAGGGGTATAAGTCGTTGATTAATAATGTATGTTGATATTTTTACTAATACTACAGCAATATATAATGGCGCAGGAGCCGCCTTACTTTCATCATGTGCTGAAGAGAGCTTTTTTATAAAGTTATGATGAAATACACCTCAACCAGTGTGAAAAAAATCGCTAAAATACTGAGAAAATAATGACAATTTAGCTCCGAAACTGTTTGAAAATTCACCTTTGTAATACACAGTTCATTATAATAGTCTAGAGTTTAACATGGAGTCAATGGGTGGCTGACGTGTCACAACTGGAATGAGCTTCCGGGTGACCATTGGAGTCTCAAGTGTCTGGAGGGCTTAAAGAAAGGGTCGGAGAGCAGTGGGGGTCGAGGGGCACAATTGGAATTGGGGTTGTGGGAGGAGGGAGGGGGCGGAACGGGGTACGAGTGGTGGGTGGCGCAAACCCTCCCGCCCGCCCACCCACCGCGGACACGTACGAGTGAAGAGTGGCTCAGGAAAGGGACCTTCCGGTGATTAGGGAACTTATACTAACCGTCCTAATTTGGGATCACTAGTTCTGCCTTAGTGAATTAGAACTATTTCAGACTCACCAAACCGTAAGTAAGGTGGTATAAGAGTAACTGAGAATGCGATTCTGCCAATCACCCTCAGTCATAGTTGGGAAAGTTACAAAAATAAATTCAGTGATTAAAGTGAAAAATAATCTATGTAAAAAGTAACTAGTTAAAGTTAAAAGTTACTATTCTGAAAAAGAAACTGATTACAGTTAAAGTTAAAAAAGTAACTTTTAGGTTAACAGTTACTTTTTCAGTTACTTTTAAGAAACTTTTAAAAGCCATTTTTTGCAATTGGGCTTAAATAAATACAAACTTCAAATTCAAGAAAAAATAATTCAACTTTTACTTCAAAAGTCATTAAACCTAAATAGCATTCTCATTTCAGAATTTTTATTGGACATCCGTCCTCTCCTGTCAGAAAAAAAAGCCTTGCAGCACGAAACATCTTTTCACATTGCTGATGGAATGCCAGTGCTGTACTTGATAAAAAGATTTCTGATAGTGATTGAGAGTTCATTAACACTTCTACTCTCGTGAAAATTTCTCACTGCTTCCACATTGATTGATGCGGAAAGATATAGTTGGTGTTGATGACACGATGTCGCCGGGTAAGGCATTCGTGCCCTCGCGGACATGGTCTTCCAGTGGCCTCGTGTTTTCTCGTCTGAGGGTGCGTTCCTAAACTTTGGCAGTCACTCCGCTCAATCCCGCTTTTGTTTGGATTCATCCGTCTGGGCCTATTCATTGAATTCTTGCACTACTACACAGCTATATTGCATTCTTGGATACCGTTTTATTTTCCCCTTTGTCTGTTGGGCAAGCTTTGCGCCCAGGTTCGAACAGGTTGGCATTCGCACAAAATTAACGAAAAAAATTAACTGAAGTTATATTTTTATCAGTTTGTGTATAATTTTAACGATAAAAAATTAAAAGTTCACTCTTATGAAAAGTACCTTTTGTGTTAAATAGCCAACTACATTTTTAACGGTTGAGTTTAATCTTTAATTTTTTAAATCGTAAATCCCTTCCTATGCCTTCAGTTCTATGGATGGATTATTTTCCTTCCCTCATCTGACCTCTGACAGTCGCTCCCCATTTTCCGCTCCATATCCTTTGAAGTGTTCCATAAATTTTCACATTTTTTCCTTCCAAACACAGTTTAAAATATTTCAGACTATCGTAGCGTTAAACAATTGACACATTTTTCGCTCTCTTTGTCTTTCGAGATATTTGAACTCTTCAAGCTCGCTCCGGTTGGTGTTTTTTCTTCAATATTCATCGTTTCTTTTCTGTAAAGGAGGCATGGAAAATACTTTGATCATCCTCCAACTTTTTGCCTCCTCGAAGGTTATCCATTTTCCATTTTATCAGACTCTTCAAACCCTCAAGTGGCTTCGCCATCCCTTGACTGTCGCTAAAATTAGAACAGCCGATGCGTTGGTAGGCATTAATACATTTTGTTCTTATTGTTTTATTAGTTTCTCCTTATCCAAAGTCGGCACGAATCACACGATATCATTTGTGCACCAAAAGGAGCTCACTAGTTAGTATAGTCCCACAAGAATTGAGTGATGCCGGACTAGAATGTTCCATCATCCATCATTAATGTTCGCTGGTTAACTTTATGTGATCACTGATTTCCAAAAAGTTTTCCTATTTTTCTGGGCTCAAGCTATTAGTAGAAATGAGTACCAGTGGACCAATCACGCTAAACTTTACTAGACGGAGTCATCTGTCATTGTCAGCGCATTTAAAATACGAATGCCTAAATTCGTTTCTTTGATATTTACCCAGCAAGTTTTAGAAAATTAGTAGTTATGCTTATCACATGCAACATGCTTTGTCGAATGGCATTTCTTTATTATTTAATGCCTTGTTTTGGGGCATTATTGATTATGAGCGCCTAATGACGGGTAATGGAGCCACAACGAATCTAGTGGATTACATGGAAAAGTTCTTTTTTCTTTCAGTAAAATGGAATTCTCCTCTGTATTATGCCTGGCATTGCCAATTGTATTAATTTACTACGCATTAACTTTGGATTTACTGACTGGATTGATTTATGCCTCCCTCTAATTGACCTCTAACTACCCGAAAATATTTCTCACTGTCAGTACGTATTACGCGTATAAAAGTTATAAGGAATGAGCGGGTTAAATGGAGTGGTAGCAATTTATTTCAAACTTCTTACGCTTCGAAATCTGTCAAACAAAACTGAAAATAATTCTCACCGTCAAGGCATATTACTCGTGTCGCAGCTAAAGGTAAAATTTTATTATTCTGATGTGTGTGTGGTTCCTCTACTGTACCGCGTTCCCCCCTGACATGCCCTCTGTCCTTCTACTTTACTCCCTACACTTGACACTCCCATCTCTGCCGCTGGACTGTGTCAGGAGACTTTTTTTACTGTACCTTTCCTCATCTACATGCTGATCAGTAATTAGATTACCTTAGTTTGACTTTTCCACCTTATAACAATCAAATCTCGAGGATTTACCGCTGCTCTTCCTTCGAACTCAATAAAAGCATGATAGTTCTTACCTATGATAATGGTTTGACTTGCAGGATATCCCAGTCTCCTGGTATTTCTCAGTTTCCTATTTGTGGTCAGTTTCAGGCATTGTACATTTATCTGCGTGAGGATTTCAGGAAATAATGGCAAGTCTCCAAAGCAAGTGATCCGTGCTGAGATAATTAAGGGAGGGGATGGGTTCCAGTCTCTCATTTCAGTCATGAGAAAGAAGGCGGATATAAAAGGTCATTGAAGAGATTCAGGAAGCGCTCTTCGGGACAGTTTCTCCAAGGTCCTTCGCTCCAAGCTCCAAAAGGAGTCAAAGGCGTTCCAACTCTCTACAGTTTGAGCAGAAGAAATGCACACTACAGTCGCAGCTTCTATCGATGAAACACATTTCGCTTATCAGTACCTCGCCGCTCAAAACCACCCCAGAATGGCACCCAATTTAGACTAATTTGCGAACAAAACTCTTGGATTACATCTAGTTTTGTACTTCAATTGCTTCATCAAGATTTGTGTGCACAATCTTCTGGGACTGTTTTACTATAAGATAACCGTTATTTTTAATGTCAAGGTTATTAGAAAATTCTTAAAATAAAATAAGTGCATTAAATTTCATGGTTTCTCTCAGTAAATAAAATGTTATGTATACCAAATTCTTGCCATTGGTGAATACTAATAGCATTTATACTAATAGCGTGATACAGATACAGCACTGTATAGTATGAACATATTATAACATGTCGGAAATCCCACTGTGCATAAATGCGTCAGGCGATTGGAAAAAGTTAACGAACAAATACAATGCGACATTTACCTTTGAACATCGCTGAGCTAAACCGGTAGTTTAAATCGACACTCCTTACTGGATACCTATTATTATCTGATGAAACCGGCAGAAAGGTTAGCGAAATCTAACGCTTGAAATAAATTCAATCAGTTTATCAAAAGTAAGGATATGATGAACAAAAATCAGCACACAGAACAAGCACGATAACAAGAACAAGAAAAGAAAAGAAAAACAAGAACAAGAAAAGAAAAGAAAAACAAGAACAAGAACAAGAAAAATAAGATACTATTAAAATTAAAAAAAACTATAATATTCGTTTGTGGTGAAAATTTAAAAAATATTATTTCGAATTTCCCTACTTGCATGTTTATACCTACAGCATAAAATGTGGGAAAACTCTTTGTTCTCTTCGCCGATCGATGGATGCGGAGATTTGATCAATGATTGTAATGGGATGAAGAAGAGGAAGATGTCAAGCTCTGGTCACTGGGAGCGGTTGGGGTCCTCAGGTATTTAGGAGGAGTAAAATTAGGTGCCAAAACTGTTTACGCTGAATGAATCTAAGGATTAAGTGTCTACGGCGACAGAATGCGAAGGCGGAAATGCTTAAGGAAGTTGACGTCGCATTGTTGAATCCCTGCCGAGAGAAGTGGACGATTAAGTCCTCAGGCCAGCGAGACCTCCCGCGAAGAGGAGAGGAACAATTGAACAGCCGGATGCCCATTCCTCACTTTAAAAGTTCCGAACGGATAAGGAAAAGAGACCGGTGATTTCATTGGAACTTGGCAATGTTTTAATACAACTCCACGGGCGAAATATCATCTTGTTGGCTCAACATACACAGCGGCAGTTTAGTTATGCTGATTTAAAACCTAAATCTCTCGGTTCTGTTGATGAGATATTTGCCCTTTTGCACTGGATGTTAGAGGTAATTAGAGAAGTAATCACAAATAGCAGCTGTTCATATATTTGGCCTTTCCCGGTGGCGACGGAGTAAAGTCCCCGCCTGCCAATTCGAGGGTCACGGGTTCGAATCCCGCCTGGGTGGAAATATACCATTCAGGGCATGGGTGTTCGTACATTAGTGTTGTTATTCACCCGATATAAATTGACTAAAAGCACTGTATTCGGAGTAGTGAAGATTAAAAAAAATTACTAATGCTCATTAAAATACTTCAAAACATTCAAATGAGTTGAAGTTATGAATTAATGTTTGGTATTACCTTTTTTTTCGAACCGAATCGAATCTCCCGCATATACTTCGAATCGAATCGAAATGGATTTCTTTTAATACGAGTTTAATAGAAGAACTAGGATGGGAATTATTATCAGAACGCAGGTTAAAATTTAGGTTAAACCTTTTAAGTAAATTCGAAACCGATTTGTTCACAGATGACGTTAGATATATATTAAGAACCCCTGCGTATTATGCTAGGTTTGACCATATTAACAAAATTAGAGAGATAGATTGTCGTACCGATAGATTTAAAATGTCATTTTTCCCGCGTACCATAAGAGAGAACAATAGGCAACGTAGCAAAAGGGATAGGTAGGTGAAACATAGTTAGAATAGTCTGTAGTGCATGATGCATGTAATAACTACCAATAATCCCTTCCTTATTATGTAGATTTTAACCTGTACTATAACGTAGTAACTAATATTCTATTGTAATAATTACTGCAATTACTTGCAATACCTAATAATCTACTGTAGTAACTAATAAACTATGACCCTATTTTCTAGCATGTCTACATTATATATCCTACTTACATGGCAATAGTGCATGTTTGGTGATCTTCACCCCCTGCCACACACCCTCGTGGTGGCTCGCAGGGTATTACGTAGATGTAGATGTAATATTCGTTAGCGAATCAAATCGCCCTAAAAAATTCTGTTGCGAATCGAATTCGAATTCTAATTATTAAAAAAATCCCTGCAAAAAATTATGCAGAGTTAAAGTAATATAGATTTTCACTATATTTCAGGGCCTTACATTAGGTTATACATCAAAATAGTGGCACAAAGAATAGCACAGAATAACGTGCGGTCGTTTTATTTTCGTTTCGCACGAGGAAAACATCTTATAAACGGACGGCGCGCAATTCGGGGATGAGTTCCATGTTTGAATGCATGTAACGATTCGAAGACGAATCTATCTGATTCGAATGTTACGAATCATTCGCTTTCGAAGCATCCCGATTCGCAGGCGAACCGAATCGAATTAATAAACTCGATTAATTCTGGCTTAACTTTGTGAAAATCCATTCTAAAGAATTCAAATGCGATATGGTACTTTTTTCACAGTTTTTATTTCAGTTCGACCGGTTTCGTCACATAGGCATACATCATCAGGTACAAAATTTTAAAATGCTGCAGAATATATACAAAAATTTGGAAGGGGGAGGGGGGGGAAGAGGCAGGAAAAGGGTGACGGGAAGGGGGGGTGTAAAGGTATGTGAGATGATGCGGGAACAAGCATTATTTTGGGGGGGGGGGGAACGGTTGGACGATGAGTGCGGCGTCCACGGCGGGGGTTGGGGCGTCATCCTCAAAAGGTATTATGGGACTTAAACAGATCCCATTTCGCTAAACATCTATGCGAGAATGACCACAAGAGTGACTTTGTGCCGGAGATTCTCCACCTGGAGAGAAAGGGAAGAAGGATAGACTGTTTAGAGGAGCTGGAGATTAGAAGGCAATTAAAGGAAGGAAAAATTGCTAACGACAATATTTTCGTCAGCCATTCTCCCCTCTTGGATATTCCCCTGAGTCATAATACCTTTTGAGGATGACGCCCCAACCCCCGCCGTGGACGCCGCACTCATCGTACAACCGTTTCCCCCCTCGCCCCCCCCAAAAATAATGCTTGTTCCCGCGCCCTCTCACATACCTTCTTTCCACCCCCCCTTCCCGTCAATTTTTTCCTGCCTCTTCCCCCCCCCCTCCCCCTTCCAAATTTTTGTATATATTCTGCAGCATTTTAAAATTTTGTACCTGATGATGTCGCCTATGTGACGAAACCGGTCGACCTGAAATAAAAACTGTAAAAAAAGTACCATATCGCATTTGAATTATTTAGAATCGAATTAAGCCTGATTCGAGTCGATTCGATTCGATTTCAAAGAATTCGCACAGCTCTAGGAAATGAATCTGACTTTTGACTCTAGGAAATGAAATGAGCTCTAGGAAATGAAAATGACTTTTGACTCTAGGAAATGAAATGAGCTCTAGGAAATGAAAATGACTTTTGACTCTAGGAAATGAAATGAGCTCTAGGAAATGAAAATGACTTTTTCCTTACGCTTTCATTTGAACTTCCACTTACTTCCTTGGAATTTCTTTAATTAACCGATTATAATAAATAGGCAGAGCTCAAAACTTCATGTTGGGCGATTTACATTTTATGAGTCTTATATTAATCACCCGATCTCCAAAATGACATTTAAATCTCCTCTGTTTTACAGACGATTCAGCGCTCTCACGCGCATCCATCGTCGTCGGCGAAGGGTAAATCTCAGACGTGATGCAAGCGTTCGGAAGCTCGCGCTAGGAACCGCGTCGAATGAATAAACTAGGACGGCGGCGGCGTGTTTGTAAACGGTCCGCGGGTGAAACAAAGCGGCCCGCGGCGGCAGTATGAGGGGGCGAATGGGAGCGTAGGGGGGACGCAGGAGTGGCGAGAATTGCACTCGTCAGCTGCGTCAATGTTTTCTTTCGTTAGCTGCCTTGAACAAAGCACGCCAGCCAGCCTCCAAAGAGATTTGCGAGTGAATAATTTAATTTCCGCGAAGAAAAACTTGTTCATGTCTTCACCTCTTTCTTCGAGCGCATTTGGTCCTGTGAGTGAATCCATCCCAACAACGATAAAAATAACATAAGACCATGTCATTTTTAAACTAAATGAGCAGTTCGTAAAAAAAATTTATCCGTACTGCAAAAATAATTTATGACATTGTCTCGACGAAAACCGTAGATAGAGGTGCGAAACTGTAGAGTTTGAAAGTGGACAACTCGCAGCAAATCCCGAAAACACTTTTATTAGATAAATGAAGCTGTGAGAGTCTTTATGCTAAAAAAAATGTATTAGTCCTAAAAATTTCAAGGGCCAAAACTAAGCTGGACGCTATGAAAGTGTGGCAAATGTTTCCCCTCTATGATTCCTCCGAATGACGCAGTGTGTATTTGATGGAAGCATTCCATCCTCGTCCTTACATTAGTTCGTAATAAATTAAATATATATAGATAACTTATCTATTCTGGTTTAGTTTACCTCAGATTGTTTATTAAAAGGCCATAATTCAGCTGACGTTACCGAGGAGTTGTAACTATAAATGCGATAGGCTAAATAAACAATCCATATTATTTAGTTAGTATTAATTAAGGACTTAGAAAAGGGTTTTAATTAAGAAGCTGAATTATCGCTGTTAAGTCAACGGAGCTGGTCGAATTTGATTAATTTACGGACAATTCCTTTCTTTTCGTTCCTCTTTTGCTTCTGTCACCTTCATATATTGCTTCAGATGTAATGACTTTGATGACTTCAGATTCTCCTTTTGAGGGTATCATTAAGCACATTCTTTGATGATTTTCTAACTAATCTCTTTCTTTCTATATTTACCGCTGGTAAATGAATGTTTTGCCACTTTTCTACCTTACATGCTATACAACACAACCATTTTTACACAGCTAACTCTTTTAATACATAGAATTCTATGACACTTTTATTTCTAACCCTAACTCTCCCATTTTTATACGCGATCATTTTACCGTACGTCCTCTGAATTTTGTCAATAGTCATTCTAATCCTATTGGAATGAAGAGTAATCATATATTAGCTTTTCTATCTTAATTTTATGGCTGCTGCACATCGCAAGGCGAGCTGATATAACTGTAGGTACCCATCTGCATGATCGATAGTCGCAAAGTTGATATGGTTAAACTGTTCCAAGTTGATGGAGAAAGAAATTAAAGTTTTCTATAAGACAAAATAACTGTCATGGCTAGTTTAAATGTATTTTCAGTCGTGAATTCTCAAGCCCAGAGTACTTATACAAGAGCGGGAAAAAATATTTCGCATTACCTACTTAAGCCGAAAATGAAATTATACAATGTGCTGAAAGTTAGAAATTTATCCCGGTCCGACCTGGAACACAGTACTTCGAATCTATTTTTATTCGCTTGTATTAACAGTTTTTCGGTGTTCAAAAGTACCCCAGAATTGCGTATTCTGATGCCACTGCGATCAACAACTCTGCTTTAAAATAATAATTTACTCCGCAAATAGTCCTGCGAAAAAAATCTTATTTTGTGGAAAGTTGTAGTCTCTCAACTTTCATTTACTCTCAACCCTGTCTTCAAATAAGGAATATTTGTGTTGAAATCTGTGGAACTTCATGGAGAGTATGTGTGGGGAACAAAGGGTTTAGAATATACACCACACTGGTGTATATTCTAAACCCTTTGAAATGGAAATGGTGAGATTTTGGTTTCAAAGCGATTCAGGATAAGTGCCTAACCAATCCATGTGCGCTCCCCTTTGAGGGTTAATTCCTTAGGAAGGTTTAAGGAAGAATTCATTTCCTTGCACCAGCTGAGCCGTCTCAAATTCTGGGTTTTACGAGCACGTGGTATAATGCTTGAAAATTGGATGAAATTACCTCTCATTTCCTGGTAATTAGACCGCTTAATTGCTCTTTCTTCATCTTTGCGCTTAAAAAAAGTTCAAGGAGGAGGTCATTACCTTGAAGACGAAACTCGCGTCAATTTTTCTGCTCCACAATACTAACTCTAACGTTGAGAACTATTTTGGCTGAGAGCGGCCAATTCAAGTCAAATTCTATAAAACCTGCTTTTCCGATAAATAAGTGGATTCAAAGGCGAATGATCAGAAAATAGCGCAAACGTTAGCCTCTTTTGGTATCTATTCCCATTCGTGAGAACTGCTCCGAATAAAAAGAATCGAGAATTTTTAGCAAAGTTTGCAATATTTTCCGATGTGATTAGAATCAACTTTGCAAAGGTTTGCTCAATCCATATTTTATGCGCCTAATGGTGGAAACGGAGTTTTTTTTAATCTACCAGCATGAAACGTAGGCGATAAACAACCCTGCGAACTGAAAATGCCTAACCTGACTTCATCAACTCCCTTTGTCATGCATGAAATATGTATTTATTAAAATCATTTCCTGTATGCTTCAAACTAGCCAAAGCCAAGAAAGGTTTTGCGACGGAAGATCATTGATTGAAAATTTAATATAAGTTGAAAGCTTTTTTTTTTCAATTTTTATTTCATTTGAATTATCTATTACCACTACCCTGAAAACCGCACAGTTGGCCTTTTATATTGTTTGTATTGACGATGGACGAACAAAAACACCCATGTCCCAAGTGGTGAAATATCCACCCAGACGAGACTCGAACCCTCGACCCTCCGATTGGCAGGCGAGGACTGTACTCCATCGCCACCAGGGCCGACAAATGCATTGTATTGCCTTCTACAAATGTATAACTGTGCATTACTATTGACCGGAGTGATTCATAGAATTTTAGTGGTTAAATACCCATATATTGTGACAGCATTTTTTTATGCATATAGGATAGGATCCCAAAAATAACAGAAAATGGGAGCTGAAACTGAACAGAAAATTAAAAGATTTAATGAAAATAAAAAGTATAGAGTAAATAAAAAATATTGAAAATAATTGCATATAAATAGAGTTCGGCAAAATCATTCGCATTCCTTCAAATTTTAGAGTGAGAGGACAAAATTTTCTGAAAACTCGCATGTGATGACAACTATATGCTGCGATAAATAAAGAATTGTTATACGTTTGTATGATTATTCGTTTAGTAAAATGGTGTGGTAGATGTAGGGGTTGAAAGTGGCCGACTTCGTCATTGAATGTATAAAAATGAGTGAGAATGCACCAGAATGTTCTCCAATATACTAGAATGTTCTCAAATTTGCTTGAAGTATCGGATTGAGAATGTACTAGTATGTTCTTAAATGTACTGGAATGAACTGGGCCAGAAGGAACCGAGTGAGAATGTATTGGAATGTCCTCGAATGAACTAGAATGAACTGGATGGTAGGATCGAGAATATTGTGAAAATTTCAAGAAGCATTATGCGTGGGTGGTGAGGACGGCTTATGGCACTATATAAGGCGAAGCGTTACCCGCATGCAACAGTAGACTTGTTATAACTAAAAGTGTACTGATAAATGTAAAACGTAATAAACTGAAAACTAGAAAGTGAAAAGTTGACAGTAAACAGTGAACAGTGTAGTGTGAAAAGTGAATACATAAAGAGAAAAAATGCCAAAGCGGAAGAGAGAATTTTCACGATCCCGAATCGTGTCGCAAAGACAAAAGATAACGAGAAAATTCTCTACGAGGCAGAGGAGAACAACGTGAAAATGTGAGGGAAAATGATCAAATAAGTGTTTTTAGAGTGTTATTTATGTTTATACAAATGAGGTGGTGTTTTTATGTTCGTTACGCACTTCCTCTTAAACTTCTGAACCGATTGACCTGAAATTTTGCATGATGGTAGCATTTTGCCCATAAGGCTATATAAAAAAGAACTGGGGGCTACAAGGGCCTCAGGTACCCAAAAATGGTTCATAAAATTAATAAAAAGGTTTCTTTTTTTGGGTAATGAAATTACTTCGAATCAAGATATCGGTTTGAAATTTTCATTATCGGGAGATCAAAAGTATGTACAAAAAATTGCGATCGATTTTGTTGTACGCTTCGTATTTGTTTAAAAATCCTGTTTTCGACCAAAATTTTCTTTTTTTTTAACTTTTCTGCTGTCAAGATGAAAGGTTGAAAGTCACTATCAAATTGGTAAATGCATGTACAATTTAATTTTCGAAAAAAAATGTCTTGTACGCTTCGTATTTGCTTAAAAGTAGCGTTTTTTTGCGAAAATTATGATTTTTTTTCCGATATCAACTATAGGTTGTTTCTTAGCAACCAGAGGAATATCTTTGAACGGAATATATTGCCCGGGCCTTTTAAGCCTTAACTATATATGAAAGGGTGTGGTCCCTGTATACTCATAGCACACCTCCTCAAAAACTACTTGGCCTATTGATCTACAAATTTTGCTTTATTATAGCGCATATACCATCTTGAGTTATAGCCTGTATAAAAATGTCTGAGGGTATCACGGGCCACCCGAAAGACCATTAAAAGAGTCTGCTATAAGAAAATCATTGGAGTTTTAACAAGGTTTCATTTTTTGCTTTTTTAAATCACTTGTACTCAAGATATAAAGCTGAAGCTTTCGGTATCCGCTGGCTGAAAGTATACAGAATTTAGTACCCTCTACATAATCCAGAAGGATGCAAACGATAGCTATTTTTGTAGCAACTTGCGCGTTCACACCTTCTTTCAATATTACATAAGATTGATACGACGGATGTCAATATGCTGTTTCACGTGCGAATTCAAAGGTTGGAATATTTTGACGTAAAACTACATTTTTGTAAACATGCAATTTGAAGTAAAAAGTTGAGTTCATATTATAATGCAATTATTCTTGCATGCTTAATGATGCATGAAGTAAAGAATAAAATTTCATATTTATGGTCATCTGTTAACTAATAAGCACTTCGATACCTACCCTTTATCATAAACAATTTTTTGTCCGTGTCTCTTAAACTATTCCATAATTGACGCTATGACACATAATGTAAGTAACAAGGTCAAGTGCTTGCTGTGGATAATGTTGGTCCGGATAAGGAGCATATATTTTTCCTCCGGTGATGTGGTTGATTAGAGAAAGTAACAGCAGTATGAATGAAACAGCTTCATGGACGAAGGTGATTACACGCGATGACTTCTGGGAAAAGTGATTTGGCTCCCGCCGCAGGATGCAACTTCCGCCCTGGTCTCAAGCTTTTGCTTATACCCGGGGCTAGGATGAGGTGGATGGAAAGGATGGGTAGGGAAGTTTAGCGGAACCGCAGCCCCTTCGAGGCCGACACCTATGAGGCGGATTGAGGTCAAAAGGACCTCAATTGGGCCTCCGCCTCCCCGAAGTGCTCGTATAAGTTTGGTTACCCCAAACAACAGAGACGAGTTACCGTCGGTTTCGCCTTCGCGAAGAACCTACCGCACATCGTTGTGAACCGAGAGAGCCCGTTGCCCAAATATTTTGGATTAGGTGTCTCTCTGACTCACTTTACGGGTTGACGCCGTGCGGTCTGCCGAAGTACGTCCTCGAGTCGGGGATCACCGGACCCATGGAGGGTCAATTCGGACCAATTCAGGTCAAAGCGTGAGTACATCCCTTCTCTCAGTAGTTCTCGTCAACCCCCGACTTCTGGGACACTGTGGTACCTACTATCGAAAACGCGGACGATATGGGTGGAGAGGAAAGGAATTCGTTAGGATAGGGAAGTTGAGAGCTGGAGCGGCCAATATCTTGAGGAGGGAAAAGAAAAAGAGGAAGGAAAGCTGCAAAAAAAATTTTTTGCAACTATTCCGTAAATATCGGAAAAGAGATACCTCTTTCATCGGTAAATTTCAAGATATTCGGAGGAACAAGGTTAGTTGATAGCCGGCAAATAAAAGAAAACGACGAGGAGATATGAAACGCAGAACTTCAAAATTAATATGCCCGCACGTTCTCTTCTATTCGTAAGTGAAAAAATATGGAAGTAGGGAACAGCAATGTGAGAAGAATGAAACAGCTTCATGGACGAAGAAATTTAAAGTGGATCGGTACGCCTTGAAAAATGAAACTAATTTTTGCAATATTAACAGATAATTTCACATTGTGTCGCGAAGATGTAAATCCTAATACTGCTGTAATTCCTTAGCGTGCAAATAAAATGTAGTCCAAAAATAATGATGAAGTTCCCTATTCATGATCCCTCCCCTTTCGATTCCTATCCCATTCCCATTCTCATCATCGGTGCTCGTGGCCCGTGTCTATTCCTGACAGAATTACAGCGTCGATATGCCGTAGCTAAATTAATGATCCACAAAGGTAAGAGGTATTTTATTGTGCCTGGCATGCGTTGCAGTGCCTCTTTGTCTTTCGAAGTAGGAACACATATACAAAGCAGACACATTAACATGTACAAAATAAATGAAAGACAATAATTTTTATCAGTCCAATGAATTCCTCGTACCTACACAGGCATTCGTAACCAACAAATAATGGCATGAGTTCCCATTCCATGCCTATGCTACGGTTTCCAAGTAAACAAAATATTCTATTGTTGAAGTAGTGCAAAAAATTTAAGATTTCCATGCTTGAACAACCAATTTCAGGAAAAAGTGAAGCGCATACAAAAATCGAATGTAAGAATAAAAAAAATAAAAAAATAAAATAAAGATACCACTACTCCAAATCTTATTTTCGTGCTGGCGGATGAGCACAAAAATTTACTTTCTAATTGGTATCCTTCTGCTCGACTTCATTTGGAACTAGCTGTGCCCGGTATACGTTGCAATAACTCTTTTTCTTTCTAAGTAGGCACGTTTATACAAAGCAGACACATTTACATGAACGAAATGAATGGAAGACAATGATAGATGGCTCGAGTTTCCTTTCCATACATATGCTGCGGTTTCCAAGTTAACATAATATCCTATTGTTGAAGTAGTGTAAAAATTCAAGATTTACGAGCCTAAAAATCCAATTTTAGGAAAAAGCGAAACGTATACGAAAATAAAATGCAAGAATTAAAAAAAGCAAACAAAGAGACCACTGCACCAAATCTTATTCTACGTACAAATAAATTACATACCTCTTTGGACAAATTATGTCTCACTGATATGTGTCTGATGCGCGCGATATTATGTCTCACTGATTCGATTCTGATGCACGTGATTCAGCAACTCGTAGACGTTCTGCGTCGTTGCTTGCTTGTCGTTCCTCACTTGTTTGAGAAGCTCGCGCGCCAACACTCATTTGTTGAAACGACTCGCACTCCACCTATTCTACCATGCATTTAATCATTCACAAACCCTTGCGGGCGCGCGCACAACAATTCACCAAAGTTTCATCGCAATCTGATGAATGGTATTGGAACGCATAGAAGACGAACAAACAAACATTTATTTTTATATATTATAAGATTAGATACACTTTGTTCTCAATACGCATCATACATTTTTCACTTCCGCTAAAAAACAACTAATTTATGCAATATTTTGTCAAATCACGATTTCACAGGACCTCAAGTGCGTAAATGTTTGTGTAAATTTTTTTAGGGCAATTATTTGAGGAATTTTTGCTCCAGAAAATTTTTAGATTAACTTTTGGTCCAATAGATAAATAAATCCATACAGAAATAATTATGAAAATATGTGCTCATAGGTTGAGCTAGTAACGACGAACGCCTAACTTCTCCTATTCACCGTCTTGCTAAGAATTTGACTTTCAGCATAATTGTGACGCGAAGGGTATTATAAGCAACAGCCGTGTAAGGATGTAAATTTTTGGGAGGTGAAGTGGTGACATGTATTATAGGAGTGTATTTAGTGGAGCTCAATTTTTATTGTGATCGCTTATTGTGCGCGGAAAGAACGAGTTTTTACACCTCTCTGTTCGGCAGTGTATCTCTCTTATTATATCGCATCTGTCAAACCTAGAAATGTAGTGAGGAGTCATGATAATATTCTCTGTACACTTTCTGTACACAGTGCAGTGAATATGTAGTGCATACACATTCGAAACAGTGGTTTAATTAATTGGCTTTATCGATACTGTTGTTGAACACTTTGCCGTTTGTGTCCAATAAAGACTTTACTGTCGAAGATTCATCCTGGAGCTCTCTCGCGTAAGACCAGAATGATTTGGGCTTTTCATCCAGTAATTCACCGAGGATATTTTTATTGAAGTTTTGCATAATAGCGCGGATTATTTTCTTCGTGTTTGAGCGTTGAGCAACGTATATTTCTCTCGCCGCAAACTCCATTGTTTTGTTACTTAAATTAATAGAATTTTTATGTAGATTGCCTTTTTCTCTTGAGCTCCCGCTTATTTCGTGGTTGTATCAACGAGGTTCTCTACTCTACAGTTTGAATTTTTATGGAATATATTAATCAATTCCTTTACGTAGTATTTCCAAAAGATGATACTTCAGTGCTCTCGTTCTTCATTGTGGCGACGAATTTCGTGAATGAAGCTTCTAACGTCTCTCCGAATTTTACGTAATAACATTTTTCAAATAAGTAGACTTTACATTTAGGTTTTACGTTGGAATCTACTGTTGTTTTCAAAGTCGTAAAAACTACTTTATGATCACTTATGCCTTCGAGGATATCGACGTGTTTTATTCATTGTAGTGTGACTAAAAGCTAAAAGCTCTAATATTTTATTACCTCTCCTAGGTTCGTTTACTTCTTGAGTAAGAGAGTGGTGTGGAAGTAAGGCCTTGCTTATATCACGCTTCCTTGAACTTGGTTCAACGCTACGGGTTTTCTAATTTAAAGCCGGGAGGTTGAAAACTCCACCGATAATTTTCACACTTTTGTTATCTTTCGAGGTAAATGATGTAAATTGAGTTTCTACTTTGTACAAAACGTCTATTTTGGAATCTGGTGGCCTGTGAAATGAGCATATACGTATATTTATTTTGTTTTGTTGCTTAATAGTACACCAAAACACCTCTATTTCATTATCGTCCAATAATGGTGGTTTAATTTGCTGGGGAGGAGCTTACAGAAATACAATAAACCCCGTACTATTTCTGCAAAAGAGGATAGTACGTGTGATAATGCACAAAAGCCGTTTCTCTAATGCATTCCCACTCTTCTTAGAACTGAACATATTGCCTATCAGGTATATGTATTTTTATAAAGTGTTAAATAATTTCTATCTAAGAAGTGGCGACGAAGCAAATCTGTTACCCAGGACTCAAGTCCTGACCTTGCGAGAAAGAAATACGATTTCTCTACCCAAGCCTAATTTGACTTTGTTTCAAAGATGCTTTGTGTATATATCCCGAAAAATATTTAACGTAATTCCAAACCACGTTAAGGAAGAAAAAAGTAAGAAAATTTATGAAGAAAGAAAAACTTGGTTATTACTTATAAAAAATATCGAGATTTTGTTTCATAATTTACATGAAATATTTATCGAATTAAATGTAATGAATTAAGTGATATTGTAATATCATTGTTGAAGTAAGTTCGCCCGATCTTGTATTTGTGTCTCTTTTTTGTAACCACTATTTAATTATGTATATCTCTGAGTCTTTTTCTATTTTGAATTAGTTTCTTCACTGTATTGTAAACGTTTTATCGAAAATTGTAAACCATTTTGTTTTTTGCTATCGTTTTTTGCATGGTTTATTTGTCAGTAGCCCCAACACAGGTTATTCCTTGGGGGCTATCTATTCTACTACCACTCTGTAATTCCTGAAAAGGAATTAAATTATTATTATATTATAATATAAAAAAGTAATCTTTGTTTGAAGGTAAATATATATTTTCATTTGAGATTATTATATTTATGAATGATTTATGACCAAAAATATGTACAAATATTCCTTGTTGTTGTAAATTTATTGTGAACCATCCAAAGGGAAATTACAGCGTGTAAACTATTTGTAAATAAATTTATTATTATTATTATTATTTTATGTGTGCGGCACTATTCAAATACGATTTAACTGCAATGAATACTACGCCGCCAGTCCTATCTGGTTGATCAAGTCTATAGATTTTATATCCTGTCGGAAAAACTTCGCTATCGTTAATATCCACTGCTAGCCAGATCTCTGTTCCAATTGTTATGTCTGCGTTTTCAAATATATGCTCAACTTCGGCACATTTGTTCTTTGCGCTACCGTAATTTACTATTGCTAAATTTATATTGCACTTAGCTTGATGAATGTCGGTTCGCTGTTTTCTGTAATTCTGTGTGTTATCTTTTTGGTGGTCTCTGAAACCACTGAGAAGTTTCGCAGCTATCCTGAGAGCGCATGTTGGCATTATTTTCGCTATGGGAGTAAAATTTATTTATTTGTGCTTCCCAAAAGTTTTTTCGGAGGTTAAGGCCTACGTTGCACTAATTCACTCGGAGGCTGTTATCGGGTCTATACTTTCGAATCCTACTGATTGACCCACTCTCGAGCCTAAAACATATCCACTATGCTCAAAAATCCTATTAGCCACCCGTTCTGACACCTGGACGGAGTAATGCAACGATTGAGGGGAGCCCGGCACGATCCGAGCACCGGTCGAAGATCTACGAATCTGCTTCCAATGCTTACACAGAATTCCCACATCCTCTTGTTCAGGCAGTCAATCCTGCTCCAAACATGGTGACCGCAGTCGCTCCGCAGAACAACATTACAAATGGTCAGCTGCAAATCGGCACCAGATGCCCTTTGGACGCGTTCCACCTCTGAGTTTAAATCCCTGAAGGAATTTAATATCCCTCCAGCTCCACGTTCGGACGCATCATTGGTGCCGACATGGGCCACCACCCGCAGCCTGGAGCAGACGGTATCACCAATCGATGTGGGTATCTCAGCCGTGGTGTTGGGTACTAATCCTCCTGGTATACACCGGGAAGTGAACTGTTGGTCCGCTCCGTCTCTCCTTGCCCTCTTCCGCAATGAGGGTACAATCCGCCGAACGTTCGAACTCCCCATCAATATAATTCCCGCCCTCCCTGCAAGGCTAACCTCGGGAGCTGCGTCCCTCAAGTCAGTCGAGAATCTACCTACATATTAAGGTATTTCACCTTTATTAAGTTACTTTATCAAGGTTTTCCCTGTAATTAATTATGAATGTGTTTGCAAAAAGAGCAGCAGTAACTTCCTTCTGTGATTCTGAGATCAGAATATTGATTTGCCCATGAATGAGGTGAAATATCCTTCTGATTTAACCTGAAATGTTTCAGATTGAAATTCAGCTCTGTGCTTATTAATGAAATTAAAATTATAGAGACGTGAAATGTAATTTGTTATTACAGAGGCATATAATATTATGATCATACAAGTCGTCAATTTTTCAGTTGGGTGCAAAGCAAGGATGTAGTCACTCGTAAATATAAGGGTGTCGCGTGAAATACCACAGAGATGCCGAGCCTCATTTACATGGTAAGCCGTAACATTAACTATTATTACGTGCGTCGGTTGATTTGAAGTTATTCGGGATAATAATTTGGGAAAGGTAATTCTGGCAAGGAAATAAAATGGGGGCTCGTTAGCAGGACGTAATGATAGAGGCTTAGTAGTTCTGCCGATGACGGATCAATCCAGATCGAAAATTCATTGTTCACATTAGTACTTATTTATTTCATGCATCAGCTTGTATAGGCATGTAAATGGGGTTATTTCATCTTGAAGTGTATGGGAGGGATACGACAGGAAAGGAGAAAATGCTCCCGTCATCAGCTTCTCCGTAAAAAGAGGCACTTTTGACACTTCTTTGGTCGTAATCTGCGAAACTATTTTCAGTAGGGATTTTGAGACGGTGGTGTAGCGAGTGAGCATTTCTTACTTAGCTGCATAGTTCTCCTGTGTGAGCGCCGACAGGCTCGATGATGGCTGAGATCGTCTCAGCTTCAATCCAGACATTCGATGATCGAGCTTTAAATCCTCGGCGTGTGTTTATTTTCAAATTTCCGAGCGAGGAAGCTCTTCCTTCGGAAACCATTTGCGTAACGGCCACTGGGAGGAATGGGGAGGGGGGGGGTGAAGGGGATGGGGGATGCTGTGAGGAGACGGATGGGAGAGGAATGGGAAGGAGGAAGGAATAGTGGAAGACGACCTCCACTTCCTCCAGTCACCTTTTTGATCCTCCGAGGGAGTGGGACGGCGGCTCAACGTTAGCTCACTCCGGGCACTCCATTCTTCCCGCAGACTCCTAAAGCGAGCTTCGTCGCCCCTACCCACTCCACCTCCTCCTCCTCCACTCCTCCCTCGAACCACCACCCGCAATAACTAACCACAGCACACCCAAATGCGCTCCCACACAGTCATCTCAACTCCCTCTGCCGTCTCGGTGCCATCAAACTCCTCTCTCTCTCTTCTCTCTCGCACACGCACACACCATATTCACTCTTACTACGTCGCCTTAGACATCCCAGAATAGTCCGGAGACCAAACTAACCTAGGTCAACGATCGTCCACCGACGCGCCGCCGGCAGCAGCCACCCCCTTCCGCCCCCCCACCTATTCCCAACTCCTTTAAAAAAAAAAACACCCCTCAATGCCCCCTCCGCATTCCCAGCACTCCTCCCTCTCTCCTCCTGTGTGTTCAAACCCCCCCCCTCCCCCCACCACCACATCCACCCCTTCCTTGTCATCCTACGACCAAGCTGCACTAAAACTTTCCCCCTTCCACACTCACCCTTCGCCACTCCCTCCACTTTTTCGCACCCCTTTCGTCTTTTCCCTTCCCCTCCCAACACCCCACCCATCAACCCCTTCCGTCCCCCTCTCCAGTCGCCCGCCGTCGGCGGCGTCTCCCCCGCGAAGCACTTCGATGATGTCGTCTTTGTCACTTGAGTGAGAGAGAGAGAGAGAGAGAGAGAGAGACTTGTTTCCTCAGCACGCAGAGCGACGAGCGAGCAGAAGGCTCAGGTCTCCCGCGATGAGATCCTTATCCCTCGATCGCCTCTTTCCTCCTGATTCCGGGATAATTGCGCGGGTGACCATTACTTCACATCCGAAGGGAAAACGGTGCCCCCGGCAGTATGGGATAGGGTGCTGAGGGGGGGGAGTGTCGATACGCAGGCAGCGACCGAATACTCCGCGACGAATACGACCAAGTATCTGTTGGGAGTTGTCTGACACTCAAATTTATCGTATGAGTACACGGTCTACTACGAACTGATGAACGAATGTTGTCTTTATGTATTAATTTTATTGTCATTGTGGTAACAAGCTGCTGGAAAGATGAGATTGGTGTAACTGCATGTATTTTTTATGAGTGTGAACAAAGACATCAGATAATCCGAAAATAGTTCACGTTCTTTACCCTATTCCATTAGAAAATAACAGTATCCCGTATTATTTTCCACAAAGCGAGGCTGCCGGTCAGCCAATACGAAGCAAATAATTACATATTACAGAGAGAAGCAGGAGCTCAGCAGATAATAAAATAATAAATTTATCAGTATACAGTCATGACATCAGCGGAAAACCTTATAGAAGTATATTTTATCGCACGCCGCTTCTTTTGGAAATTCCTAGGTGGCCCAGGTTTGAGAAAAACAAACTTCATCAAAGTGAGCGTAAAGCAGTGAAGCGAGCTCCCATACGCATATATTTAAGGAAATAGGGGAAAATTAAAAAAAATATGATAACCCTTCTTACTCTTTCAGTTGTGTTTACTCTGAATTATTATATATTATTTGCAGCAGGGTAGCTATTAAAAGTGATTAAGAAGATGGCAGCTTATACGATTAGCTTTACTAATCTAAATTTACATATATAATTTTCATGATGGTTGAGCTGTTCGTACTTTGATGGAATAGATATTTGCATTTGGAATTTATTAATTAGATTGGAAGTTGTTGCCATATTTTTTTACTCCCTTAAGCCTAATTTCTTCAACGTACAAACATGTACCCAATTTCACCAAGAGGAATATTCTACGCGCTCGAAGGCCCATTACTTCCCCTCAATCGTGTCATCTCATCATCCGAAACTAATTTGAGTACTCAAATTTAGAACCGATTTCAGTGCCATACGACGCGAATGAGGTAATTCAACGTTGATGGTCGCATTGACAGGTTTCGACGCCAAAGGAGAGGACGGTGGCACAAAATAAACAAACAGCCTGAGCAGAAAATTGCATAATAAATTTATCCGTATACAGTCAGAAAATCAGCGGGCAACCTTTTAGAAGCATATTTTATTTCACAGCGCTTATTTTGGAAACAAACTCATAAGTGGTCCAGGCACGAGAAACACAACCTTAGCCAAAGCATCGAGCTCGTCTGTACATAAGAACTGTCTGTCATAAGAGCTGTCTGTACACTACAGAGCAACCAAAAGCCCTTAAATGAAGGGAATTCAGCTGATGCCCTTATTTATATGATTAGAGTTACCTTGACATATATTATTGTTACATAAAATTATCTACCTTAAAATTAATAACAAAAGTATCAACCAATAAAATACAACATGAGGTAGATCTAGCCACTAGACATTCCGTAAATACACTCATGGACACATGCGATAAATTTAATATTAACCAAAGGTCTAATTATGAAAATAAACGACCAATTGCACAAATGTCTTCGCTACAGACTTCATCTTTTGATAAATCGAAAGAAAAAGGAAAGGCTTGGGTTCATAATTTGCATCTCTTCTCATGGAATGAAGCAAATAGCAAAAAAGTAACTAATGGCAAGACGCCTTTGATAAATATTAGGCTATTTTCTACGGGATGATTGAATTTTTAAGTAGCCAAATGAGGAGCATTTCCTGTTAAATTACACTTTTGATGGATACGAGCGCATGCAATATTTTCCATTGGTCAAAGAAAATAACACTTTCAAGAAACGGAAATTAACTCGCCCCCCACCTGTAATAATCAGTTCGACTTTCTGATCGTTGCCGCCTTATAGCAACTCCTCAAGTGAATTGCATGCTTATGCCTTGCTTATTTACTTGCTCCATTAGCTGGCGTGCTAAATTTACTCCTCGAGGGCTCCTTTTTTTGTCTCCCTTCTGCTCACTCGTGGTCAAAAACTCCTCTTCTTCAATAGCTTACAGCTGTTACTGAACCCCCACCGAATTATAAGAGGCATTACAGGGAGACATAAAAATAGTCTTTCGACGCCTGAATAGAAACCAGGAAGTTGGCCACATACCTACGTCACACCTTAGTTTGTGATACTTTTGGGGACACTAAACCATGAATACTACATGAGTTGGCTTTCTTACGCAAACTGGGTTTGACTGTCTTCTTGAATTAACAATGCGTTGTCAGCCAAAAAGAAGCTCGAAAAATCTAATCCTGAGTATTTTAAGTACGCCAAAGGCCACGATACATGTCCTTCTCCGCAATTTTCCCGAGTAAAAAGCGTAGGAATAATGACTTCTCTTAATACTTTGCCTGAAATAAAAAAGGCTCACCTCCCACCAGCTTCCGCGCCCCTTCATTTACCACCACTTCGGTCACAATTTCTCTGTCTTTTAACTGCTACCATTTCTTCATTCCTAAACTGGGCACCTGCTTCATATGACTTGAGACTCTCTATTTGTCCGTCGAGATTACTCAATAAGTTTTCACAGATAAAAATATAAATTCCCATCCTAAAGTACTCTAGATACACTTGACAATTCCCTCAGAACATCAATTCTATACAGGAAGAAATTGAGTAACTTTCATTCGTTTATATTATGGCACATAAATAGGGCATGGCCAAAATATGTATATGAATTGAATGTTACCATATTTTCAGTCATTCAACTAAATTTTAACGGCCCCGGTGGCGACGGTGTAAATTCCTCGCCTGATAACCTGAGGATCGCGGGTTCGAATCCCGCCTGGGTGGAATTTTCACCACTCAGGACATGGGTGTTTGTGTTTGTCCGTTGTTACAGTTTTTCACCCGATTTAAATTGGCCCAAAGGTGCTGTATTCGGGGTAGTTAAAATAAAAAAAGAACTGATGGCATGATCGCACTTAATTCAATGGACGCGGCGCATCATATTAGGGACGATGAAAAATTCCAACTTTGACTCACCTTTTAAGAGAGGAAAACCGTGCAATCCTTTCAAATGAGGGCCCTGAAAGCTGTGTCCCTCATGTACGTAGACGATTTTTTCCAGTATATCTGCACTTCCATGCATTCTCCTACTGAGCGTCAACTCTCAGGGATCCAAACACTGAAACGTGAGACAAAATTTGCTTTTAATATTGATCTGCTTATTTTATCATCTGTTCACTGTCGAAGAATTTTTTAATATTGGAAATGGTGCAAAAAATTGAGGAGAAAAAACCTTAGAAGTTCCATTTACTCGAGAATTTTGAAGGGAAAACAGCTTAGCACTGGTCACAGCTATTTAGCACAGTAAGTCCGAAACGACGATCATTTTCTCCCCATTCAAAATATTTTCCTACTCAGATTTGTACATTCGTGCGGGTGAGTAGAGAGCCATCTGTTCAGCTTCCGCTAAACAATAGCCTGAAAATACTCGCAGGAGGGAGATAAACAGAGAATGAATGATTGGTGTGGGTACACGACGGTGGAAAGAGGTGCAGGAATACTTCTATCGCCGATGGCTCGTTATTGGTTACTGGAGCGAAAACAGTACTACAATAATGACGGCGCTCTAATGTGTATTAAACTCATCATGATCTCCTTGGCAATAGTTAATGACATTTAATTAACTTGGAGATATTATTTCAAGAAATGTAATCCATAGTAAAACTCTTTTCTCCACTTCCCTCCGTTGAGTAGGCGTCATTAAAGAGAGTGACTCAGTCAAGAATGCAGTTAACATTGGGTTTGATTGAAAAGTCTATGAATGGAACTGTGACATAAACCACGGGAAATAACTCATAATGAAGTATAAGGAATGGGGTAATAATTGAGGCGCTAGCCATAGAGGAAAGTAGAAGTTGCCAAAACTCACATTTATGTGGAGAAAATATTTCAAAGGAGTGGGAACGAAATAAGCGAAAGGCGACAGTCAATGAGCATCAGTGACCACGATATAAAGCAAAAAATCTGTCCAAAGGGTAGTTAATGTAGCTCTCAAAACGAAAGATCTTTGATTTTCCCGGCGTATCTGCTGGATAAAGGTCTCTCGGGTATTCCACCGGGTAAACAGGTCCGTATCTCCTAACGTTTCGGAGAACGACTTGTTCCCCAACCCCATGGGTCGTTAAAATCTTTACAAGCTTTAATCACGAAAGAAAAAACTTTATGTCTGTAATATTCAATGTGGTAGAAATGAAGTTTTGTGATCATGATAAAGCGGTGAACATGTGCAATATGCATGATAATTTGCATGTATTAGTAGTAATTTCATACTTGGAATCAAAGTACAAAGTGAAGTCGAATAAGAAAATGTTGTGGTGGAATTTGGGATAAAGTTTCACACCGAAAGCTGCATTGGACATTGAATAAAGAGCCCCAGAAAAGTCGGAAGAGACAAAAATAGCAAAAGATGTCAACAAAATACAAGCAGGCGCGACCGAGGCTGACCATAATAGTTGCGCTCGCATTGGCGCTATCTTTCAATTGCGTTCAGGAGACCGGAAACGTAATCTTAATTTGATTTAAATCACTAGTTTTGATTAATGAAATAGATTCTTAGGACAGTAACTATGAACTTTTCCTTTTAAGGCAGATTGCCTTCTGGAAAACGATAACCGTGAAGAGAAAGAAGGAACCGTGTTTCCACCCTTGGACTGAAATAAAGATCGTAAGTAAAGATCGCAGCATTAAAAAATTTCAACGAACGTTTGTTAAAAATTCAATTTAATTAAGAACCCATTGTATTGCTATATTTTGCAACAAAACAATTTATTTTGATTATTCAGTAAAATCAATAGAAGAATTATACCGGATTAAGCTTGCGTTTAGCATGGATTACTTGGCACGTTTGTTAAAAATTCAATATAATTAAGAACCCATCGTATTGTTATATTTTGCAACAAAACAATTTATTTTGATTATTCAGTAAAATCAATAGAAGAATTATACTGGATTAAGCTTGCGTTTAGCATGGATTACTCGGCACGATAATTTTCCCCGTAAAAAGCATGTAATACGCCTAAAATGCTCTGCATTCCACGAAAATGGTGGAGCATAAGGTTCAGCAGCTAGAGCGATAAGATTAGCTAAAAGATTTAGCTAAGAGCTAAAAGTAAGTGAATCATACATCTTGTATTCGACTGGCTTTGATGTTATGAATTTTTGTATGCTGGTAATAATTTGTTGGTTGTTGTTGAATTGTAATATCGATTAAATTGCTTGCGCTTTTTCCAAAGCAAATATAGTTGCTATCCTCATGGATTCTCATCCTCATGTTTATTAAAAATGTCATGTGACTAATGTATGTACTCACTTGTTCCAAAGAAGGACGGCCCCTAGAAAAGAAAATCTTTTTCTCAATTTAATGATCCAAGATGTCCTAACAAGAGGCCAAGGCAAACACTAAAGCAGTTATAAGAAAATGGCCAGAGGTATAAAATTGTCAAGTAAGTCATACATACATTCACTTTTCGGTATTGAACGCACAAAGTGACTCGATAAGATGGCAGAAACTAAACACTAGCTACATCTTCCTGATAATTATTAGTGGAACACCACAAGTATATTTTACTGTCAGTATAAAAGGGTTTCACTCAATCACACCTGAATCTGTATTTGACATCGATGAACCTCAATGGTATCTGGGATGCAAAGAAGAAATTATCAACAATATATAGAGTACACCAGGGTTGAAATTCACGATGAAAAAATCATTTGACTTGACCGGGATTCGAACCCGGATCTCCCAATTGCCGGTAAAGTGTGTTAGCCAGTTACACCACCAAGCCATCTTCCTTCAAGGCGAATTTCGAGATCCGGGTTCGAATCCCGGTCAAGTAAAATGATTTTTTTCATAGCAAATTTCAACCCTGGTGTAGGTATATGCACCCGCGCGAGTGACTTCGTACCGCATCATTTGTTAAAATGCAATGAATATATATAAAAAAATAAAATGTTTGGAAATATTTAGAGTACTGGCAAATACCTTCATCACCATCCATTTAACAAGTTTGCCCCTAGCGCTTACATGCCATCGTCAAGGAAAACAACCCCGTTGGCCCGATCCGCCAACTCCAGAGGACATGAAGGGGGAAGGGGGCGGGGGGAGTGGGGAAGAGGGGCCGGATTTTGGCTTCGGAGAAGAGGGGATCAGACGAGAGAGAAATAGTCGTTAGCGTTCCAAGTTTCGGCTGGTTTCATTTACTTTATTCGTTTCAAGTGCATTCGCCTTGGGTCTGTTTTTAAAAAATGGTAGAAGTATGCATAACAATGAAAATAGAATATCAAATTAATTAAGAATTTCATGCGATATCTGCGCATCGAGATCGCACTCTATGACTTCGAATTATTCGCATGCATATTTGCCATGATTTAGGTCGTTATAAGTCATTTTAAAGAATTTGAATGGATTTTCACTGTCTATAGTTCATATACTCTGACTATATACTCTTTTGCATGGTCCCATTTACGCTAAGAAAAATCTGAATACGCGAAATACCTCTCATTGAGATTTTTTTTTTCATTTTGACCCAAATGCTTGTTTGATAGGGCCAGCCATCTTCGTCGCTGCTCCGTAAATACATGAATCGGGCAACAACAAACTGAGAAAAAGGTGTAGACATTGCACATGATGAATCAAGTCAAACTTATTCCCCAAACTAATCTAGTGAGGAGGCAAAAAATATCCTCAGGGTTTACGGCCTTCGTTACGCCATGAAGGACGGTTCACCATCTCCATAATGCTCCACTTGGAGACCAGCAGCGTGTTTTTCGAGCGGGTGGACCTCATGGTCGTTCCACGGGTGCCGAACTGCTCCATAACCCCTGCCCCCCTCTCTCACCCGCCCCTGACCCGGTGATGGCTTTTGTTTTCCCCACTTCCACCTTCACCTTCCTCGGAGACCACACGCGTACCACCTGCATCTCCAAAAAAAAATTGGCACAGGCGATGCCCCAACGGCTCCCATTCCCTTCTGCTCCCCCAAAACACCCGGACTGACGACTCATTACCGACCGCAAAAACCTTCCACAGCTTCTCCCCTCATAATACGACGATTTTGTGATGTCTAATTACGATGCCATTCACCCGCAAAACAGGAAAATTTATCGATCGGTAGCTCCGAAATATTTCCTTAAAATTTATCTTTTGCAATTTTCCCAGGTCCCATCGTACTCAGTAATATTTTTGTGGCTCTCATTTCACTAGTTACCTGGCCCAAAGCCGAGTCGAAAGTTACGTACCCGCGCAAAAATTTAATTTCAATAAATACTTGCCCCAAAAGCTGACGCAAGGTATTTTCTACGAGAATATATGGCGTTTGACAATTAAACAGAGGCCGGGAAGTTCTCGCGGAGAAGCACAATCTGTGGAGGTGTCATTAGCCGAGCCAAAAGGTCATTGAACCCTTAAGAATTCAAATCCATCCCCCCTTAGCAGTGAATTACATTTCTGATACCTTGTGCATTCAAACCCCAGTCATTCATTTTAGGTGATTTTTAATGGCGGTTTTAGACTTCAAGTGAGATTGCATTTCATGCAGCCATTTCCAGTTTTTCAACCTATGTGCGCCTGCGTGCAGTAAAATGCGCGAAAAATGAGGCAAAATTGTCAGGAAAAAACACAATATATTAATGAGTTCTCGGACAAATTTTGTAAATCCAGAGCTGGTGACACCTTTATGAAAAAATCTATTTAAATTGAACCCAAGCGTAAACACCCAAAGGTATTAAGGAAAAATTATATGCAACGGAAATTCAATGCAGTGCAATGGAATGGAAATGGATTATATGCAACACTAGTAGTAATCGATTCAAAGATTAGTCCAAAACTTTCGTCCACTGCGTTCTCTTTTCATCTAAGAATATAATTTGGAAATAAGACTTATTCTTCGGAAAAGTCGAACAATTTTTACAAATATATGAAGGGGAAAATAGGAGGTCATTAGCGAGAAATGTGACAAGTTAGCATTTTTTTGTCTTCGGTTGAAATTTAGAAGAGCTTGACAGATTCCAGCGGAGTGAAGTCAATGATATCGATTGATTTTATGCTAGTCCCAAAAGCTCAGTCATGTATTTATCCACCGCGCTCTCACTGCCTTGTTTATTCTTCACTTGCACTTATGTACCAAGAGTATATACGTTACCATTTTAACTACTAACTTGATTTTATGACTAGACTGTTTGTATGAATTAAATGGCGAATGGCTAGGGATGATAGCCTACTCTCAATTAGTATAATCACAATGGTTATTACTCATTCCAAGGCACCTGCGTATAAAATCTCTTTCCTTCTCAATTGTGGCATATGTCAGTGAAGTTCTTGTTTCGATTTTTATTCTAATTATGAGATGCTACCAGCTACAAGCACAACATACAACTATTTTGCGGAATAGAATGTACCAAGTTTACAATGAGATGGCATAAATCAGCCGCTTACGACCGTATAAATATGTTGAGAATTGACTTTTATTCTTCAAAAGAAATTCTGAAAAATTATTGATCGAGGTCTATTTCATTAAATAGTGTATATTTCTTTATACAGACGATACTTTTTTCTACTCAAGTCCAGATGATGATTCTTCTTTGAGAGAGATACAAAAAAATACATCGCCTTGGCCAGTGTAATAGATTTCTTCCTTAGTGTGGTGAATTGATAATTATTTAAAGGCTTTTTAGTCAGAGGAATGGCTGCTATGCTTAAAGCAGTTTTGCGGTTGCTATGAATGCATCGCGGATTGTAGAATTTCGCAAGGGCTCATTGGTGTCAACACGTCCCGAAAGCCTAAGGATGCTTTCGATTTGGAACGGCGATCCCCGGCAATAGATGGCAGTTGTGCAAATCGATGTTTCTTTGTTCGGCTCTCCTCATAGCGGAGAGCCACCGATAGCCGGCGATAGACGGCGATCGCTACGCCAAGCGGAATAGCCGGCTATTCCGCTTGGCGTAGCGATTGCCGTCTATCGCCGGCTATAGCCGCAAATCGAAAGCACCCTAAGTAACGCTCGATTCGATTGTGGCTTACGTGTCTCTCGTGCACGCTGTAGACGATAACCTGCTCGGGACCAAATGGGATGTACACTAACACCTCTCCAAGCAGCGAGGAAATCTTATCAGCAACTCCGGGGACTGCAAAGGAAAATTGAAAGCCGTCGGGATAAATTACCCCGTCCAAGAATAGGATTTTTCCCGATCTACGGTTAGTTCTAAGCAAGGCGTGCGCTTTGATTTCGGCACTGTCTACTTTCGAAGCTCCTTCCGGCCTCCACGAACCCGTTCACGCGGAGCGTATTCGCAAGTCACGGCCAGTGCGGAGCAAATCAGCCGGGCGACGTACGTACCACAATGCCAACAATCGACGCGAAACAGTTCCGCAGGTGTTCGGCTCGTTATTCGGCGACTGGCGCCCTTTACCCGCCGCCCCCGCCGGCACCATCAATTCTCCCGCCCCGCGCTAATGGATTTATCTGCTGCCGACGCTCCCCTTATCAATTCCACGCATCCGATGCCAATCCCGCGAGAGTGAGCGTGTGAGAGTGTGTCCCTCTCCCGAGCCTTCCATCCCTCCTCCCGCCTCTCCCATTCCACCCGCAGCCTCCGTCTGTGAAGAGCCGCGCGCTACGGAGTGGAGGGAGCACCACCGAGCACCCCCTGTTCCTCACTCGCACCGCCCGCCTGCTGAGACACGGCGTGTCGCACCTCTGAATTCTCGCCGAGCCGACCCCGTAGTTCCCCATCTCTCTCTCTCTCTTTATCTCCCTCCCTCTCTCTCTCTCGCGCCTTCGCTCCATTCCCCTTTCGCTCGGCTCCGCGATGAAAGAAAGGAAGAAAGACTGAGGGGAAGAATGAAGGGAGAGGAGAAAAGAGGAGGACAAGGAAGGATGTGGAGAGTGTCAAGTGAGCGAGTTGGGGGGTGTGAAAATAAAAAGGAGAGGCTGTGGGTGCGGATACGAGAAAGGGGGGCGTTTGGGGAAGGGAGTCCCCCCCCCCGCCCCGTACATCCCCCTTCCGAGGCCATTTTACGATCGTCTGACTGTTGTTTTCCGTCCGGGAGACAGGGAGGGAGGAGACTAACTCACGCAGTCAACCTTCCTTTCTGCGTCAACTTCTCACACAGCGTCTTTTCTTTTTACCACTCTGTCTTTGCTCTTTCCTTCTCTCGCCCTCCTCACCCTCGGCACAGCTCAAACCCTCCCCCCCCCCAACCACCCGCTACCCCCAACTAGCCCACACTCCTCCACGCCGCTGCTTCGTCTGTTTCTTCGATTCCTTTCCCCCACGAAGAGAGAAAGAGAAGAAGAGTGCCCCACCCAGCCTTCGCAGCATCCCATCTCCATTTCGCCTCCATTGCGAGCACCCAACCCCTTCTTCTCCGTCTCCACTCCCCTCCCCCCGACATTAAAACGGCTGTCGGCTCAGGAGAGAGTGTCTCCGCCGCGGTTAATAGAAAACAGGTTAGGAGAGGACCAGAACAAATCGAGACCGCTCCCCCTCCCCTCCCGGCGGGCGCGGGTGACAGATGGATGCCAATGGAAAAGGCAATGTTTGGTTATTAAAGTGATGGCGTCCGTGAGTTCACCCGACGGACATATCCTCTTTTAAACATGATTTCGCTCGACTGGTTGCGATGTTCATGCAACGGACTGGCGTACGCAATACCACACATTGACGCGTCCAATTATTACAAGCGATGGGTAAAAATATTGGAGTTTACTAAATATAAGAACACTTCAAAACATCCCTTGGTATTTCGGTTAAATGATGCTCTTCCCTCTCAAGTATACCCCGGACGGTGTAATTGAAGTATGTTATGTTGGTCAGAATGGCTAGCAGTGTACGCATGTATCTCGTCTTCGTCTCTTACGTTCACTCAGAATTGATTTTAAGCTCATCGGTGAAGCAAGCGGTTGTGCAAAAGGATTTTACGTCGCGCGTTTCTCTTGTGGTAATAAGCGACAACTTCTCACACAGCGTCTGTGACCAGTGAATTTCTTTTCGCCGTGGCATGCATAAAACTCCTATAATCAACCTCTCAAGTAGATTGTCCAAACACACATTTCCTACAGAAAACAATGGTAAAGAAAAGGACAGAAGGCACAATAGTTCTATGCTGAACCTCTACATTGTGTGAATGGAGAGCGTAATGACGCTGTTGATAATCAAGCGGCAATGAACGCAACTAAAAACAGCCTCCTTTTATTTATGTTTACACATTTCAGACCACATACAACGCTCAATTAAATGAGACTTTATGGATCGGGGGCGAGACTTCCCCTCTTTCCCTCGGAGGATCGCCCAGGCATCGCCCATATTGTACCACAGTTTACGGCGTCCCCGTCCCGTTTGCACATCCGCCGCCGCCATCCCACGGCCGACGGCCACTTTCATCCGCCCCGGCCGCCACCGACGCGGCCGCCGCGTCACCTGACCCACTCGCACCCCGTCCCGGCTCCCGGCATAAAAAAAAGAACGCTTCTGAAAAACCATTTCCTGTTTAATTTAAGCCCTCCCCGAAGAAGAAAGAATCCAAAAGCCAGATCGCTAATCAAACCGCACTTAAAAACACGCGCAAGGTCACACAAACACCGATGTTTCTCCCCAACCACTTTTAACTACTCTCCCCGAAAGACAATATTTTCCTTAGAAAAACAGGTGGAAGTGAGGTCTACGGAAAGGCATATTATTAGTTTTTCATAGACCAGGAGGTATTTTAGTGTCCCGGTTATGTTGTCGAAATAGACAATGATTTATTAGGGATTACTGCTCGGAAGTTTTGAAATATTCTTTTTTTATTTGAGGACTTTTTTTTCAGGGTATCCATATTTTTGGTGCCTCTCACTCACAGTTTATACTTTGAAGTGAGTGCATTAATTCTTTTAGGAGTATAGCTGGGCCGATAATCCTTTTAGGGAAGAAATCATTAGGTAACCCAAAAGTCTTAATTTCATATCATACCCACTGAATACTTGTAATGGTATCATGGAAAAGAATGGTTTTTAGATGAGTATTCGTTGATGTTAAAAATTGTTATATATCAAGCTGTTACAATTTTCCCATTTTTTTCTGCATGTTTACCTCCTTTAATGAACTATGCCACAAGTCGTTACGCCGTGTTTGGCCTCCGAATACGCCAAAGACTAAGTAAAAACTTATCAACTAAATGATGTACTTATAGATCCCGAATGCTTCCATTTGCTCTTATGGTAACTTATTACCGTCACGGTTATTGAAGAGCTTCTCTCTGAGATAATAAAATACATACATACATACCCATCACGCCGTTCCCTTCCGGGGTAGGCACAGTCAAAATGCTTCACTCGTTGATACATAATTGTACACCTAACTCTGCTTCAATAATTTCCTCCATTCTGACCTATCCTTGCAAACCTCTTTTGCCTCATTCACCCCCATACACTGTTTCATACACGCCCTCCTGTTTTTAAGACTCCTAATATTCCTCCTCCTAAGAATTTCCTCAATCACATTCAACCACAACTTTCTCGGCCTACCTCTACCTCTCACACCATTCATTCTACTCTCATATATCTGTTTCGTTATTCTACTCTCATCCATTCTCTCAATATGGCCAAACCAACGAAGCACACTCCTTTCATACACGTCCATTACTGGAGCATTTAACCCACATTCATTCATGACCCACTCATTCCTGACCCTATCCAATTACATTAAGCTTATGATTGAACCAGGGTAAATTTTCATAATTATCAAGTTTTGTATTTAGCTACATCAACTTCCTACGGCAGTCGTCTTCCAATTTACTTTCGAAAAATAATTCCGAATACGTCTTTGATGTATCGCTAGGATGGGAATCACAAGCACTGAGAAGGAAGGTGATTAGGTTATGTGGGATGTACTAAATAGTAAAAAATGAATAGGGCTGGGAGGAGCTTACAAATAGGATTGAAAGACCTAATTTCACAGGACTGAAGGACCACTACTTTAAACTAAAATTCAGGAAACAAAAAACGATTGTAATGCAAAACTCCTTTCTCAACCGAGAAATTAAAGAGAGGAATGAGTTACCTGAGGAAGTCTTTAAGCCCTTACCTGGGTCTGTAAATAAATTTAAAAAGATATGTAAACTTTTCCTTAAATAATTGGCTCGAGTATGCGTGTATGTATAAATATTTTTATTTAATTTCTCGTATATTCCAATGACCTTTGCTGAAGGCCAAGATGTATCCTGTGGGGTTTTCTTCAACTCTCTTGGGGATATGCATGGAGACTCAAGCTATCTCCTGCAAGTTTTTGAAATGGTATGGAATGGAGTGGCCGTAAATGTTTGCGGTCCACTCTCTACTTTTGTAAGGTTTTTCACGAAAATACTGAAATGAGGAATAACTGTTGAGCTGTTTGTCTTTGCTAAGGACAAACATGGATATGTTTTGTTCACTAAAATTCAATGTATTTATCTATGTTTCCACCTGACCACGTGGTCAACTTGTAACTTATATTTTCTAGTAAATTCTAATAAATCATGAAAGAGATATTACGGAAGTTAGTGAAATTCATAGATGAGATCTAAGCGATTTACTTTCAAATTCAAGACGCAGAGGGGGTGTGCATAAAAGATTTTTGGAAGCCGTCCCGTAATTATGTGTTGAAAGTTACCCCTATGAGCTTAAAACTATATTTCGCTTGATTTAAGTGGTGTTTGTGGAAAATCCTTGAACTTGGGTTAAACAATAGGGTTTTTTGACTGATAAAATTGATGAATTGATTTAATGTTGAAATTTAATACACACCACTCATCGAATAGGATGGATTGAAACTCTTGTCATGCAGTATTTAATGTTTTTTCGAGCATTTTAAATTTTACTGACTTTCATGGATAGTCATACATACATAGCCTATTCTATTCATCTTTGCATTATGGATACGACAGCAATGCAAGGTCACCAAGAAAAACAATGAACACTGATTTTTCATTGCGACATGCAAAAGCTATTCCCATGCAGTTATTTCGGGTTTCGGGTGACTGACGGGGCAATTTTCCACATTTCAACGGTTTTGCGAAAGAGATGAGTAATTGTCAGACTGAGCATACCAATTAGGTGTCACAACGTCTTGAAGACGACAACTGTGGGGAAAATGGACGGAAGGGATTCCAGAGCAAGACGTTCATAATGTAATATGTCTAGCAAGTAATGAGACGTGCGGGCGTCTATAGTCACGAATAAATAAAAAGAAGGGAACAGGTGAATGGCCGACGACAACCCAACATTTACTCGGACAGGTGATGGTGAAGGCGACCACAGACCTTTTAGAATCATAATTAACTCTAATTACTCATACTGAAGGACGAAAAAATGTTTTTTGCGAAGGAAATTTTCATCACGCTAGATGAATGATTCCACAAAGCAACAATATTATCCATGAAACGCAATCCACAAGACGGCAGCATTATATTCAGATCTCTGTAACAACCATCTCCACAAACTATCATCTGTTTTAAAACAGATTTTGACTCAGTACCACCAACTGTATCCTTCAACGAGCTAGTTCTTTATGTCCTTCCTGTTCCAGTATACAAAAGTTGTCTTTCCAAAACTGAAACGAGTTGTTCTCATAAAGTTTTACCTCACAACTATCTCAGCAAGCTGAAAATTCCTAAAGTGTGTCCGAGGGCCACGTCACCTTGTTTGCGGTGTGATATTCGGGTTGACTATTTTCTAATCCTTGGAACAGATCTACACAATTGAATATATCACTTCCATCATCAACTTCTCTCCAATGACGCCACATTTTATTTGACTCCAAAACATCTTTTTTCATGATGCCACGGAGCACGCCTCGCACTTGCGTGGTCAAGTCCAGAGAGAAAGATAGAATAGAAGTAATTAGACCCAGAATTTTGTTTCATTTGATGTTTTAAAGTTTTGCTTCAACTAACCGAGAGAAGAATTATCTTCGTCAGATACTCTCTAGCAATAGTCTAATAGTCAGCCTTCTCCTTACTTTTCCTTTGTTGCCCTGCTGTTCTTCAACGGTCTCAGCGACTGTAATAAACAGCTCACTTCAGTACTTGAATTACCTTAGGCTTTTCTTCAGAACATTATAATTTTGTTTTTATTTTCATTTTAAGTGCGATCTTTGTATCGTAATTGCTCACTTGAGGCAATTATATCGGCATGAAACCAGCAGTTTTCAGCTTCCAAATGGAGAGGACAACCAAATATATGAAATGTTGCTGGGATTGTTTTCCCCATAGAAAGAATTATCTAGTTAATTTTCAATATTAGGTAATTAGTGAAATATAAAAAAGGGATACTTTTAAATCTTCGTTTATACGCACTCCGTAACTGCCTGGTCCAGACGTAATTTTTTTTTCCATCAAACAGTTTAATAGATTTTTTTAGATTGCTCGTGAGCCACTGTTTTTCATTAGACTAAAAATGTTGAGGGTAACGGATGCGATGAGAAAAGGAATCAATGGAATTATTTTTTCATCAACTGGCGCTTTTATATCCAAATGTTTATCTCTACTTGATAGTAGTAGCAACAACCTGTGACATAATCTTCGGTCGCCAGAATCAACTCCCTCATTACGGACTCGAGTTGGTTTGCTGGTATTTGAAATGATCCCTTTTTGCTGTGCTGTCTGAGCACAGCCCGCACCAAGGGAGCGAACATCAATAAAATATCGGGCTCCAGAAGGAGCTTTCGACTTTGGGCAGGCATTTGTTCTCCGTATCAATCCGCATCCCGCGAGGAAGAGGACTGTTGACACCATCTGCCCCAAAGTGACCAGACCACGACAGGAGGAGGAAACCAGACTATTTCGAACGTTTTTTTCAAAGGTCCACTGTCATTTCCCAAAAAAGTTCACTGCTTTGTATCAAGAGAAAGTCTGTGGTTACCCGAACACTTTATGGCCATTATTACATGGGTGATGCCCGTCTGCCTCCGTGTGGACAATGGTGTGCACACATTTTATAGACATTTTGTGGTTTGTGGGCCATCTAACTTTTGGTAACATAGATGCCAGCCACATTGCCACCATCGTTAATTCCTGATAAAAATTCTATATTAGATTGATAATGGTCCCATGAGCAGCCATCAAAAAATGAACAAGAGACTGGCCCACGTCCAAAAGAGCACATCATGCTTAAAAAAAGAAAATCGTACTTCAATGAGATCCAATATATGTTTACAAAGTAAGTAATTTTTTCTATAACAATTGAAAAGGTAATCCTTAATAAAACGCTACTGACGGCTAAAATGCGTAATTTCACGGAGTAGGGTCAGTAAAAACTAACGCACGTTTAGATAATTCGTTTAAATCGTTCAGATCGTTTAGATCGTTTGATGCCCAGTAGTATTCAATTATGTATCCAAAGCAATGCGGTTCAACACTAATACTTTCAATTATCTCAATCAGAAAATAATCACTCCCAGTAGGGGGTGTCATTGAATAGCACTTTATATGTGAGATGACATGTAAAATTTGATTCATTAGATACAAGAGTAATTCGGTGCTTGTACAATATTTGATAAACTCACAAAAATAACCTTTCCGAGGACGGACTACGAATAAGAATGCTATCAAAACTATACCAATGTAATTAATGCAGACAACATAATTGCTTGGTTACAAATATTTGACTTTGAAAAATTTGCGAGGGACTTGAATGAAGCATCTCATTCTCCATATTTCTATATATCCATTGGATCTTCGCTTAAAGTTTAATAATTTACGCGTCCTTTAATTAAGATGAATGTATTACATAAATTTTATAAATAAATAAGCAACATCAATGGAAAAGTAAAGACTAAGAAAAACCTCAAATCATTATAGGCAAGACCAAAAACCCTAATATAATATTGAAAAATTATTCCTATGGGCACAGTAGGCTTCATCATCATCCACTGGCAGGAGCATTACCGAATAAACATCCAAACATCCATTAGACCAGAATAAGGATTGGTACCGATATCGAACACATCATAGGAGCTCGATCCATAACAACGTCTGCGTTGTAAATCATGAGAGCACTTGAAAACGCAATCAGGCTTTAGAGACACATATCGGGTCTCAGAAGGGTAAGAATTATGTATTCGCAAGGAAGATTTTCACGGGTCACGACACAACGCATTCCCCTCTTTAAATCCGACGGCATATCGCTAAAACACACTCTCAAAATTCCAGCCTTGGTCCAGAATCTCCGCAACAGGTAGCGTAGCGCTAAGGGTAGGCTAATGCTGCCATTCCATGATGGTCATCTAGGGCGAGATTCAGCACAGCACTTATTTGTGATAGTGAGATGTTAAAATGAAAGCTTATTAATGAATTAATTGGTGTACGGAGTCGAGAATTGAATGGAGATCTGGGGCATACCAATCTGCGGATTGTCTAGTGCCAATAATGTTGAAATGCAACAAACATGCCTTTTATAGCGCAATAACCTAATGCCTAGCGTATAAGGTGGAATTTTACGATAACAAATAACAGAAATGGCATTAGTCCACTTAGATAAAATTTAATTCGACCTTGCTTTCGATGTATGCATTTTGTGTATTGAAGGCAGCCTCCACACAGGTATGTGACCTTTGAGGCTACCTAAAGCTCCATAGTAAAATAAATTGTAAAACATGTACTATATGCCCTGATAAATAATTAAGTACTAGCACCGTTAATTAAGTACTAGGTGCACTGTACTAGGTGTAATTGTGGAGTAATCAAATATAATATTATTATATGTACTACATCATTTTCCACGTTCTACACCACGGCCGAATTAAATTTTATCTAAGGGAAAAATTGCCATTTCTATTTTTCGTCTAGCTTAGCGCTGAGCATGTAAAGCCAACAGCATGCAGTAAAAATTGATTAAACGCTTAAGAAAGTACGAAGAGAAAAGTACAGTTACACGTGAGAAGTTCGAAGAGTGGACCTAATTCCCCTCCTACTGACTTTTCGTAGGATGCTTATGATATTGCAAATTTCTTAATTTATTAGTGGAAAAAAAATCAAAACAAGGCATTAAAAGATCGAGAGTGGCATTACTTGGTTCAGGGAAGGTGCTTGCCCCCGTCGCTTATTTCCCCAGCTCTTTTGTTCACGCCCAAATCCATACCTGTTCAACAGTAAGATTTAAGTTCCTTCAACAATATTTATAAATACGATTTATCAACGGAAAACCATCAAAAGATTTTTTTTGGGGCGAGGAGGTTTCTCAAACCGTCCTTTAACACACCAAAACTCCATTTCAAAACGTTAATTTATCGCGTCACGGCATGTCTGGAAAACCTTGTGCTGGACTTAAAGACAGTCCTCTCGGAGACTCCCTCCATAAATTACGATCCCACCGGGTTTTCCTGAGCGCCCTACTCCACTCTCCCCCACCCGTCTCATTAACCAGACCGTCCCCGCCTGGTTGTCTCCGTGCGCACACCGCGACTCGCTTGAGCGCCGCAATTCCCTTCCCCTCCTTCCCATCTCGCCTCTCACCGCCACCTCCGACCCCCTCTTCCCCCATCGACACGACGAGCCCAGTGCCCAGTTTATCCAGATTATTCCCCGTGTCCAGAGCTTTTCCTCGAGTCTCAATTTCGACCTATTATTCAAGCCATTATGACAGCTTATGATTATGTATTTTCCCCTGGCCATCGCTCGAGAAAACCAGCCCCAGAACATTTCTTAGTTTAGCATAAATGATGCACTGGTCAAAATTTAGACTCTGTTGTCCAATATGTACATTGATGATAGACGTGATATGGTCGAACATCAGGATGAAATTAAGGGTGAGTTCCGTTTCACACACCGATCGCATTGATGCGCTCCCAGCCGTTCCGTTTCAAACATTGAAGCGCTTCGATGCGCTCTCGATGGAGCTCTGCAACGACCATAAGAAGCGCTTCAAACGCACCATGAAAAAGCTGGTGCAGTTGATGTGGTGACGTAACTTTTGCTGTCTGTTTGTTATGGTTACGCATGCGACAAATTCGCGAGTGAAAATATGAATGAAAATTTCACTACGTAGCACTGAATCCTTGGTTAAAATTTGTCCGAACCTCTGATTCAGTCTGAATGGTGTTGGCAGTGATAGCATCAAGATCTAAAATCATGTCGTCAATCATAAAAATCCTACTCGTCATCGTTCTCTCTTGAAAAAGAACTCGAGCCGCTGCTGATTGATTCTGACTGACTTCCTGATAAATATTTAGTTCCATTAACTACTAAATTATTTTTCTAATAATTGCAGTTTTACTTTGCGAGTATATATTTAATTCATGTATTTCATATCAACAACCTTTGGCCAAGATTCGCTGAAGTGATTAAAATTTTCCGCTCGCTTCAAAGGCTCGTTTTACTCGTCCGCATTAACTGCTTCAAAGCGAAAATGAGAAACGGAACGGCCACTTAAGTGGTGGCGCATCATGTGACTGATGCGTGAAAAAGAACGCACCCTAAGTGAATTACACTTGGTAGTGTCTACTGAGTAACTTCATGGTACAACGCGTTTCGCCGATCTATTCGGTAAGCGTCCCATAAACAAAGGTCACCACAGCAGTTTCACCCGCAAAATTCTGCTGTTCGGAGACAGGGAACGCCACCTCGATTTTCTCAAACAATGGGAAATCATCCGTGGAAGAAAAAGAGGATTAAAACAGTTGAACGAAAGAGAACTTTAAAGCCATCCCTCCATGCTCTCCCTGCCACCCTGAAACCGTGGCGTCAACCTTCCGCCTTTTTTCATTTCCCAATAAGCGACTTCCTTCAGATATCCTTCCCTTCTCCACTCTTCCAATTGTTTTTCACCCACTTTTAAGATTAGGTAATCCATAATTTTAATATCCTTTACTTTTATCAGCTACTTTTTTTTAAACAACTCTAATTCAACCAACTCTGTAGTCACCTTTTTATCTCACCTGCTTTTAAGGCTGTCCTGATTTTACAATTACATGGACTATTTAAATCCTTCAGTTTCACACTTTGCTTATTTTATCCTTTTTGGGTAGTTATTTTGAAAACGCATATGCATCACATTTTTAGCTGATGTACTGACAGATGCCGTAACAACCTGTATTTAAACTTTTTCATGTTTAATTTAAAATGATATTTTTATTGCTCCAACGTTACTCTATTAAGGGGAGTATATCTATAATCAATTTTTACCACCAAAACTCAACAATAACTTCAATCACCTACAGTAAAATATGTATTAATTACGAAGCTTAAAGGTTATCTATTAATGACTACTCTATTAAATTTAATAGTGGTATTGTGAACCAAGCAGGCAGATAATGCTAAGAGGACACCTTTGAGGCAGTAAATTCAAAGGACAACCTCTGAACCTGTGCATAAATATCACGACAGGATGCTTGCCACCGAACAGTGTTTCAGGAAAAAGACTATCAAAAGTGAGTTAAAAATTTCAATATCGTTATATATCTGTTCTGAGCTAAAAGAACTTAAAATGCGAAAATAAATCATGAACACATAAATATGAATATGACATTGAAAAATTGTTAAATAGCTCTACACCTGACCTGCGTGCCGAATATCCGCAAGAGAACTACCAACATAAAGAAATTAATTGTCAATCTTAATACAAATAAAATGCACTATATTCTGGATTTCTGTAATAATATGAGCCCTGGACTAGAGGAAGAGGGAGCCATCTAGCCTCATTTACCCCAGTTTAAATGAAAAGCAAATCAAATCAAATCCTAAGTTCCTGAAGGAGAATATAGTTCTAATTTTTTTCTTCAACCGACATTGCCGCTGATGGTGACGGCTAAGTTTTCATGATTACTCAGTGAATTTTACCAAGTTTTATTAATTTAATTTCAGTAGTCTAAGACTCGAAGAACACCCGATACGGTCCTTTGACCACCCGTCAACATTATATGAGTAGAATGCAATCTGCGAAAACCTTGGAGAAAATGGCGAGACAATCAGGGCAGGAGGAAATATGGTGAGTAAATAATGCTGGCCAAAGAGTATACTTTGCCTTTTGCCTTTTTTTACTCATAAGTCAATTGTTTTCCATCAGTTTCATGCAAAATATAAGCATCAGATTTTGAATAGACTAGCAATCCAGCTATTTCTAAGTAAACGAAAATACCCAGAGCACTTTTTGCTGGAGAAATTTTTCCATGTTTCCTGCGAAAACCTCTAGTCATCCTCAAACCTCACCACTTCCTTGGATACACCCTCCCTCCGGGCGCCCCCAATATCCGTGGTCTGCTCGGAACGACCGCCGTGGAAAGAGCCGAATGACGCGAATCCTTCCCCGACGAATGGTGATCGTGCGTGCGACGCGACATTCCGCGCACGACCTCGCCTATCCCTCCCATGGACGCGGGCGCATCTTTCCAAACACACCACGGCTCTTTCTTCTCCATCTCACTTCGCCCCCGCCCGCCTCCACCTCCGCCCTCTCCGCCTCTCGCAGCATCCCCGACACCCCCTGCCTCCCTCTCTACGACGAAGACAGACGTACGGACGCTAATTGCGACGACCTCGGACGCCGCCGCCGACGAATTGCGATTGATCCATCCAGGGGGAGGCGGGGTGAGGGGGCCCTTGTCATCGTCATCTTCAGGCCCCACGACTCCATACTGCACCGGCGCGACAGAGAAAGAGGCGCGCGCCTCTTTTGCGGACAATTTTCGATGCCTATTGTGTATCTCTATGGAAAAAAAAATGTTCGCGACGATTCTCATCGACATTTAAAAGAGTGCGTATTCATTTTTATCCTTCCGCGTACCGTAATAGAACCACGACATTTGTTTTTTTTTTTAAACAATACACTAAGCAATAAAAATGTCTCTTTTTAGTCACGAAATCAAATGAATATCCAGCAATAGCCGGAAAGATTTACTGAGCTTGAATATCATTCGGGTAATCGTAATTTACATCGTGGAAGAAAATAGAGGATAGATGAATGACAAAATACACACATGATAGTTAGATGAGTGTTGTGCAAGAAAGGGATTGACTGCCAAAGTCATGGATGAATGTGGTGGAAGAATTCTTAAGAGAAAGAACTTCAGGAACCTCAAGTACAGTAGAGCGTGCGTGAAGCATTGCATGAGTGTAAAGTGTAAATTGAAGGAAATTTTTAGAAGAGAGCATATTTTCGCACTAATTGCAATGGCTAGGAATTTTGATTTCTCTTACCCAGAAAAGGAACCACATTATGGGTACAGTTATGGTACATAGCGCGAGATAGTTCCCTATTCATAATGGAGGTCATATTCAATTTATACGTTTTAATTTCAGAAATCATTGGATACATGAATTAAATAGTGCATTATTAATGGTGCTATTAAACATATTTATACGACTAAAATTTGATCAAGAAAAAGTTTGTGACTTATACAATTTATTCAAAAGCTACCAAACGGTTTCGACTGTCAAGCCATTTTCAAGTGACCTGAAGATGGCTTGACAGCCGAAACCGATCGGTAACTTTCAAATAAATTGTATAAGTCACAAACTTTTTCTTGATCATTATGAAGTCCTTCCACCTAAAAGCTTCCCATTAAAAGCTTCCCTTTTCGATATTATAACTGAAATTCTTAGTAATAAAATAAAAATATCCATATGTCTATAAGTAGACTCATTTCCTTCGCTTGGTACATTTAAAGCTCCCTCACAGTGGGAGGATTTTTGCGATCCTGAAAAATGTACTGCGATGACAATATGATTTGTTTTCAAAAACAGTTGAGAAGACATACTAACAACACAATGTGAATTTTTGGACGAGATTTAGGTTTTACAAACTCCTCATTTTTTAAAATAATGTCTCCATGGAGTGCATGGATGTACCATTTAACTTGCAAAATGCCTGGTATTTTTTGGCAAATGCATCGGAAGGTAGTACGATATGGGGCTGATATTTTGGTATCTTTGGTAGGGTGATGTATTTTTATTGAAATTTAGATTTAATTCACCGATTTCTAGGTGAAATGATACATCGCTCAAACTGCCTTAAGAGCTTGGGCTCAGAGAAATGATTCTCCCACATGGGCGATGAGCTTTTAACTTGTATGAATATCTTTTATGGTGTTCCGTTCGTCCAAAGCATCGGGTGGCTTTTTTGGTTTCCAACATTCTATTTTGATTCCACATTGAATCATCTAATGCAACAAAAACATTTCGAGAAATTTGACCTATGGGATTTTTTTCCCATCAGACTCTGGACTGCTGCGAGGCGGGTGGGACCCGCGACTCCGCCGGAGGATCTCTGCCGTGTTCTTCTTCGACGTTGTCTTCTCGTTCGGCAGGCCATTGGGTGGGAGTGGCGCCGCATTCGGCCGAGGGAAGGATGAGAACCCGGCGAAGGCGTCCATAAATCGAGTTCCTTCAATGAGAGGACAACAAGAAAAAGGCCGAAGAAGGGCAGGCTCAATTGGTTTTACATGTTCGAGATACCTCTCGTGTATACTTTTTTTTCTCCTCTCACCGACGATAACGCGAACTCCGGCGCTCATTCATAACTTGGGACGTCATTTCGGGTGAGCTGGGGATTACAAATTTTTACATGCTTTCCTCGGGGGGACGAAAATACTCGGGGGACTTGTGTGTGAGGTCGCCAAGAAAGCTTCATCTCCCTCTCGTTCTTTTCACTCTCTCTCGTCTCAGACTCATCTCACAATTCGTCAGCGGACGCAAATATTCATTGCTTACCGCTGGCATTCCGCGAGAATCGCTACAGTGACATGGACGCCATTTGATGGCCAACTCCGTACGAATTGCTCCGGTATTACGAAGCATAATCGTTGAGTAGACATGCCAACCGTCGTGCCTGAAACAGACGGTCTATTAAGAAGTATATTTTTCGATCCGCATGCAAGATCTTTGAATACGCTGAATATTATCTCAGCCATTGAAACGAGCCAAGAAATTGGCATTCAACGGATTTTAAGTAACCATTTAATATGTACACTGCAACTTTGGGAAACACCTAATTTATGATTATGCGTGGTTGGCCATGTTATTATTAAATTCATGGAAGAAAAGGTTTAAAAAAAATTTCGCTGGCACATTTTTTAAATTGGCAATTCGTTTGGTAGAAAAATTGGTTTCTTCATTTCACTTATAGCAACACAGCATCTACCTCCCTCACGAATAGGCTAGTGCGAATGAATAAATCATTTTCTATTTTGACTGATATCAAATGTTGTAAATAGTAAAATATCCATGAGATAAACACATTAATTACACACATATTTACTCTCCCACCTTAAAGAAAATTTGAACAGTACTCGAGGAAGGCACCAAAAGTTTACTTTAAATTAAACCTTGACCCGGAGTAGAGCCCGAGAAGATACTATTCAAATAATACACACTAAATGAACCACGACGTTAAACCTAAGATATCGTCATAATGCAGCCACTACTTTTCTCATTTCTATTACCTTCTGAATAAAAACGAAGAGTATAATATTGAATATTCTGAAATGCTTTCAACTACATTTATATCAAAACCATCATTATATTACAAAAAGTTTGCTATTAATTAGTTTGCATGTCTATGTATGAATTTACTCATGTGCGTTCTAATAACAAAGAGAAGGAATTGACAAAACTCCATGGATTGCAAAATTTGAGATCATTTGTCTTGCATCGCATTTAGGATTTCCACAATAAGTCGATCAATTCTCGCTATTTTCTCTCTCTCACGAAGAAATTAAGCGAGCTTGCAAACTATCCTAAGTAACGCGCTATTATGACATTATTCTCTCATATGCACCACAACTTCATTCGAAGACATAACTTAATAATCCATTATGTTACCGTCACGGCAGTGTAATCAATGCAAGTTTAAATTTCCATTAACGAAATGCCTATATTAGCCGAACTGATTGAAAATTCTGGAGCTTTTTTTCTACAGGTAATGAATCATACAATCAAAGACATCGGGGTGAGTGTCGTGTTTAAACGCGGGGCGCTCGGGAGTATGGGGGGGTGGGATGCGGTAACATAAAATACAGAGCACAAGCAATTAGCTTCGGAAGCCTGCTCCGCTGCCATAAGGTCACTATATATTATGATGCATGCGTACCTATTCATGGCCTTCGCCAGTTGATTTGAATACGTTCCGCGGGGATCATAGGCGTAAATTAGTCGATCGAAGTGCAATGCAAATGTGCAGAGGTAACACCGCGCGGAGAAGGAGAGAAGAGAGGCGATATAAGGGAGCGGTGTTCCGTCCCACCTCTTTTATGCGAATGCGCTTATCTCTTGAGATCGGATGCGCAGCTTCCATCCTGTTACACCCTCAGAAACAGCCGCGGCGAAGCGTCCGCCGATTTTTTCCTCCGCAAACACTCCTTCTGAACGTACACACTTCTTTCATTTCCCCCTGACCGCACCCCCGCACCGCCCTACATTTCTCGCCCCCTCCTCACCCCTCTTTCCTTTCTTCCATCCCCCGCTCTCCCCCCCCCCCTACGTCCGATCTCAATGAGTGACTAATGGTCGCGATGATTTATAGGATAAAAGCTCGCATCACGAGATATGAGCAAGGAAAACAATTTCACCCGGGAGTTGGTCTCTCGGCCTTTGTCGGCTACTTCGCACGGGATAAAAGGCTTTGGCGGAGCGTGCTTTAAAGGAGAGAGGAGGGTCTGGCGAGGTTCTCAGCTCAACCTCCACCCCCCCCCCCACTTGCCCCTCCCACCCGCCACTCCCCCCGCAATGAATGCGTCGTGCCCCGAGAGAGAAGTGTCTGGAAGTTTTCCGAACGACGCGGAGGAGGATATCCCCGGCGCAAAAGTCGGAAATTAGCGTAAATATCGAAGGGGCTCCGCTCTGGCGTGCCTTAATCTAAATTTAAATTATCGTATATATTAAAATGCATCAGATTCTAGTTACGAAAGATTAACAGTCGCCAAAGAAGGACTCCTGGAGGCCGAGGATTCGAATTACTGATCCTGCAGTATAACCAAACGGTGAGAACTTCGGCATTTATGTTTTCTTGCTGCTATGATAGTAAATTAATCTATAATGTCCAAATATTTAAAGGCATGAATATTAATAACAGAGGTAATGAGTAATTTTTATTTAATTTTCAGTTCTGTGTTCCAGAGTCCTTAAGGCTGTAGACTTTACTAATGAAAATTATTCCTGGAGAAAATGCTGCAAAATTTGTAGAAATATGTGATGGCTTAGCTGGACTTTCCGATTATTTTTGGTGCATTTAGAAGGCCATTTACTTTAAAATTACGAAAATTGACTACGTTGCTTACATTTTCATCTGGATGCATTGTCTTAATTTATGTAAAAATTATAAATAAATAAAGAGTTCATAAATCATGTAATGTAAAGCGAAATTACTCATGAAATATAAAGTGAGAGCAATGTAAAGTGAAACAGATTCCTTCCAATTGCGACCATCTCTCTTACAATCAGTCACAAGCCAAAGCATAAATCTTATTTCCGGTGATCGAGGTTGAAAATGTAGACTCACAGATAAACATTTAGATAGCAAAGGGTAGCAGATAACTATCATACGCCACTTAAGTAAAAGTACCAATAGATGTTATACATTATTGACAAAGGAATTTAAAAAATTGATATCAGAAACGAGCTCGACAGCTGTTGATAACAAATCAACTTTCCGAGATTTCATTAAATCTGATTATCTTCTGAAGCATAAAAAACTATATCTATCGTCTATAAATGGGAAATAACTGTGTAACAACCATAAACTTATCAACATCCATGAATGTATGCATAATTTCATTGGGCATTTACCTTATATGTTTCACAGTATTTTGATTGCGTATCTGTATTTCAGTCCTAATATTGGCCTTCGAGCTCCATTTTATACACTCCTAGACGTTGAATATGAAATGAAGATATGAAAATCAACTTCCTCTTAATTCAAGTTTAATTAACCACAGGAGAGGGATAATCGAGCGCGTTTGACTTCAGTAGAGTAGACACTTGGCAGACAAATTTCCTTTGAAGAGAATATTTGTTGAAATATTATATCATCAGCAAGAGGAACTTAGTAATATTCTGATGAAAAATAATACATATTTCTTAACGAAGTGTATGTCTACACCAGCAGTTCCCAAACTTTTTTCAGCCAAGAAGCCCTTTTCGCAGCAAAAGTTTCTCGTGTACCCGCAGAGAATGTTTATTGCTAAGTTCTTTCAGTGTTCTGCATGGCATATTACACACTCTACGTACGAATAATTCGGTATATTTAAACAAATAAAATAATAGAAAAAAACGCTAGATGGAAGCAGCAAAATAATTTTTGTGAATTTTGTCATCTCCATAGTTGCCGCGGACTGAGTGCATCAGAAGGGGCCCCGCAGTGCACAGTTTGGGAAACTCTGGTTGGACTAGAGTTTTAAAATGCAAATTATGTATTTACATACCATTTAGAATGGGAATAGTATTTGAGTAATTTTCCCAATTTTTCTAGAAATATATTTTCTGTGGTATCTCAAAATGCCGATTGCACCTATTCATCCCTCAATAACTGATTTTCCGAGATGAATAGTTGAAATCGACTGTCTCATTCTTCTCCAACTTGATGTAACTCTATTCCAAATGAGGTGTTATCAATATTATTTGAGCTAGAGGTGGAGGCGTTGGTATAGAATCACATATACCGGCCCATGATATAATTAAGTACGGCTTGTAAATAAGTGACTCGGAATCTCCTCTTTGAATTCACTGTATCGCTCAACGAATCGGCCATGGTTAAAATAAATAGAAGTTGGGATGATGTAAACATTTTTGCGGGTTGCATCCGCGTATGTTGTTGGGTATCACAACCAGGGTTGAAATTCGCCATGAAAAAATCATTTGACGCACGACTTCGCCTCATGTGCTACAATGTAGACTTGAGGCGTGGACATCTTGTTCGCATAAACCCCCGTCAAAATTCGCTTTGAATGAAGATGGCTCGGTGGTGTAACTGGCTAATACTCCTGACCGTAAATTAAGAGATCCGGGTTCGAATCCCGGCTTTGAAGGAAGATGGCTCGGTGGTGTAACTGGCTAATACTCCTGACCGGAAATTAAGAGATCCGGGTTCGAATTCCGGCTTTGAAGGAAGATGGCTCGGTGGTGTAACTGGCTAATACTCCTGACCGGTAATGAAGAAATCCGGGTTCGAATCCCGGTCAAGTCAAATGACTTTTTCATGGCGAATTTCAACCCTTGTGTATATGCACCCATGCGAGTGACTTCGTACCACATCATTTGCTTGCAATGTTGTTTTTGCAATGATTGGAAATTTGGGTATCACAACAGTTTCGCCAGCTATCCTGCTGGCGACGTGCCTTAAGTAAAAGTGAATTTTTTTATAATAAATGGAAAATAACGTGTGGCTTCTCGTCAATTGAACAGCATATTACTGAAAATATTATAATATCACCAAGAGGGACTTAGTATTATTCTGATGAAAAAATACATATTTCCTAACGAACTGTATGTCTAGACCAGCAGTTCCCAAACTTTTTCAGCCAAGAAGCCCTTTTCGCAGCAAACGTTTCTCGTGTAGCCGAAGGGAATGTTTATTGCAAAGTTCTTTCAATGTTCTGTGTGGCATATTACACTCTACGGCAAAAGCCACGAAAATTGAATACAGGCTTGCATCCTCAGGTGAAGGATGAGGTCCTCAGGTTCCTACACCTGAGGACGCCAGCAGGATAGCTGGCGAAACTGTTGTGATACCCAGAAACATACGCGGACGCAACCCGGAAAAATGTTGACATTATCTGATCAATGCCACGGAAACCAGCTGATAAACATAAACAGAAGTTTTCCCATGGAATATAAAAAAATGTACTTTTCAGCCTCGGTAGTTACAGGTTAACGTCATCTCATGCCAATTGGCTAACTTAAAGATTGCGGTTTCGAATCTCACCTGGGGGAATTCATCCAACAGTGGTATGGTTGTGTTTTCTCACGTAAATATATAATCCATAAGTTGTAAGTGGTGAAAGATTTTATCTTAATAATTATTTCCATTCCGAGTTAGACTTTCATCACCAACAAAATTGGAGATGACCATTACAAACACCCAAAAATGGTTGATGGCGCTGCACCAATTACCCGTTATCGAAATTTGCTATTCCCGAATCGGTGTGAAAGAGCGTTAAGGACGTGAAAGAAAAATACGAGACCTGTGAAACTTGTTGACAGAAATATTCCGCGCGCACACCTATCGGCGTGATCACGCATCAGGATCATTCAGGAGACCCTTGCAGTCAGATCTCGGAATTCCCGAGGTTCGACAATGACAAAAGTTTTGACGTCTCAGCCTCGAAAATTTAAAACAGGGCCATTCAAATGTTGATATTTGTCGCCGCAACTGTGCCGTTACATGAAAGGATTCTCCGAGGTGCGACCGTATCGTGTCCTTTGTGCAAAAGGGACTATTCGAGCCATGAATAGACATTATGGATTCTCGACTCGTTGCCAAGAATGGTTGCCGCGAATTCCGTAAACAAACAACTTTTTCCATTGAGTCGCTGTCTAGTGATGAAAGACGGCAGTTCACATGTAAATACAGTCTAAAAATAGTTAATAATAACGTCTTACCGGTTTTACTTACCAGTAATCGTAATGCAGTGGATAAAAAATGTAGTAGTACACACGGGACTTAACGTTTTTAAATATTTTCTGGTCTACAGATCTATTTAATTCCTCTCCAAATTTAATTACACAAATGCACGATTAACTGCTTAGCACTTCGTGAATATCGTTGTACGGCAATTTAATAATAATAGGCGGTGAAAAAAGTGGAATGAATTGGAAGACGGATACAAGTGCTATAAGGATTTCAAAACCAAGATCCGACAATATCATCTATGGATGAGAAATTGCGCCAATAACTATCATTTTAATAACAAATAAAGGATAGATTGTTGACCTACTCCGAGGCCACTCATGAATAGTAGGTCACACATAAAAATCCACATCAATCTATCTAGATCATACCTTCTGATTCCAAAGGCTCTCAACAGGTAATAAACCAATAAAATATAGCTGTAAATTAACAGTAAAAGATCCACACGGCAGAGGAGAGACTCACGATGTAAGTTTCATATGCCTCTTACACACTACCTATAGTAAATATTTCCTCTCTAGCATTTACGAAGAAACTGTTAGGTCTAAAAGATAGTCAGCTATTATTCACAGCATGAAGTAGTTCATATCTCTTCAATCGTTATTGAATATTCTCTACAGTCGCACGTTAACAACAATTAACAACGGCTATATAACGCTTCGACTGAGAAGACTTCTCTATGTGGCGCCAAGGACTGAGTGAACTAAATGTGGAAATTGAGGCAACACATTACCAAGGGAACGATTCCAAACATTTAAATCCATCCGTATACATTATTTCTCAAAGGTGTTTTTTTGTCGCAATGCCATAACTCCCATTATTATTCATCAAAATTAATGATTCAAACATCGTTTTAAAGCTTATGCTCCCCGATATTGATGAAAAATAGACAAATTGTTTAAAATAAAAGTTTTTGTTAAAAATGATACAACGCCATCTGCTGACAATATAATCAACTAATATGTTGGCAATAGTTACGTGCTTAAAAGACTGTAGGAGGCGCCATCTATTAACACATCGTTTAGTTAGATTGTTTACATTCTACATGCTATCAGTGTGACCATTTACTGTTTACGTTTACGTTATGTATCTCTAACACAAACATAAATAACATATAATTGTCCATGGGAAGAAACAGGTAAAAGAATAGGAAGAAAGAAGGAAGAAACAGAAAGAAGCTGCATACTGTGCGAAATATTCGACAGGCAGAAGAACAGGAAGAAAGAAGGAAGAAACAGGAAGAAGCTGCATACTGTGCGAAATATTCGCTCGGGTCATCTAATAATATATATTCATGATTCGAGCCATTCGTGAATATGGTACAATAAGGCAATATTTGGTCGAATAGAGCCATTCAAAGTTGAGATCTGTCGGGGGATGTGACATCACATCCACGGATATCCCGAGTTTCGACCGCGACCAGTCCTCACTGAATAAGGCCCCTGAATCGGCAAGCCACTCAGACAGCTCCCTACCCATTCGACTGCCTTCCCTGTTCGTCCGTCCGCTGTGGTCGTTTTCGCGGACTCCGCCTCGGACCCGAAAAATCTCCATCTTCCCGTATCCTGAACCGGGGCCAAATTGTCATGAAGCCTCCCGCCCCCGAGGGAACGGGCGGGCACCTCTCGCCCTCTCTCGGGAGAGAGAGAGAGAAGGCCTTGTCCGATGCACTTTATTTCGAGGCGGTCTCCGCCGCAATGAGTCGGGGCGGCGCTGTGAGCGCAACAGAGGGAGTCGTCCTCGGCCCGGCAGAAATGTCTCACTGGGTTATTTCCCTCCACCTCTTCCTCCTCCCACCCACTCCCCCCCCCCTCCTCCCTCCCCTTCCCCCTCCTCGCCCCTTCGGCACAGTCCGCTGGAGCGAGGGGGAGGCAGTTGGGAGGGGCGGGGGGAGAAAGCAAGTTGTCTCGCACATAAGTCATCCGACGGTTGGCCATTCGAAAAAGTTGTTTCATTTTGATTGTTAATTAAGTTATTTAAAAAATCGATTTCGATTCGCCAAATACAAGCAAATTGCATGATTTTTGTTTCCCTAGTGGTTCTCATGTTAATAGCACGGAGAGTGACCGCCGAGGCAATTATATCACATTTGCGTGCTTGAAAAAAGAATCCATGGTCCTTTCCAGTTCCACTTTCCATTATCACCTGTATTCTTTTTATTAAGTTCGATTTGTGTTCTCCAATTAACGGAGCGAAGCTTATCTGATCGGAGGCTTTGAAAATTTTTTTGCTCAACGCCTGCGTTACATTTATACAATTAGTCTGCCGATAATGCCGTACAAGGGAAGCCTTGTGCGTTGGATGAATCAAGAGTTGTGAAAATAGAGGACAACCAAAATAAGTACATTCTTCGAATAATTTAATTAAAGTGGTATTTCATTTCTAAGAATATACTGCAAAAAAGAAGAGAACTGCTTCACTAATCAAATTGCGTTGGAGAGTAAATGGTAAACTGATAAAAGTAGAATTCGATTATTTAATTAGAGAGAAAATTATTTTACTCGTTAAGTTATTCAAAGCTTTTTCTAGAATATAATACTTCGCCTTTATGCTGAAGAAAAATTGAACATGAAGACCTTTTTAAAATTATTCATTACTTTGAAGTTTGTGATTAAGAAAAAGACAAAATAATGTTGTACCATGCTTTTGGATTTCTGTCCTATTGTGTGGAGAGCCTTTATGCCAAGTTTGCAGTAAAGATTTAAATAACCCCAAAAAGGTGAGGAAAAAACCCACCGGATCAAACTCTCCATCTTGGCCGAAGTTTCAATGTTATCGCTACAAATCCATCAAGAGGCCATCGTCATCAGGGCATGGCCGTACATCGAAACGTCGGCCAAGATGGAGAGTTTGACCCGGTGGAATTCCCGAGTTTCAACATCAAGATACGCCGGTAAAGCCTTAGGTATAGCCGAATTGCTTGAATTAAATGAAATCCTTACTATTGTGTGATGGTTGTGTCAGTGAAGTTAATTAAACAAAATCAAGACATATAACAGTATCGGATCCTTAAAAGTGTAACCACATATTATTGAGTGGTAGACTTTCATTCACTGGATAGCAAATATTCACAAATAATTGCTCAAAAATCACCCTCTGCCGATAAGTCCGGTCAGGAATTCTATGATTAGATAATAAATGATTAAAATAAAACATTGGTGTTTTTCTTATCTCCGATTTCTATTTTCACCATTCTCTGGAGAGTGTCGGACCTCTTGATGGGTTTGTAGCGAGCAATATATAGCACACATTGACCATATTATCTGGCCAAAATTTGAATAAAAGTGGAACAATAGTAATCAGTCACGCAGACTCCTATGAGGATGAAAATGAGACTTTTCAGAGCTTGGCATAATTTGCCGGTTAACCTTAATGTCAGAGATTTGGATTCCACCTCAGGCGCAGTGGAGGAGTGTAACGGTGCGAAATGCCCCCCAGCAGTCGAATAATCCACATATTAGGAGAAGGAAGGATGTACATGACGGCTTTCCTGCATTTTGGTAAAGCCTTCATCAGTGGACATACGTTCGTAGTGAATATTCAAATTTCAGGTGCCAAGAAAAATTTTTAAAACGGTACGCGATTAAAGCATCCCTAACTAGTGGTGAGATTTTTTTATTATTTTGAATCCCTAGATATGATACAAGGGGCTCTCATAGGAGAGGCAGAATACTCGCCTCCGATCTTTAGCTTGGATTAGAAACACCTGCGAGTGAATAACAGGTTTTTCTCAATGCATTTCCTCTCGAGTTTTCCATCGTTCAGTGCAATAAACAGAACCTTACGGTCCAAGGTGATAAAAACTGCTATTGAGAAAACATGCAGCATGTATCAACTTAAATGGCGCCTTCATTGGCGGTTTAAGATTTTAAAAATTAGACCTAAAGGTAGTCAGATGCAACTGTATGGTATGAAATGATGACGACCGTTATTCTTATCTATCGCTAGACGTGAAACGAATCTAGAAACCTAGGATAGGCAGGGCATTACACTTCCAGCATTGTTGAACATAGGTGGGGCATGGGAAATTAAGATGCGGAAAGGGGCCCGTTCGGTGGGCACATGGTTCCCACCCGCCGGGGGAATTGAGAAAGGAAATATCATAACATCGCTAATGCAAGGGCACAACCGGTAAACCTTGCAGCGGACCAGACATCATGAATTCTCTCTCGATGCATGAACATTCGCCATATTTTATCGGGCAGCATTATTAGAGTTGAAAGTGTTATTTTTTTTCACGGGGCGTGCCCGAGGGCGACTTCAAAGAGAGCGCCCCCACTCCGGCATTTCACGCACGTAAGGCCCGAGAGCTCTGATCGCCGAACCCAATCAGCTCCGCCCACCCGACACTCCCGCCCTCTCGCTTTCTTTAAATTGATTTTTCACCTCGCCAGCGGCTCCCGCGACTCGGGTCCCCCGAGGGGCGAAATAGCATTTTTTTCCCGCTCATTTTGGCGACGCCTCAGCCGGAAATTGAGAGCGAGCGATGAGAAACAAACTGCGACGACCATTTGGAAAGCACGCCGTCCGGTAAGGAGTCACCTCCGTTTCAGGATCAATGAGGAAGGAATGCCTGTGCGTATGTCTCTGACGATCTATAATATTGATAGTGGGTCATATAATCAAAGAGGATACAATTAAAGCATTCATTTATGAGGAAAGCTTCAGCTCCAACGGAGTGGGAATAATGACATACTAGGTATCATCACAATCGCCGCCATATCTTGACGCCAAACTACTTTATCTGGCCATTAAAAATTGAATATTGATGAGGAGAATATATTTAAATAAAATCAATGTCTAAAAGACTTTGATGAGATTGAAATGGAATATTTCTTAGTTTCTTAGGCATTCGATATTCAATAACAACGGTCACTCGTAAACGGACGGACAGCCATTTAGTGGGATACCTCATGAATTTTTCTCCTTCTGAATTAATATGCCGTCAGAAAGCCGTTGGGACCTATCTTTGCTCAGTCAAATTCCTCTATGAATATTTTTATTTAATACTATTAAATAAATTTTACGCCCATTTTTATAGCGACAGATTTAGAAGTTGACGTTTGACTTGTAAACTCCAATTTCCTTTTCCCCTACGTTTACTCTAACTCTTTCATTCCAGCAACTTCGTTAATATTTTAATAGAAAAATTGCTACGTGTCAAATTTCACGCTAATTACTTTTCAATTATTCTGACCAATTAAAAGGATTAAGATTAATTAATGGGAACGATTTCACACTTTCTACGGTAAATTAGAAGTGTTATAACGGTTATAGTTCTACAATATCATCCAAATGAAAACATTGTCAAAACTTTTGAAAAATCAAGGAAATTTTCTATTATTTGTCAAAGTTTGCCATTTTAAAAAGATTAAAACTTAATCATTGGTTTAAGAAGGCTTTAGGCATCACTTGGTGAAAATCACTTGCTTCAAAAATTGTTTTGAAGTAAAATACTTAGTTAATTCCATACCTTTATTAACAAAAAACCGACCATAGTTTCGGCGCATATGCGCCATGTTCAAGGTACATATGCGCCAAAACTATGGTCGAGTTTTTTATAATAAATTTTTTGGAATTAACTAAGTATTTTACTTCTTAACCATGCTTGATCATTGGCATAATTTTGGTTCTTTATGAAGCCCGACAGTTCAATACCGGTTCCTTGACAGCCGAACTTCATGTAATGTTTTTATTCTTCGGGAATATTTTCACCCATTCCATTCTTCGGTTACCGTTAAAACTCAGGTGAATCGCAAACTTCCTGCACTCTCCATCATCATGGATTTTACGCAGCCGTGAGAAAAACGAACGGCGATCGTAAACACTAGTTATGAGAGGGGACCGCCCCAGATGCGAGCGTCAGGCATCGACCCCGCCCCCGCCGGTTCGCCGCTTATAACTAACGATTCCATCCCCTCGGATGTGTCCACGGGCAAACCAATAACCCATTACGGGTGGTCCCCGTGTAAAATTTGGAAAGGCATCGCTGTAAATTTCCCACTCGCATGTTCCTCGCTCCTCCTGATTCACACCTCGAGGTGTTCCTACGCGGTCGGACGGTGCATCGACGCATTATCTTTTTCCCGTTCATACAACGCTCCCCCCTCTCCATTTCTTAACCTCTTCTCTCTGACGCACATAAAGAGAGAGAGAGAGAAAGAGATGCTCAGGGACACGCAGGTGACCGGATCGCCGTGCGGGTTCGGGAGGGACGTAATAGGATTCGAGAAAAGGATATGCCCGCACTCACGAAAATCCCCTGAGACATCTTTAAGGAGTTTCCTGAGGTGGGATGTGGGGGTTGGATGCGCAAGGGGTTGGGGAGACAGGAGGCGAAGAACGAGTAGAAAACAGGGGAAGAGAGAAGAGTAAGAGAGAGACGAAGTGGGGAGAGAGAGCTTTCTCCCTCTCTCTTTATTCCTTGGACCGCACGCCACCAAGTGCGTTCACCTCGGACATGACCGAAAGGAAAAAGAGTCCTCCCCGCCTCACCGTCCCCTTTCTATTACAACCGGGGGGGGGGGGGGGGGGGGGGGGAGGAGTTGAGCGGGGGAGGCACGACCATGAGGGAGAGGAGGGGGTTGCCACAAAAAGCATCCAAGCACCCCCCTTTTACACTTGTCGCCTTCCCAACCCCCACCTCACCCTCCCTCCCGACCTCCCCCCGTCAAAATCCTCCTGCGCCTCCTCCTCGACCGGCCATTAAGGAGAGGAGAGATAGGATAGGGTTGGTCCCCGCTGCATTTACACATCTCCGAAGGCATCTACATAACTGCTCTAACCACGCCTTCCTCCTCCGACGACACGCCCCCCCACCCCACCTCGCCCCGTCCGCTCCCCATTGTCCACCCCTCCCTCTCGCGGCATTCTCTCCTCCCGCACCCCACCCCCCCTTCACTTCCGTCCCCGTCTTTTTCATCCCCCTCCCTCCCTTCCTCTCACCATCCTCCCCCCTCCCTCACGTGCCTGCAACTGCTTTCTTTACTCTCTACCCCCCCCCCGCCCCTCCCTTCCCCTCTCTACTCCCCCCTCTCCCAAGTCCTCTCGCACGTTCCTCTTCACCTGGTCCAGCGGCGTATCCCGATTTTAACGGAATCCGTCCCGATTTTTTATCATCGCCCTGTCCCTTGAGCCACGATAACATCTCTCGGAATTCCAAACGCTCAGCTTTCCGAGATTTTTAGTAAATGTTTTGGGGTAAAAGGAGGAAGATATGTGCGTCCGCTAATTTTTCGGTCGCACTCGCATGGTCGTGATCCCGGAAATTATTTTACGACCCCTTTTAAAATTTGAGATGGCGCGAGTATCGGAGGTGGGGTAGGGAAGGCTATTTCTCATGACAAGGTCGTGATACGGTGGTCGTTGCCCTGTGTTTACCTCCATGGTGAGACTAGTTTCCAGACTTTACTAAAGTTTTACCGTAGAATAACAGAAAAAAGACTAATGATATTATTACTTGCAGTAAAATCCTTTCATGATGGGTGGGTCGGTTGTAGCGGAAGGAAATGAAAAAATACAGGTGATAATTTAGTTGCCATCCGTATAAAAGTAACTCAATGATATTCCATAATGTGGAAAGACAATATGTCAGTGGTGGTGGAATGAGTTCAATAAAACGGTATGACATTGGAGTAAAATGTACTTGAAATGAATGTTACCCAGTTCCATTTCTTTTTATATAGGTTGTGCAATTGCCTTTGTCTTCTCAGCTCCCGCCTTGATTCGTGGTTATACCAACAAAGCTCCTTACTACCCCGTTAGAATTTGTGAGGAATATATTAATCGATTCCTTTACGTAGTATTTCCAAAAAAATATCTCCATGATACTTCGGTGCTCTCGTCTTTTATGAGACAGAAGCGATAAAATAAGAGATATACATTGCCGAACAGATAGGTGCAAAACTTCGTTCTTAATGCGAAAAATAAGCGATCACAATAAAAGCGAGTTCCACTAAATACACGTCACCATTTCTCCTCCCATAACCTTATACCTCACATCTTTACACGGCTTATGTCCTAGCACTCTCTTCCACACGTCCATGGGGCGACTCGGAAGTGGTATATAGATGCTGCATATCTCTTTCCTTATAGGGAGGCTTAATCTTAGCTTTTCCTTGTCGATGAGCCGTAACCATCGAATCATGAATCTTAATCGAGTCAAATAACCACCTACAACGCGAACATCTAGATTCTTGAATTAAAAATAAGGAGACCATCTGAGAAACTTTTGTTTCCGTCGGTGTGAGCCTTGTGAATGAAACGGCGAATTATCCCCTCCCCGTCTTCTCACCCCTCGCCTGCTTCCTCACTCCACGACTCGCCGACTGCGGTGCATCTCTCCTCCGAGCACTCCCGCAGAAGAATTCCCGCACCGCGAGTGGATCCAATTACTTGCCGCTCTCTCGGGAAACCTCGCCTCAGGGAGCAGTGGGCAAACAAAGGCACTTGCTACCCTGAAATTAGGCCAGCCACTGATGGTTTTCCACGCTCAATGTCTCGGGACGGTGTAACGTCGACGTCATGTCGGACGAATCTAGATACACACTACCGGAGCCACCATTTCAATGCGAGCGATGACCCGGTGAATCATTTAATCGATGGAAATAAATCCATGTCCACGCCGCACGGCTTAGAATGGTCGTTCGGGAGCATCACGGTGGAACGTTCGAGACCTTTCCGAAGTCCAGATTACAGCCCGAGGGAGAGTAGCGGTCTGCATCGTAAAAATGCACGCGAGTCCGCCGTTCACGTCTTACGCTGCGGGGTTTAATGGCCCCGACTATCGATTAGGTTGTCCAATCACTGCTTACCTGTCTCTTGATGTTGGTAACCAGAATTTCCAATATCAATTTCTCCGTAATGATTAATGGCCGATAAGAAGTTGAAGACGCTCCATAAATCATCGAAAAAACCTTGCAGGCTAAAGCGTGTATGGATACTATTATTTATTCTAAGAAACGGCAAGATAAGGGCAGTATAAATACCATTACTATCCATTAAGATGGAATACGTCTTCAAAATATAAGCCTACCTGCTGTCGTTCACACTCACTCTTCACCGGACATGCTCAGATTTACATGGCTGTTTAGACCTCATATTCGATCGCTCAACGATGCTCAATTTTCACTTGTATCGAACACTGTTAGTAAATAAGAAATATGTATAAGGATTTATCGGATGACGAAGAGCTGACACCTGAATCACCTTGACGATGGGTTATAGCTTCCTAATGAACTAAATTATTTTTCTATTTCAAGCGATCATCAAACGACTGTAAAACTTACATATATCTTCGTCATCTCGAAGCTAAAAATTTGTATATGGTTTACTATAGTGCAAAGGGAGAACAATCAGAATCGCAGTAAAGGTTTTAAATAATAACGATATAACGATATTATTCCAGAGCGCAGGTTCAAAAGTTGAAAGGCATCGTTGATTTTAAATCTATAATTAGATTACGTACATAATGTTGCATTAGGATAGAGGGAATTGGTCATCCTTGCTCTAGTTATTTTTTCCAAATTTTATATGGAAATACACTGAATATCGTACCTTAGGCATCATTAAGAGGAGAAAAAATGAATGGTACATATTGCGTAAAATATATCAATACAAAATATCGTTGCTATTCTAAACAGAAATTTGTGGCAATATCTTCTATCGGTGAGGTGTTATGCTGAGTATTCATATTCTCTCAATGGCAAGTGGGCATTCTCTTGAGAGAAATTACAATTAAATACACGCTAATATCTGTACATTGTACCCTGGTACATGATATATGCAATACTTTATTGATATCATTATACGCATGAAATATTGGTGCGAATTTATGTGGGGCGAAATGAAACTTTCGGAAACGAGACTCTATATCTTAAGTTAACATTCTCTTCGAAAACTAATGCTGTAAGATTCCGAAACAATTTCCGACCATAAATGTGGTAAGCTGCATGACTAATAACACACGTATTAAATTTGTAAAGGTTACACATTGTCTACGCGCACTCCTCAATTTTAACTCGAAGTTCATGGATGAGCAGATGCTCGGCTGCGTTGGAAAGCTCGACTTTTAGTTCCTTGATATTGAGAGTGTCTAACTATATTTTCCAGCATCTCTCCTGGAAGACGAGAGAGAATAGGATTTCTCGAATTCATGTCTCCATTTCTGTTTATTCCCAATAAAATGTTATGCTCACTTCGGAACATGTAATTAGTTTTCAGGCCATGATCACTTACATACTTACTTATTGTATTATACCTAAATACGCATAGATAACGTTTCGGAATGATTCACGTGTTTTTTTAGAAACGTCTTCCACTCGATGAGTGTGAAAGAATTTTCTCCACCATAGGAAATACGGATCGCTTAGCTGTACTTAACCAACCACACCCATTATCTAAAACGTGAAGGTGAAGAGATATTATCTATAACATAAGTGAATATTGTGCACCTTGTATTTGTTTCTTTATGGTTTGTATTAATAAATTTAGGCTCCCATTTTAAAGCAGAACCTATGATGGGCCTCTTTGTCCCCCCTTTTTCATTTCAAAACACGGAAACGCCCTCCTATTCCCTGCCCGGGAAACTCCACTTAAACACACACCTGACGCCAGGTAAAAGATACCCCACGACCGCGGTATGGAAACTAGCTTCTACACCCCCCTTCATGAAGCGGGGTCCGCCGTGACGGAGCACTAATGGGAGTTTTACACCGTGAAGGGGTTCGGGGGAGGGGTGCAAGCGGTTGGGCTGAGCGGGGAGTGGTCATCGGGGAGAGAGAGGGAGGGAGGGAGGGTGCAGCAGGGGATAAAGGGTGAGCGAGGCACGGAGAGAAGTACCGATATGAATCTCTTCCCGCCGCGGCGACTCACTCATGGGAGACGGGGCAGAGGGCATATCACACACGGGACGCACGTCCCACCCCACACCCCGCCCTTCCACCCACACACGTGAGGCGGGGTGGCTCCGTGGACTATCTTTTATATCCCAACCCCCTCTCGTCTCATCCCTCCCGCCCCCATTGCCACCCACTGCTATTCACCCACACCCCGCCCCGCTACGCACGGCCCCTCGCTCCGTCGCTTTTAATCCCAACTTGTTGCTCCGGCCGCCTCAAAGGCCTCGGCGACGCCTCCCCCCCACCCTTCCCGCATCGCATTCCTCGCCCCCGCCTCTCTCCATTCATCCTTTTGACGCGCGTCGCCGTGGGGCCGACGGCGCTGCTCCGCCTTCCCCCCCCCCCTGGGGGGACGCCGCTGCCGCCGCCGTCAGCGAGGCGCCGCTGCGGCGCAATATTTGAAGATGCGGCGAGAGGGAAACTTTCCGAGTCGCACGCGCAATGACACCGCCAGCCGTTATCAATCGGAAGATTGGTTCTCCGCCGCACTCCTCGTCTCTCCTTCCGTCATGCATAACACTCGTTACAAGTCAAACGTATTCCATCCATGGACATCCTTGGTGGCTGTTCCGATCCAATCTTCCTTAAATCGCTTCCTTTCTAAGCCTTAAATCCTGCCAAATGAGAGTCACGTCTCCTTTAAAGTGGTTTCCGCAGTCGTCTTTCCCATACTCTTCGTTAAACTTCTTCCGTACTCCCTTCCCTGTCTTTGTCAGTTTGATCTCAATAATTCCTTTCTAGTATAGCATTTGCATTGCTTCCAGTTTTATACTTCTGCCATCACTACTATCCAGATCTCACAACTATAAACTAGCATGGTTCATAAGCTTGAGGCTCTCTTTTTTCATTGGTTTTGTTATGGACAGTTATGTTCCAGCATAATACCTTCCTCGCCGGAGCAACCTTTCTTCACTGCCAAACAATAATTTTCCACCGTTACCGGAAGTTACTCACCTTATGCTGACATTGACTTTTCGGAGAACAGAAATTGAGCAAATTACTCTTGAACGAATGCGAATAAGGAATAGTGTATATTCTTTGATGCAGGGATTTTATCGCCACAATTTTGCCGCCTATGGATACCCTTGGAATGTTGGTGGTAGAAAGCCATGAGTTAAAAACTTTCCCCTCGCGCAGCCTCTGCCACATAAATTTAAAGAATAACATAGCTAGTAGGTACACCAATGAAATATATTGAAGTTGGTGTATATGCACCCGTGCGAGTGACTTCGTACCTTATAATTTGTCAATGTAATGATTGGAAATTTAGCTGGTAGGTACTCTATTGGAGATCGAACTAAATTGTAGTATTCTGATAAAATGACTTGTAGTTCAGACGAGAAATGTAAATGTTAGAACTGGTGTCTCGCCTAATAGGATGAGAAATAACATCGCAAATCAAAGCAATACATCCCCTTTACCTCGTTGTTAAAAGATTCCGACAAACTTCAAATGTACGCACTTAACTATTGTTTCATTTGTTACTCTCATTAGTAGTGGGATATACATATATAACGTAATGGTTTATCAATGGCAATAATGGTATGAAAACAGATTTTTCTTTCGCTCTTGCCAAATTTCTCATCGTAAAATATTAAGAGAATTAAAAGTTGTTATTGATATAAATTCGACGTCTCTATTGTCACCCTAATATATGTTATCTCGGCAGATATTTCCAAACAGTTTTCCTCGCGAGAAAAAATTTTGACTGGTTTCCGCCAGGCTGAACATTTTGACTGAGGACTTGGGATGTCTGGGGCTGTTTTTTCTCTTTCTTTTTATAAGGAGAGATGTCCAATCCTTGACGGATCCTCGTCTCAGGTGCGGGTGGGCCGGAGATATATCCAGAGACTGATAACGTCTACGAAAGTAAAAGTAGCGTGATATATGCCTGAATCTCCTCAATGACCTGTAAAGTGTCACACTGACTTATTTCAAGGGACGATGGGCCACCTACAATAAAGTAATCATGTATCTCTGAAGAGCAGTTGGTACTGCTATAGTTTTCGAGGGTATTGAATTTCTCTCTCTCTCTTGAGTGGTATTCTCAGTGGTATTACACAAATTCACTGTTATTGACTGAGGGAAAACAAGATCCTATAAGCTGGTAGGCCATGCTCAAAATAGAGTTAACTCTTAATTGTATGACATGCAAACAATATGCCGTGGAACTTTCACAATTCTCGGGATTATAGCATTAAAATCAATAGACTTCTAGTGTTTCAGATTAATAAATCTTTTGGGATCGGGTTAGTTTAGTGGCTATAAAACTGGCTTCCTATCCCGAGGGCTATGGTTCGAATCTCGACAGCGATGGGGAATTTTCTGTTGATGCCATCACGAGAGCACTTCAAGTGCAGCTCCCCTTTCATCCGATTGGACGTTGACACTGTGATCCCTAAGCGACTTTTGTTTAGATAATGACATAAATATAATGCACAAATAACAACGGTCAGGATAATACCGACGCCCTGTTTCTCTCAACTTCACTCTCCATTTAATCCTTCCCTTTCAAATTCTCCGCCAAAATGGCGGAAATAACCTCCGCTGTTGGTCGCCCCCCCAAAAAATAACCTACTAAAATAAGCCTTGAAAAAGGCCACCACAGAAAGGAAGTGGGCTCTTGGCAAATAATTTTGTCAAGTCCACAAAATAAGCGTATAATACCTATTTGTACCTAAATAATCGATATTATATGAAGATGTTTCATTTTCAATAAAATACAGTTAAATTTCAAATTTGGCCCGAAAATTTCGCAGTGCCCAATTGGATATACAATGGGATAAACAACGTCGAAGAAACGCGGAATATTATTTGAGTTGGATACAAATCTTATCATAGAGATAATACGACGGGAATGGATAAAAAATTTTCGCCCATATGCCGCGAACGTTGGCCGATGTCCTCCGAAACACGGGGCCCCGTTAAAGTGGCTTGTTGCATGCGGGATCCGGAGTCAATGAGCCACAGGTCTTGCACATGCCCTTTCATCGACTGGCCCATATTATAATGGTCTAATCATTGACCAGCGCCATGTTTTTGGTTTCTAAATTTTCAATAACGTAATCATATTAAACGAGGAGGGTTTTATTTACCAGATTAAAACTTTCATGGCCAACTTAAACTTAAAATTTTTATGGATATAGGGTGAGCATTACGAGGCCTTACCATTTCATAGTAAATTTCTCCATAACTCTTCATTGATCATGTTTCTACGATGTGTTTTTAAGACACCCTAGAGCGTAGCCTTGAATAAATATTAAAAACGTCATTTCACTCAGTCATGATTTTTTTATAGAAACCTAAGAATTTATTTTGCGAACTAAAGTGAAATTATTGGTTAAGCGTCAATTCCATGAATGGAAATATTGTGTATTTAACGAACATAGTTAAACATTTCGGCCATTTGCAGATGTATTTATGTAACAATGTCCAATGCGCATTTGTTATCATACCTTTTCACGTCCTTTCTCTGTAAACACATCCGTAATGCAGCTACCACTATGACATGGAAACACTTCATTAGCTTCGCTCGTCTTCGCTTTGGTCCCTTTTATGAAAATAAGTGAATTAATGCAAGAAAAATTGATGCTTAGAATTTTTAAATAAAAAATTTAAAATGGGATTTATTCTGGGTTGAATTTGATAGGGATTTCCTGTTACATCTCAAGTTTTCTCATCGGTAGAAATTCTCTAGATGGTATTTCTATTTCACGAAGCCTCAGTCATTTAGCTATTATTCCTTCTCAAAGCCTCCTCCTCATTCTCTTTCTTAACTTTTCTTTTATTTTGGAGTTTCTCATTTGAATAAATCAACGTCAGACTCGGCAAGCGGCAAATGGGACTAGTTTTGGGTGGAAATGAGGTGGAGTACTGGATAATCATTATAAGGAAAGAGAAAAGAAAGCAGAATTCGGAGCGATTTTTGGCACGAAGGCACTATATCCTCCTATTATCTATTTTCTGTTTACCCAGGACCGTTATGAGGTACCCTGCACTTGATATAATTAGTCCATTGTCAAGAAAAATTTTCGCTATACGAGGAAAACAAACAAAGTAGGTGATAAACAAATCGTGGACTATCCTAGAAGCACAAAGTTTCACTTTATAAAAACTAAACATATTATCACCATGTGTGTTGTTCGCACGGATATGTGGGAGGAAAACGTCTCTTCATGGGATCCGTCGACCAACGCTCTCTGGTTTTAGAAAGGAGAGACGGTCCTGTAATCGCAATTACAAAGTTTGGCAACGTTGTTGGGCCTTTTTTCCCCCCACGAAGATCCGGAGGCGCGAAGAAATGAAAGCGGAGAGTGAGGGAGCATTTATGCTCTGCGTAAGTGGCGTCCGGCGGTGAGAGACGGTCGAATTTGCGATCGGCTGAGTGCAGAGGCTCCCCAATGACTTCCGCTCTCACACGAGACGACCGAAACAACAACACCTCATCCTCCGTGGCGTCCGCAGCTACCCTGCCGAGATGTGAAGGGAGGGGAAGGGGATCTCAAGACTCCCGACAAGGGTGTCTTGAGATCCCATTGTAGTCTCCTCTCCGGCTCGAAAGCAATTCAAGTGACTAAGAGGCCTTTTTTGGCAACAAGACCATCGATATTCACGATTAAACTCAGCCTCAACTACCGCAATATGGGCTGCAAGGAAACAGATATCGAACTGTCTTCCGGGCAATGTGTCGAGTACTCGCGTGCTGTACGAGCTTTTAAGGTCAATTCATTTATTACCAAATATCGAATGTCAACTGCTTTGAAGTTAAAATTGCAATAGCTGATTCCTGACGTGTGAGAATGCCGACATTTTCCTCCGTCTTCCCGTCAAGGAGTTTAAGACGGCTAACGGGAGCATTAGCGCCAATTGCGGACCGTTTATGCAAACAGAGTTCTCAACGATTATTGAATAGATGTTAATTTTCTTGTTTTTTACCAAATTTCAGAGAATCTAAAGATAAAATGCAGATAAATACTACTTCGAGAAGGTATCTTTAAATTACTCATTGTGAAGAGAAAAAGTTGGATGGAATATCTGTAAAATTTTTTGTTTAATTGCAACAAAAGTTTCCTCTGATTGGCTGCTGTAAACGCGGCGTGACGGTGAAGTTGAGTTATGACAAGGTTTGCTCATCGTCCGTTGAAGACTCTGCCAAAGCTCTGCACTGTAATGGACTGAAACCATGGCATCATGAACAACTGGTTTCCGAGATATTTTTTCCAAACAGATGCAGAGGCAATGGTGAGCACACTGGAGAATATTATTTGAAAAGTAAATTGATATATCTACTTCACCAGTCCACAGCATCCACTAAATCACAAGCACCGGACTTCGAAAAAGCCAGCGTCCATTTCTGTCGCATGAGTTAGCGTCAATCGCAACCCCAAACTCAAACGATAGGTTTTCATAAAAAGCGTACCATGACTTTAAAAGTGCCGAACTGGACTGTGTAAAACGGACCAACGATGCAAAAAACACGCAGTTTTATTATGACCAAGCACACCACAGCCGGCATCGAAATTCATCAATGATGCTTTTAGAGACTTAATTTGAGCTAATTGACGCAACAATTACCCAAAATGATCATTTGGGTAATTGTACTCACGATAGTAAACGCAGTAGCATGTACCCGTCAAAAACAAACGGAGAAGGTTATTGTCCCCTAATTTGCTGATAGAAGAACTTACATAATCTTTCTCTCAGCTGATAGAGTGTAGACGCAAGTCATTATCAAACTATTATCTAAATCGTATTCCCACCAACTTTCTTGAGTCACTATTTCGAGAGTTTAAAGGAAGAGGAACAGGAGACAGAGTTTACGCCTTGACTTTATGCGACCAGGCCAATCCCATTCCAAGTCGCATATGAATTAGCAACGTTGGCGCGATTTGCAAAACTGTTCTCGAGGACCAAAAAAAGTTAACGTGACAAGATGGAACAATGAGTATAACTCTCCTTCATGAATTTTCATCAGGCAAATGGCCTCTTCAGTTTTCTCCCCTCTTTACATAACATAATGCGTTTCTACCCTTATTCTTGCAACCACCCACCGCCCCAGTACCTCCAAGAATGTGGACCTATATTTTATATAGCTGTCTTTCTTCACGTCTTTAACACCCACCCCCACACCGTCCCATCTACTATCTACGTACAGTTCGTACAGAGCGAGCATATAGTGTTTCTCAGCTTTTAAAGGAATAAGCTTGGTGGCCCCTTGAGACTCGGGGGCTGTACGCTAGACTTAGTTTGCTTGAGAAGTTCAGAACTGGTGTGTTTCAGAGCAACACAGAGGATATAATTTTGACGTCACACTTCTACGTCTACATCTAACTTCTACACCTACATACTACTCCGCGATCCGCCGCATGGGCGTGTAGCGGGGGCTGGTAGGCCACCAGCCGTGTAAAGATGTAAAATTTTTGGAGGTGATATGGTGACACGTCCTAAGGGAGTGTATTTGGAGGAGCTCAGTTTTTATTGTTGTCGCTTATTGTGCGCGAAAAGAACGAATTTTTACCTATCTGTTTGGCAGAGTATTTCTCTTATTTTATCGCATCTATCAGACCTAGAAATGTAGTGAGGAGTCGTGATAATTTTTTCTGTGCCGCTCTGAAACACACCAGTTATGAATATCTCCAGCAGCCTTAGCCGAGCGTGCAGCCACCGAGTATTTAGGGGCTCCCACCTTAATCCCTCTAACAGTTGTGTAACACTATATGGTCGTTCGTAGCGGTTTTTAACGAAGTGTGCTACTTTTCTTTGTATTTTGTTAATTTTTTTGGTTTAATCTTTACGACCAGGGTCCCAAATGCTCGCGGCGTAATCAAGGTGTAGCCTAACCAGAGCGTAGTAGCATCTCTCTTTAACTTTTTCATCCGAGGACCTTCCTAATCCTATTATCGCTTAACACAACCTAGTTTCTTTAATGCTGTGCCGCATATGTTTTTATATGTGTGTTCCCCACGATATATCTGAAGTTAAGGTAATTCTTAAGTTAAGGTAATAAACTTCATTTCTAGATCCAACTGATGCGATAAAAATAAGAGAAATACATGTCCGAATAGTCAGGCACAAAAAAACGTTCTTTCCACGCACAATAAGAGACCAGAATAAATTCGGAGTTTACTTTAAACACACCCATAATACACTTTACCACTTCACCTCCAAAAACCTCAATTCTTTACACCTTCTCACGGCAGGTGTCCTAACATTTCCACACGCCCATGTGGCGGCTCGGAGGATAGTATGTAGATGTAGATGTGCAGTTGATGAGGCAAATTCTGCAGGATTCATTTTATACTAGGCAAATAGTCCTTAGGCTTGATAGTGAAAAAAATGAAGAGCACTAGATGTTGTACTGTCCACTATTTTTAATACATAAAACTTTACAACACGTGTTTCGGCACTTTATTGGCCATCATAAGGTACAGTGTACATGGCCAATAAAGTGCCGAACACGTGTTGTAAAGTTTTATGTATTAAAAATAGTGGACAGCACATCTAGTTCTCTCCATTTTAACAATGAAGTTGCACAATATCTCGCCAGCAACTGTTGACTTCACTTGATAGTGTAGTTAGCGGGCATGAGAAACAGTGCCGACAAAAAGGGTCATCCAGAAATGATTCGCCAATTACACAAGAGCACCATCAGAATCTATTATGTATTATCACAAATCAAAATCGACCACTACTCTTTCACTCTCTTTCGTGCAGAATTTATTATTCGTATGAAATTTCAAATTTTTGTCATCCAAATTCTGTCAAAGCAAATCCAAGCTAAGAAAGAGGTACCACAGTGCGTTTATGATTCGGAGTTTCAATTGGGACCTATTTGTTCGGGAAAAAATTCTATCTTCCTCAGATGATATTGGCCCAAATAAGATGAGCCTTCTCCGGAAGCGAATAGTTGATTTCACATGAAGGATGGAGAAATTACAGATCAGTGCCCTCTAAAACAATTTGCCAAAGTGGCTCGGCACACAAAAAAGACAAACGATTAGCGGAAAATCGGCGTCAGAATCAAGAATAAGCCATCGCACTAGGCCGAATTCCTACAACCCCAAATAGTTGAAAGGTATATTTCTGCTAGAAAATTACACGGGGTAAGTTGAAAAATTTTATCTTACTGAATATTCTGTTGTTTGTAACTTTTACTAATGGTATTTACTCAGTGGTTTAGTTATAAAAAGCACCTAAAATTTTTCCACTCCCCAATACATTAATTTTCTGAGCGACTGAGAAATTTCTGAGCGACTAAACATTGAAGCGTTTTCACTCGTTCTGTGTACGACACGAGTTTTAATGCCACGCGTCATGCTGAGAGAGTGCTATCGCCAGAATGATGCGACAAGGACGGGAAAACGAAGGCCATTGACTGTATTGAGCTTTGCGTGATAATCAGATTGTAAACACTTAATGAGGGGACATCGACATTTGCTTAGCTCTACTTGTGCTTATCTGTTAAGCAGAAGTCTGCAAAATATTTTTCGCATACATTATAGTAACTCTTGCGATCAATTCTGGTCTGACCGAAGGCAGCTTTTAAATGACAAAAGGCCATTAAAGAAAAACATCCATCAATTCGGAAGATGGAAGTTTTTAATTTAATTAAATGAAAAATTACAGAGAGGGCGGCTCCAGCGGCCACGGAAATTGAAATTTGTGACGCTTAAGCATTTCAATGACTCAGCTCTTGAGAATGCAACGTGGATGCAAAGAAAAAAAACCGTAATGGTATAATCCTCACCTTATCACTATCATCTGTTTTCTTGGAGTAGATATATTATCGGATAATAGTCAGCCCCTCAACGAATGTAACAGGTAACAGCACATCCTTGCATCAGTAGTGTTCTTCTACTTCACTCAAATTATTTGCATCTGACGGTCTCACATCAACATATGTACATTACCACAACATATGGAAAAACAAATATCAATACAGTATTTGGAAAATCAACGGATAACATTAAGATGAAGGACATGAGCAAATAATGCCAGGAAAACATAAAGCAAGAATAAATACTTGAGAAATCTTATCTATCAATTTTAACAGGTTAACATTTCAACGGAGGCCTCCCATATAATCACATATTGTCGGAAATGGCGTTATCCCTAATGTGTTTAAAATAATAAAAAGTGTACCTATGGGAAGAAACATGGGACCTCTTTTAGTTTCCAAGCAGTAATGTTATTAGTATCGACCTATCCGAAAACGATGTAGTCCTCCATCGGGTAATCTTCAACCAGTCTGACAGGATTTTGTAGGAAAAACATTTCTACAAAGAATTGACCAGCACTGCACTACAAGAAATAATGCTTCTTTCATTGTAAAATTCACATATTTTACATAAGTGATTAGAACTCGAGTATCAAATAGTGAACTAACAGTGAACAAGCGATACTATTTTTTTCTCTCGTTAGGCGTAACTTACAGTAACGGTACACCTACAGCTAGAGTAAGAAACACTTGCGAGAAGCCCTGAAGTTGATATCAAAACAAGTTCGAAACATCTTGCCATAGGAAAGTATTTAATTTCTTCTATGACAGACCGCTTATTATGCGGTGGATAAGGCCACCAATAATCAATACCACGCATAATTCATGCAGTGTGTCGAGACTTACAACGAGTGGCTGTCCATGTCGGTGGAGGGCCAAGATATAAACTTGTGTTCATCCGGCGTTGCGCAGCGCAAAAAACTGAATTCCGAGGCCACAATTCTGAAAGGCACAATTTTTAACTATAGAAAGTGATACAGGGACAACGTAATCGTTTATTAATTCTCTAATTTTAAGCAATCTTACTTAAAAAGGTTGAGAACCAATTATAAAAACAATATTTAGAAGGAAATATACGCTTTTAAGAAGATAATAATAAGAGATTTATAAAAAAGCACTTGTAATAGGTCCTTTACATTGATTAGTTTACGATACATATTGAATAGGAAATCAAAATGCCAACAAAAATTAGAGTTGCACAATTGAAAAAAAAACTGTTACCGATATCTGGCTACAAATCGACATTTCCCAGTTTTAAATGAGGCCTTAAAACATTTACAAAACCGAACGGGGGGAGGTGCACGATTTTCAAATAAATATAAATGCATGCTACTGCCAGAAATAGTGAGTTCAGACACAGTATGAAAGTGTCAGAATGTGGATGAGGACCCTTTTTTGTACACCCCGGCATCAATCATGCACTTGGAACACATTGCATTTATCTGTTCCCCATTTCACGCCGATGCTTTCAATTGTCTCCACGCCTAATTGTCTCCTACCTCCGACTTACGTGGCTTCCTCCCCATTCGTTTCCCTAGCAATTCTTTCTCCCTCCACTTCCGTCACTCCGCTTCCCCCATTCTCTCCTCCCTCCTTCATCCTCCCTCCACTCCCGCCCCTTCCCTTCAACCTCCCCCTCCCATCTCGTACCGAAATATCCCGCGGCCGCGTCCAGACATCACCTGACCTCTCCCCCACCTTTCCGTGCTTGCAGCGGGATAGGGCATCGCTAGAGAGAGGGGCACGGCGAGGGGGGGCAGGGAGAGACGAAGACCCCCCCCCCCGCACCTGTAGAGTGGACGACGGAGCACGTGACGGAGGCCCGCATCAAAGGACCCCCCCCCCCTTGGGCAGTGGCACAAACATTACTGTTCAATATCAAAATGTCAGAATAAATTGTTTAAACAATTTATCAAGTACAAGCAATAAAAATCCAAGGTTCAAAAGAAATAACTTCAAATTCATTGTATGCGGATCTACCAACATTTTGAACAGCCATTTAATTAACTATTTTAATTTGTAACATTTAGTTGTTTAAACAATTGGCCTTATAAAAACAATAATATCGAAAATGCAGCAAAAATAACTCCAAATTTGGAATTAGCGGACCAAGAGCATTCCTGATACATATTTAAACATAATTAATAAGTAAACATAGCAGCGGCATTAATGTTAGCCAGCTTTTTTCGAATTGGGACCACTGAGGGGCGGCTCAAGAGGGGACCGCACCCTCGGGTCTGTCGCTTCCACCTGGATAGGGTGGCCAAGGCATGGACGCAATTCGTCAACTGTTCACACGGAGTTAATTCGTCCGTTTTTTGGTTAGTTTGGGGAGGCGATCGAAAACTGAGGTCAATCTTATTCAATTATTCATTGATTACTTTTTGTAAAAATGACGGTTTAATGCTTAGTGTGGTTGGTGATGAAAATAAAACTTCTGCATGACATTAGGAGGAGGCGAAGTAGGGGGTTGGAAGAGGTAATGAGGAGCAAAGGGTGGCTTATGCCCGTGACTGAGGGGAGGATGTTGGATAGGCGGGGACGGGAAGAAAGATAGTTAAATAAGAGAAAGGTAAGACGTATGCTGAGATGACAAAGGAAATTGTGCAGGAAGATAGAGCCCTGATAATGTAAAAAATTGAGGATAAATCTTCACTTCCATTTCAACTCGACTTTGCCACTAAATTCACAGAATAAAAATAATAATGTTGTAAAATGCCCCTCAGAGTATCAGATGAGCATAAGTTTTCGTTACTGACTTAATACGCACGGAAATTGCATCCACATTTGCCACACAGGTTGGAACGCAAATGGCACCACCCAATTGTGAGCCATAATCTACTCCAAGCACACTTACGATGTAGACTGTTGATTTTTCACAACTCCCTGGCTGCATCTGCTACAGTTTCAACAGGCCTTTAGTTAATTTTACATCCTTCGCATCCATGCTCACTCACGTATGAACGAGAGATTCAGTCGCAAACAAGCTGCTTGAGGTTGTCGACGAGCGCGAAGTCCGGCTTTGTTACGTCTAATTGTCTGTAGGCGGAAAAGGAATAATTTAGCCAGATTTTGCACCTACTGTTCTTCTCTACGACTCATCTACGTCATCTATGCCTAGGAAATACCGCGAAAGCCACCTCCAAGGTAAGTGGCACGGTGGACTTGATATTTCCTGTTGCAGAGGGCAGCAAGCTGTTGCACCTATGCCATAATGCTGTCAAAATTGAAAACAACCTTCATAGACATTCGCGTGCCGCGTTGTGACTAGTTATGCACGCTGATTAGGTTCAGAAACTGTAATAAGAGAGAAGTTGACAAAAGACATTCTTTGGGTGAGCGAGGTACTCTGCCCAGATTTATATATTCTGAGTATGAGGATGTCTCCTTTCATTGACTACATGGAGGTTTGATTGACTATTGGATTGACTATACGCGGTGCACCGTCGCGTTTCTTCCACCGGATGACAGGCCCAAGTCCAACCTGATTCCGTCTACTGTATAAATTGTAACCTGAAAGAGAAACACCCCTGGTCTTTTTTACTTCCACGAGATTCGGAGGGAATCTACGATGTTGAACACTCCACATGCGTACTCCATATCAGCTCTGCTATGTATGCAATCCTAACTCATTAGGCCTCTGCCGCCTACATTGCGAGGGAGATGCAATCAGGCGACGGAAGATTTCGGATGGAGACTTTCGCAGGTCGTCATTACCTTCCTCGTTACCATGCCGAGGTCCTGTAGTTCTTTAAAGTTTCATTTCAAGCTCCACAAGATATATAGTCCGCGACTGAGACCTCGACTGAGACCGCGAGCACGTTCTCGGCCAGAACATCATCTTGCAAGACGGCTAAGAGATTCAGCTTCGTCCAAGAGTCTACCAGTCCTTGGCGGTGTTTCCTTCTCTGCTGCAACATACTGCATTCGGCAAGGGGAAACGCCGACGCATTGGAAGAATAATTTGTCATAGAAGTGATGAATGACACTAAAATCAACTAGTTGCATGTATTCCTTGTTCCGCGGAAATCTTCCGTCAGTCAGGTGGATGAATGCATATTTATCAAACTTGTAGGTTGTCTTTGCATGTCACGATATCCCGTTATGAGCTCTTCTTGGCGTAAATCTCCTTCCACATATGGTGGATGAAGTGGAGGATGAGATCGTTCAGGATGTACTTGAGTGCCGAATATACAGAGGGAAGTTAACTACAGTCCAGTTCTTTGGATTGGACTAGCCTCCATTGCTTGAGATTGGGAAACGTGAGATTCTGGACTGATTCCGTTTAGACTGATTATTGATCAACTTCAATTATCCTTCCTAGGGTCACACAGTTATTCATACGACTTATCTCATCAAAATCAGTTCATTTTAACCTTAAACATACCAAATGTCTACCCTATTCTTCCCTCTTTCTCTGCAGTCTTTCTTTCTTAGCGGTCATCTACCACCCATCCCTAGGTATCACTCCATATCTCCATCCACTTATTTACCCTCCTTTTAATTTGACCAAAGAACTTCTCCCCTCTGTCCTACCAAGAACCTCTATTATCATCTTCTTTCCGGTCCATCGTACTTTCTTCCTACTCCCCCACATCCACATCTCGAGAGCGTTCCATTCTAATCTTCCCTCTCTTGCGGCCTGAGTTCTCCACCAATTAGCACCACGGTCTATATCAGGCTTAATACAAAACTTTTTCTTAATATCTTTACTAAAGGTTCCGGTCATACTCGATTCTGTCTTGATATTTGATTTACAACAGCTCCGATTCTGATAAAAGTTTGAATATGGATCCAATTATCGAGATGCTTCGAATAGCAACACTTAACTACATAACTATATAAGCGATGCACGAAATTATTCTCTAAAATAAGCTTTTGGATGAAATTTTAGTAACATGCTGAGTTAGGTGAAATGATGCTGGCTTCTGGATTGAGTAAAATTACTTGATTCGTGAATTACGAAAAAAACTCGGAGGAATGAAATAACTAAGGCTCGACGGTGGAATGCGTAAAGAATCAATGCCACTTGGGGTCAGAAACACTCAGGAGCAACATACTGACACGTGAATACATTGCATGAACCTTCACCTTGCTCTTGCTCTAGGAATTAGAGCCGTCGCATCAAAGAGTAAGGTACAACTCGAGAATCAACAGGGTATTAATCCACGGACATTACAATTGGAATCAAATTCCATCTTGCTTTGAGTAACCTCTTCTTTATCGGGAAATATTTCTACTCTTGAGCGGACCATTTTTGGCAATTCTATGGGGAATTTTTGTATTCAATCCCCCAGATTGGAAAATTAATATCCAATGGTGAAATATTCAATTCGGATAATCAAATGAGCCTGGGAATGAGAGTTCCTTTTTAAGTGTCTCCACAATTTTTTTAGCCAATGTGACCCGGCAATACAGTGTTAGGGGATGCTTGGAAAACGTCGGTTGATGAATATCAATGTCGTGTAAATAGGTAAGTAATATTGACATAAATTATTTTTTTTAATATCAAACAAGCCCTTCTAATTCCTCTAGCCTCCTCGGTAGAATTGATAGCAGCCGGAATTCACAGCTTTTGATTCATTGAAGTCCGACTGTATGTTCTTGCACATGCCTAACTATGGAGATAAGAAACCTTTATGCTCCCTTAAACCTTCCCCTAATTTTTTTAGAAAGAGGGGCCCGTAGAGTTTAGCTCAATACTTGGCGCAGTAGCTTGGATGAGCCAAAAGTCCCGGACTTGATCACATTTACTCAAGAACTATTTCCCGAGGTAAATATTAAATAACTTACAACGGCTACTTGCAGTAGTTTCAATGTATTTAAGAGAGAGATCTCAAGCTTGGAGGGGAAATGAAGAAGGAACCATCTAGTTCCTGGAAGATGGTGGAATAATACGTTAAATTATTCACAGAATATCCCACCTGTGCGCCATGAAACGAGGTGTTAAAAAGGTCGAACGAAGGGTGCAGGGAAAAGAGCAGTGAAGTATATTCTTTATTTTTCCAACGACCCAAGGATATAACTCATTACTATGAAAGCTGCAGAGACAATGAATAAACTCGGAGAAGGCATAGTGATCTCAAAGAATGGCAATATGCTCACAACATACTAGAAACAGGTGGTATTTCTGGAGAGGATGCGAGCAGATATAAGCTGAGCTCCCTGAATCAATACCAAAACCACCGCTTCTGAGAACTTGAAATGGAAACCCTCCCCCTCCCCATTTATAAAAAATAGTAATTCCCGTAGCTGGTGCTAAATAATAACAATTTTGAATTTAAATATCGTCAAATATTCTTTCTGTATCTAAGCTGCTTAAATTAGCATCCCCATTGTTGTTTATGCCTATTACAGGCTCTCTAATTACTGCTGACCTAAAAAATTGCCATGAAAGATTCAGAATTTTGCCATTATTGGGATTTTTCCTTTATATTGATTTAAATACATTGAAATTTCAAAGAAAATGTATCCCACTCGTTCAAACAAACGAAAATCTTTCGCTTCGTTAATTGATCAATTGTTGATTTACGCGATTCACATGGGTTATTTAAAAGCTAAATTATAAAACGTTTAGATTTCAGTTTATATCCATTTAAAGAATATGCCAGGGAAGATTCTCCAAAGCAGCCAAATGGGAGCTTATTTGGGCTTATTTGGCGGTGAAGTGTCACAAACTTGGGCCAGGTAAAAACTGAAAGGAATTTTCAAGTAAGCAGCGGCGTCACCACGATTTTCAGGTTACTGTTCCGTTCCATTGGAGAAACCAAGCGTTAGAAATGACGATTGACGACGAAGAGAAGGCTTCTTATCCCGGATAGATGAAGTGAATGATACGATGGCCGAGTGAAAACTAGTGGAGTGAGAGCGAGAGAGGGGAATTAGATCCCAAAAAAGGTGCTCCATATAGTTCATACGCGGATTCATAGAGAATTTTTCCGCTGCTTTTTACGAAAATAATCAAATAATCACGAACAAAATTCTGCCCTGGCGTAATATGCGACCGGTTGCATCGGAGCAAGTTAATCTAACTTGATGCTCATATTCTTCAAATTGTGGAGCTGTCGTGAGACTTGGTTGGGTTGACGCGTCAATCGCATTCTTTCACCATTTATTACTCCAACAACCTATTTCAATACGAAGGATGATTATTTCGGGCGATGCTGCGTTTTGTTCAATTTTTTAAACTCAAACGTTTTGCTCCTCGTACTGGAAGCGTCATCAAGAGAATGAGTGTTTACAAGATTCAGCTTGGTTTTATATAGAAGCAATGATGTTTGTTGTACAATTGTTAGGCCGATTGGAATCTTGTGTGGGAGAAGTTAGCCGTTGGGCTTTAGCAGGAGCTAGGAACCCCTTCCAAACCCGGCCCAGGTTATGTCCATCCTCCCTATTGAAGTCTTGATGACGCTTTCAGTACGAGGAGCGAAACGCTGAGTTTAAAAAAATGAACAAATGGCAGCACTACCTGAAAAAATCATCTTTAATGTATAAAAAAAGCTGCGAGTCTTCAAACAAATACCTATTTTCATATTGCCCGTTGACTATTTAACTCCATTCATCATTCCGAGATAAACTCCTAAAGACTAAAATCCTAGTATGCAGAAGATAGAAGCTGAATGCAGACGTCATCCTGAGAGGAGAGAAATTAGAGCAAGTGGATTCCTAAACCTATCTCGGAAGTACCAGTCCGTGGGACGGAAGAAGTACAACGGACATCAAGCGGAGAATAGCCAAAGCTAAGAAGGCGTTCATGGGAAAAAGAAAACTGCTGGGCTCAAAGATGACAGGACTACAGGCCAGGAAACAGTAAGTGAAAACCTTCGTGAGGAGCGTAGCACTCTATGGATCGGAAGTATGGACCATTGGAAAAGCTGACCAGAACAGACTAGAAGCCTTCGAAACCTGGTGCTGGTGGAGGATGCTAAAGATAAAATGGACGGACAAAATAAGGTCTGATGAAGTGTACAAAAGAGTTGAAGATGAAAGGACCATATGGAACACCATACAGAAAAGTAGAACCAGATGGATTGGACACACCCTGAGACACAATGGGTTTGTGAAGAACATAACTGAAGGCAAAATAGAGGTAAAAGTCCCCAGAGGAAGACCCAGGAATAAGTTCATGGACCAAATAAAGAGGAAAGTGCATGGGAAGAGAGGTAAGGGAACTAGGTAAGATGGAGGGAAGGATGGAGGGCTGCAGTCAACCAATCTTAGGATTGAACGACAAATGATGATGATCGTTCCGAGCATTTACCCCTTGTTATCAGTCCGTATGAATGACCACCGGTTCACTCGGCGATTCAATGGAACAATTTCGAAGGTTTTGCATGGCACCGAATACGTTTCTCGGGTGAGAGAAGAGCGCGGCTGTCCGGGTGGTGGGCGGTGGGCGGCGAGGACGGACGATATAGGGGGGGCTAGGGGGGCGGGAACGACGACGAGGGGTACGAGGGCGCACACGGAGATTCCGCCGCGAGATTCGGCGGGCGGACGATTCGTGGCTACGTGCTCGCACGGAGTCGGCGCATTTATTATTTTTCCGGCAGAAAGATTCGGAGCATATGGGCCCAACACGGCCATCGGAAACTCAGTTATGATATGTGAGACGGAGTGCGTTGATTTAAGTCGACCGTGGGCGGCTTCCTGCGCCCACGTGCGCGCCGGGCACTTTGCTCGCGTTAAAGACATTGGGCGACGAAGTGGAAATCAGTGAAGTCGTATACAGCTGTTATTATGGTAGATGCCATCCGAGATCACCAATGCCATAATATTGGAGTGGTTTGGGATTGTGGGAAGACGCAGGATTATAAGCAGTTGATGAAGAGTGGTGGAGAAACTGAACGCAACCCGCCGTGGACCAACGAGTAAAACTGCCAGCTGTCGAGAAAATAGTACACGACTTAAACTCTTTAGAAGGAACCCACATTTGGAGCAGAAGGCCAATCATGTTTTCTTCACGGCTTGGATTTCTATGTACACTGATTAAGAAAAACAGAAATCAACGTTCTACGGAAATCTGATCTCTTGTTGGTGCAAGTTAAATTGTGACATGTACAAGTACGTAAGTAATATTTTAAGTACGTATGTGAAACATGAAGGGAGACATCTAAAGTGGCCACTCAAGCAACGAATTCGGTGAATATATAAATACGTTTCGGGTGGAAAACACACATGCATGCTATGTGTAAAGCTGTGAAGAAAATACCAAAATTGTTCACAGCGGCCATTGCGAAAGGAAAGGCTGGTATTTCCCCTATTCTAAGTGTTCCTCAATTACTCCTATTTAAACAGCGTAAGAAAAAATATGGTATCAAAGGATTTTTCATGGCATGGATATCATCAACATTTTTTTTGCATTTTATTTTCAAGATTAATAGGATGCAAAGCGCCAAATCATAAGCATTATATATGTTTAAGACAAGTTAATTTATTATATTTTGTTGCCATCATTCGTAAATCGGATATTTATTATTTGATGATTTTTTGCACTTGAATCCTCCGATGTATTTGCCGACAAATTTTCCACCTACTCTAAAACGATGCTACCCGAATGAAAAAGTCTGCTAGTAACTCACCGAAATTCGCAGGCGATTTCATTAAGATAAGTTTTCTTATTGATTGAAGGCATTAAAATCGCTTCTCAAGAGAAATTTTGGATCTAACATTAAATATCCACATGTGTAAATAAAAAAAAAAATAACCTCTATTTTCTAACCAGTATTTTAGACAGGCGACCTCCAAGGAAACCCACTTGTCGAGAATCCATTAGCAAATGTGTAAGTACGAGAATACTGTTGCTAAAGAGAAGATAAGGCGTGAAACACTCAAATTTATAGGGATAGATATCCACGTCCTACTGTACCTATTCGACGTCAGTATCGTAGAATGCTTGTGGCGGAATCATTCAAGCGGATATCCCATCGAGTGACGCGGTTCATTCAGGCAGACGACACCTGCCTGACATCGCGGAGCGCCCACGCTGAATCCAAGAGGGAAGGCCGCAAATTCGGAAATATAAATCGACGGCGGGTGGGCACGTCAAGTTGGCAAAGCAGACAATAATCGTAAGGTCTAATTTAACACAGGGCGCGACGCCTTTTCCCCAGAATCTGGATAAACTCACGATGCGACGTGCCCTCCGCCCTTTGAAGCACCTGAAATTCCCAATCACCGCCACCCCGCTGGACGTCGAGGAGCGAGTGGGCACCACCGTCCCATTGTATGCATATGGGATTCTCCTCTCGACTGACCCAGTGACGCGCCCACGCGACCCCCTGTCTCTTCCTTCGCCCACTGAGGGCGTCCCTCTCGCAAAGGCGGTGGAGAGGGGTGGGAGGTGCGCTAACTCGGTGTGCAATGGGCCAGGATAGATACACTGCCCACCGCACAGCCGAGAGAGTGGAAAATAAAACTTAGGGGGGGGGGGGGGGGGCGGTTGCATTTCACCGAACAGCTCTGCTCCATCCCCCCCCCTCACTCTTTTGTTCCCCTGAAAGCCAACTATTTTTACGAGAGGTAAACAATCGAGAAACGCTCAAGGATATCTACACTTGAGTAACGACCCGGGAGATGTTTTAATTCTGAAAAGGAAACGGAAGCGAGGGATAAAGCTATACAGTGAAAACTTATGTGAGGGGAAGATACCTATGCATTATTACTTTACGAATGCTTATAGTTATCATAAGAGGATGTCAACCGATTAAGGAAGGTGCAGCTGGATATGAAATAACTTCTACCTCACTTTTCATACCCACAAGTACACCTACCTCCTCACACAATTTCTTCCTTCAGCTTAAAGCGACCTCTCTTCATTACACCTGAAAAGCGTGTTCTTTTTTTCTCCTTCCTCTGCTTACCAAACATCCTCTCCCGCCACAGTCTGCACAAAAAACTAACAGGAGCACTGGGGAAGAATGAGGAATATTAGAAAATATTTGTCTGCCCGTAATGCCACCGTGAAATACATTACCTCAATCTTCAATTACGCCAATGCCATTTGCATATATGTAAACAAGAACTTTTCAAGTTTTTGAAATAGCATTAAATTAGTCATTCACTTTTATTTTTTTACATATCCTTTTCGAGAATAATAGAATCTCAAGTACCGATGCATAAACTTAGTACATTTTGAAGACAGGAAAATTAGTTATATTTCGTTGCAATTGCTTGTTTATCAGAAATGCTTTACCCAGCGAACAAATTTTTGAGGACTAGGAGCTTCTCAAATCAGCAAGTTACTGAGAGAGGATTAGAATTTTCGAAATTAGAGTGCAACACAGAAACGATGAAAAGCATGGGCTGACTACTTTACTATCGAGAAAATCCGGTGAAGGGTGAATGAAGAGGATAGCTTACAACATATGGGTTTGAGAAGGAGAGGGAAACTAATTGATCAAGGGATAAAATTTTCTTCAGCGGACCAGATAGACCGGAATGGAATCCGGACACCAACAGCAGAGTCCACTCGGTCACAGTGTGTCTAGCGGATCCTTCTGCCGCCGCAAATGTCTGAGGGGGCCAGTTTTTAAACAGCCGTCACTCTGCCCTGTCTGAAAAGCGGAAATTCGCTTAGGGAGCGTCCGAAGAGCAGCGGCCAATTAGAGTTTACGCGCCACATAATTAAACCTCAGAATCAACAGTAATAAATCTTTCAAGAAGAACGGACAAGTTTATATGGTAAACGAAAACAGCAGGAGCTGGCGGCCATGCTTTTAATGGTGTGCATATAGGTATATGGTGACATTCTCTGCGTTCAATTACGTACCGCACTCACTACTGGAATTATGCTTGAAGCAGCTGCTCTGGGAAAAGGGCGATGAGTACAGTACGGGAGATGGAATTTGAGGTGACGCTCGCAGTTTTGAGCTTAAAATAAACGCCAGGGGCAGGGATGCTTTCATAGAATGAATTCCCAGCCGCTATCTAAATAAGTATGGTGCTAAACCAGAGGGAGATAACTATTCATACAAGGCATGCCCTAATTACATTTACATAGTGCCCAGAAAGACACCTCAAGGGTGTATCTCAGGGGGTGTATTTTAGAATATATGCAATTCACTACAATCTATATATAACAAAGAGACTACAAGTATCAAGCATTAAAAAAATACTTGCATATATTCGGTAAGGGTGAATATTCAGAGACTTTCTCCATAGTTGTATGTGAACCAAATACTATATCATCTAAAATTGTTAATATATTTTACACGCACCTCTTTTTCAGCGAAGTAGCAATAGTAAAAGAAGCACGCGATACATGCTTTATTACTGAATACAGAATCGTTAGATAGCGTTTCAACCAATTAGCTACACTACCTGTAATCTGATAATGAAGTCTCAGTAACAGCTGTTACAATCTCTTACCGGACGCGGAAAAAATTATATTTTAAACTGGTCCGTTCTGCAGTCTATTTGCCTAATTTCACATTGATGTCGTAGCATGGTGAGGTATGCCGGGTGTTGTAAAATATTTTTAACGCAATCAGAAAACAGATCGGCATCAAACTTACTTAATGGTTAGGCCAAAGTTTCAACCGATTCGATGATCTGATGGCGATTTCCATCTTAGTTGTTGCAGGAGGCTTGTACAACAAATGCAATAATCGTACCAAATTTCTAAATTCCTTGACAACCGTTGATGCTCATTTTCTGATTCAATATTTAATTCAATTTCACTAGAGTACTACATATTGACAGAGTATTCAATATGAAGTGTAACTAGGGTACACTTTGGAGTGATAGATATTTTGCACCCAAGGTATCTGAATGTGGATACCTATTCTAGGATTTGGTCGTTTATGGCAAACTGTTGCTCTAACAGGGCGTTTTCCTATAAATGCTACCACCTTTATATTATGTGCAATATAAACAGTCCATGATCCTTTGCAATATTTTTTAGGAAACATACTCCCCTCTATAAGTTAATTTTTGTCCGTCGTGTGATTACAGCATCATCTGAATACGGAAAAATATTTTACCGTCAAATTTGTGGTCACTTTTATCCCGTGTTCAAATATTTTACCTCAGCATCTAAATATTTGTTCGAAAAATATCGCCATTTTTCAATATAAATCGAAAAACTTTCCTTACTAGGCTTCTTATGACGAGTAATAAAAATTAAAAAACACTTCAGTTAACGCCGCTGATTTAGTGGTTCGGTATTGGACTTCATTACTTTTAGAAACGATCTCCACTCCCGTAAATTACACATGAATGCATATCATACAGAAAGCTATTATAGCGTCTATTTATAATAATATATACCATAAAGTCTAAGATATTCCAGATCTTTCACAGGAACATTGGCATTTCGCATTTTTAATACATTCCTAATAGATTATGTAAAAATACATATTCGCATTTATTCCTGCAGTTGGTTGGAATACCAATATTTCATGGAAAAGATTCCACATTCTATCGTTCACACAACAAAGGCAAGAATCATGAGTTCAGAGACTGACTCTTGTACTTTCCATGAGCAGTTTTTTAAGGAATTAATTCTATTGTTACAGAAACATGCATTTATTCTCACTCAACCAGCATAATCCAGCATCAACGAATTTACTTACCCGGAATGCCTTGTTCTCCAGAAAAAGTGAGGAAAGAATCAGATATACTCCTTTTTTTAAAGAGTATGAAAGATGATTTACGAGAGAGTAATTCATTCTTGTGAATACTCAATGAAGAACATACCGGTTTTTTCCCGATTTTCAGCCAATAACTTCAGCATGAATGACTTAGATAAATCCTATAGGGAAAAGAGAATATCACGGAAGCACCCACAACTTCGAAGAGAAACTAAAACCAGCTTTTCATCGAATACTTAGGCACCTTTACGTAATTATTTTTGTTGAACCAGTTAAGATAGCCAATCAGAAAAATATAAAATCCACAGAGGAATGGTCCTTAATGAGGGATTACCACAACAGTCAGTTCTGGACATGAGGCAGACCTATGTGGCTTCACCACAAAAAACTATTTCCTAGTTGATACGGACCATGAATTCTGCACAGCAAGTACCAACTTGAATCGGTAAATACTTAAGTAAACATGATGTTTTAATCAAATGTTCAGCAAACCGGGAAAATCATATCTATTTAGGAGTTTTGTATGTTACCATTCGCGCAAGGGGTGAAAAGAGCCAAAAAGGTTGAGATACCCGGCGACAGAAGTAAGATCTGATGCTTTCCCGGCGTACGAGTTTCTCGAAATTTTCTCGGGCTTTCGTCCGGGTGATTTGGTCCGTGTTGGCCAATATGGACCAACTCACCCGGACGGAAGCCCGGGAAAATTTTGAGAAGCCCGGCGATAGAACTTTACATGCAAACTAAAATGAAAATGTGGCGAGAGGAATTTCATATTTAGGTATGCTTTCTGGACTATTTCCATCGATTATTCTATCACGCATGTGCTCCTTGCTCTCCACGTTGTATAATAGATTCGATTGGTATTCACGAACGGGCACAGCGCGAGTTGAGTCCGGGTGTTGTTTCCAGTCTAATTCACTGGGCTCACAGACGCGTGATCGGTTCACTTAGACGGCAACGCCCACCTAGGATTCGCGACGAAGGCCAAAACATTCCGGAGCGGATAATAAAATACGAAATCACTGCCCACCCACGGAGGATGGTGAAATTGAAGAGACGCGAAAGAGACGGAGGCACATGTTGCGCAACGCATTTGGCTACCTCTGAGGCATACTTACATGTATATAAAGCCATGTGAATCGTCCCAAGGACGAGTGGCGAGAAATCGCTGGGGGAGCCTCTAAATCACCGAGGAAGAGAAATGTCATGTTTAAGACTTTTTTCAGCCGTGCTTAAGACTCGGAAATCATATGCCGCGACGAGAGATGAGCGATAGAGGATTAGGGCACCGGCGGCTGTAAGAATGAGAGACTCTCATTGATCTACTTATACTTTTCACCGTTATCTGTTTCCATTATTGATCACCTCAATATATGTATATGAAAGTATTCTCAACAATTGGGCCAAAAAGACTTAACGAAACTTTCACAAATAGTGTTCTTACTCCTCGTGGCCCGCCGGTCATAAGTTCATACGCTATAAGAATAATTACTATTTTTCTATCTTGTCAAGGAGACAATTTTTCTGGGTGCTAACGAAATTTTTGGTAATAATTCTCAAAAATACGTCAATTTTACATCACAACCAAATTAGCATCGGTTTCTTTGAATACTTTACCCATACTTCACGTCAAATGAAATAATAAGTTGAATTAAAGGTTACTACAAATTAGCTATCAAAAGCGTCTGGATTACATGGATATTTTAGATTGGAATATAAAACGATAGCAATAACCTGAATTAAAGAATTTTTTTTTAATGAAGCCGAGGACACGCTACCAAATTATATGAATATCTGGTGGAAAAGGGAAAAAAAGACCTGAATTAAGTCCTGTGAAAGTATCAATTATTGGCCGATCAAGCCTAAGATTGGTCGACTGCAACCCTCCATCCTTCCCTATCAATTGCTAGTTAACCTACTCTATGGAAACTCCCTGTAATGTACTTTCCTCTTAATTTGGTCTATGAATTTATTCTTGGGTCATCTTCTGGGGACCTTTCTTGACATTTTGCCTTCAATTATATTATTCAAAAGCCCATTATACCTCAGGGTGCGCCCAATTCATCTGGTTCTTCGTTTCTCCATTGTGCTTCATATGATCCTTTCCTCTTCTAATATCCTGACAACGTCATTATTTCTTATTTTGCCCGACCATTAGATCTTCAGCATCCTCCTCCAGCACCAGGTTTCGGGAGCTACGTCTTTTCTGGTCTGTTCTACTAATGGTCCATGCTTCCGGTCCATACCTTCCGATACGGAAGTATACATATCCTTTAATTTAAATTGCATCTCTAGTTGACCTTCCTTTCCCGAACCAAAACTGGTCATCGTCCAAGTAGTAATTGGCCATACTCTCCAATAAGAGGTTGGAGAGTAAGGCCAATTACTACTTGGGCGATGAACAATTTCGATTCCGGGAGGGGAGGTCAACTCTGGATGCAATTGTGGTAATGAGAACACTATCATAAAGAAAAGTATGAGCATAACCAGGAAGTTATCGCTTGCGTTGTGTATTCCGAAGAGGCTTTTTGACTGAGAACTTTGGGAAGAACTAACGGAGATAGTCGGGAAAATGAGAATAGATGGGCGAGACAAGAGACTAATCTGAAACTTAAATATGAGCCAAAGGACACAGGCGAGGGTGGATGACGGTGAATCAGGGTGGCCAACTAAAGGTCGCGGGGTAAGGCAAGGGTACTCGTTGTCGCTTTTGCTTTGTAGAATTTATACTGCAGATGTGGTAAGACAGGCATGGGAAGACCTTAATTTGGGAATCAAAGTAGAAGTGCAGCTGATAAAATCGGTTACATTCACGGACTACCAGGCATCGGTTAGCCGACCTCTGAAGGGATTACAAGCTTTAGGAGATGCTTTAGAAATGCAGTGCAGGAAATTTGGAATGAAGATAAATCATAAGTAAACAAAAGTAATGAGATTCTCTGGGACAAAGAATGCGAGGCTGATGATTAAAGTTGGAGGACACAAAGTCGAGCAAGTAGAGCATTTGAATAACTTAGGCAGTACGCCAGAAGAAAATATGCAAGAGCAAATACTTAAGGAGGAGAATAAGGCTAGATATCGAAAATAGGCTGCAGGAATTTGAGATGTGGATATGGAAATGGAAGGAGAAGGTGATGTGGATGTAAACGAAGGCGAGCGAGGAAGTGATAAGAATGGCGGGCGAAGATAGGAAACTTCTGAATGATTTCCGGTATAGGCAGGGTAGGTGGCTGGAGGAAGTTAGGACTGTGATCGAGGGAAGAATGTAGGACAAGCGGGGAAGGGGAAGAAAGAGAATAGGTTTCCTTGGACGGGATTAAGTTTCCATGGAAGGGTTGATCGTATGTTGAAGCGAAAAAGGAAAAAATACTAGAGGTAGTTGGGCCCCTGGAAGTGTGGGAAACTAGGAGAAGATTCATTGACGTTCGTTAAAACTTAGATTTACCGGTAGCATACTCCAAAAAATATATACTTCGATTTTAACGGTAAGTCATTGGAGAAGGCCTAATGAGTTGAAGAATTTATTTATTAAGTATTAATCGTCCACCAATATAAGCTTTATAGAGCGGTGGAAAATTAACCATTTTGCCCAAAATTCTTAAAAATAAAAAATCTACATTAACATAGTATCAGGAAACCGTGGTGTTGTTGTAATAAAAAAAGAAGTATGGCCCCACCAAAAAATTTATTGTAAGAATATTTGGAATCACACATGATTTAATCCAGACAGAACTGCGTGTTTATGTAATAGATCCATTATATTGTCGACCTGAGCGAGGGGATATAATTTCTCTCAAATGAATGAAGTGATCTTCACCTGGCAAAAGGAAGTTGCAAAATCCATACTACAGTCTACATAGTCGTGAGTTAGCAGGTAATTGTTTCCGCGAGTTCTTTCAAGGAGCCGCACCCAGAGGAACTGAAGCTCCGGCCTAGTTCCGCCACCGAGCCGCAGACTTAGCAAAAAAAGTAACTCGCTCATCTCAAGCTCAAGGGATTCTCCTCGGATACCGCTTCCAGTAGCCTGGCAAAAATTACGCGCGCTTGTTTGTTTACGCTGTCTCGGGAGTTCAAGGCGGCGCCCGGCTCGACCGGAATTTCGGGCGGAACCATCTCCTTCCAGCCCATCCAGCCAGCCCCTCCAACCCAATTCTAACCCCTCCCTCCCATCGCTCTTCTCCTTCGCCCTCTCAATTGCTCGCCCTCCACCCCCAGCCTCCCCCCCTCTCCCTCCCCATTTCCCTCATCTCAGGAAAGTTCAGCTTCACCCGGAATTTTTGCGTTAACCTTGCCTCGCTTCCATCGATTCCGTCCAGTCCGAACCGAAGATTCGGCCCCATTGGCGGGTGACATTTATTTATTGCGTCGCTTCGAAATTTAAAATCGATCCCATTTGGCTCTCTTCATAAACACATCCTCTGCCTTCCCACTTATCTCTCCTCGTTCCTTTTTGTCAGACCTTTGGCCCCCAAGGCGAGCTGAGTTACGCGACCCATTGTGCGCCGCTGTCACACCCCTCCTCGTCGCCCGCGCACCTCCGATGACAAGCCCTCTAAGCGGGACGTCTAGACCACAAATGGTGAGAACAACCACGTCCATGCGACGAGGGAGCTTGGCTACGTTTCGTGTGAAATAGGAGACTCCGTGGAGGGGCCAGGGATGGAGATATCCGCGGGGGAAATTGATGGAGATGAGAAAGAGATTTATCCATTTCTACACGCTTGCGTCGCACGCCAAGTTCATAAAGTAGCCAGAGAAAAACCTTAAGCGAGAGCTATAGCCTTGAAAGCTAAAAGCCTGTTCGAGGACAAAAATTGGGTTATTTTTGGAACGCGATATTTCCTCTCCTGTGGAATAATATTTGATTATGATTATAAAGGGCGGTGATTTAAGGTGTGCTTGCAGTGTTGGACGGTAAATCAGAGGAAAAAACTCTCATTACGAAATGCATTGAAGCAGGAGCAGGTTTTGGTTACAGTCGAGCGTAATTTTATGAATCAAGAGGTTTATTTTATTAATGAGCAACTTGATAGGAGGTTGCCAGACTGCCCTTGCGCAGGATTGATTGCAGAAGCGACTGCGTCTCAAGTAACTTGCGGGAACCGTTCCAAGAACAGAATTCCTTTTCCTTCTGCCATTCCACTATCTGCGGAGTTTACCTGGTGAATTTCAACATCATAATTAAATGTTAATGGTCAGTTAAATTTAAATCACGGAGGCAATAAAAACAGGATTTGGACTTTCTACAGTGCTCAAACATTTTTTCCATGGCCTTAATCATATACTGCATTTTCTAAAATATGTTTTTCCCCTTCTTTAACATCTAGTGCAAGCGTATTAAGTGAACGAAATGATGTTCTGAAATGGCTGGCACAGTTTATAAGCCAAAAAGTGAGAGTTAAAACGATTTACGATTTCATATTTGAAAAATATCAGAATTAAAATCCCATCTGGCTGAGTACAGGAATGAAATTCATAGTGATGTTTACCCGTATGCATATGTTATACATAAAATGGTTCGTTTCAGATAACCATCGGCGATTTGTCATTTTAATTCATCCAATATATATTTTACCATAGAAAGGCGCCGAGAAAACGCGTGTAGACTGATAAAATAGCTGTAGTAATGAAATCTTACTACATGATTTAATTGCCCTGAACATAAAATACCCAAGTTAATCTCATCTTGGCTTATTTAATACCAATGGTGGACTTATTTCCTTCACGTTGTAGCAGGTCTTTTGAATTGGCTGATTGAACTATTTGAAATTCACAGAAGTTGAATCAGACTGCATTAAAAGTGGAAAAAATCATAAAATTTTAGGAATCCATAAAAATTTACAATCACCAGACGATGATGCCACTATAGTTTTTCTATCAGAAAACGACAACATATTCAAGGCAAGCGATGAAGTTAAACTTGGAATTCTGAAGGCTAATGCCTGGAATGAGTCTAAAAACTAAGTGTCTTGCGTGTGCAATACATCAACATTGGAATTATCAAATTACTAGAAATATCCTGTAATGATACCATGTCTTAATATGCTGTGCAACGCTTGAACTTTCTACAGAGAAGCAGGAGCCGTCCTCATTGAACTGTCTCAATTTCCGCCTTTTGAGTCGCCGTATGATCTTTCTAAACGGCTGATAATGGAGCGCATTTTTAAATCTCTCAGTCAACGCTAAGTTGCACGCTCATTGAAATTTTCCCAGGTTATTCAATTATCACTCTCACTCGGCGGGTTATTCGGGTGACATTGCAGAAATCACCCTAATATATTCAGACAACCCCATTAATCAAATAAGTTTTGTAATCTGTGAAAAAATTCATTCATTTGAGTTTTCTACCAGCTGATTGGTAAGTTTTGGGCAGATTTAATCCTCTTGGCATATCGTTCCATTTGGGCTCCCATGTACGATCAGCTCCGTTTCCGCTTCTGAATTCCTCATATCGTCTCCCTCTTCTTATTTCGTCCATAATTCCTATCTACTCTCTTTCTGTTCCCCTCTTCCCCATTGCTTTCCCCACTGTTACTATCTTCAATATTCCCTCTCCTTTCAAAGTGTCCTCCATCCATTTCTTCTGCCTCCTCCGGATCTCCGCCACTAGTTTTCTCTCCATTCCAACAACATCCGAAGCCTCCTCGATCGTCTTCCATCGCTACCCAGCTCACCTTTTCCATTTTTCTCCAAAACCACATCTCAATCGCCTTTATTTATTTATCTTCACTACCCCGAATACAGCACAATGTGCCAATTTACGTCGGGTGAATAACAGTAACAACGGACGAGACACAAACACCCATGCCCTGGGCAGTATTTTCTCAGTTTATTCTCCGTATACCCTCTTTTCGCAATAGCCAGGTATCCTCCCCCTACAGTGCCGCGCTCCGTATTAGTGTGTTCACTAGCCTTTCCTTAACGTCTGTACTCACACCCCCTCATCAATTCAAATCCAGTTGAAAATGCTTCTTTAGATATGGTAGTTCTGTGTCTTTTTTCTCTACCACCGAACCTCTTCTCCTCCAAAATACAAACCATATATGTATATTGCTCGACTTTCTCTATTTTGTGCCCTCTTGCCCTTAAGTTATGTTTCCTTGCTTCGAGAGGATCTCATCACTTTCGTCTTCTTATGATTTATCTTCATGCCATATCTCTCGCGCTGTATCTCTAACGCATTCATAATTGACTGTAACCCCTTAGATGAATTATTAGCCAAAGCTTGATCATCTGCAAACCTCACTTCCTTCTCTTCCTTCATCAGATCCCCTCCCACCTTTATTCCTCTCCATCTCTACTTATGCCTCCCTTGCCATTTCTTCTGAATACAACTTAAAAAGCGACGGCGATATTGGGCACCCCTGCCGCACTCTCCGTCCTATCATGGCTTATCCCAGGTCTCCCTCGGCTACCCTTACACGTCAGGTTCATTCAGAGATTCCGAATGAATCGTCTGTCCCTCCAATCGACCACAGATTTCTTCAGTACTTCTATTTATTTCGCCCAGTCCACCCTATTTCCCTTCTCGAAAACTAAAATGTACCCTTCCCTTATACCATTCTACTTGCGTCCTCATCACTCCTATAGCCTCCTGCATTCCCTGCCCTCTCCTAAACTCGAACTGGTCGTCCCCCAGGTATTCGTTAGCCTTGCTCTCTAGCCTTCTATTTATAATTCTTCGGATTACTTTGGCTGCATGGGGTATTAAGCTTTTCATCCTGCAGTCTTCGCAAGTTTTGGCCTTGCTCTACTTCGGTATTGGAATGAGTGTTTTATTCGATATGTCTTCCGGCCACACTCCATCCTCATAAATCCTACAAATTATGGCAAAATGTTTCCCTCTTCCGTTATGGCTCCTGCTCTGCCGGTTATCTATTTCCACCGCCTTATTTCTTTTCATGTCTCATAGTTGTCTTTTGATTTAACTATCAAGGATACCTGGTCCGATGCCATTTCTGTCGATGTCATCTTCCCTTTCTATATGTCACCTACTGGGCCTTATTTCCTTACGACAGAACTCGTCGACGTATTTCTTCCACCTTTCTTGGATCTCTTTTGGCTTTACTGTCAACTTTCCTGTCTCTTCTGTTATAAATGCAGCTCCTCTTGTCTTACCACCGACCATCAAGTGCTTTGCTTTCCTTTACAGTGCATCTGATCTACCCTCGTTTAGAAAATTATCCAAGGATTTGATCTGTTCTCTCCTTCATAATATATGGGATGAAAATTCACGCATAATTAATTTTTTGCATTTGAACGAAGAATTGTTGATATAGTTAATTGTGTATTATGAGGATTTTATGTAACTAAAGCTAGGGAAGAAGATCCATCCACCCCCCCCCCCCCCCCGAGAATTTGGTATACATGTGGCGCGCACTCCCAAAATCTTGGAGAATGCACCCTTGCAAATGACGCACTAGCATTGAAACCGGTCGGGTAAGAATAAATCGTAGTGGAATATTACAAAGTATTTTATTTTCTCCGATCATTATTTACTGTCCAGGTTTTATTGTCATGTAACAGCATGCACCAAATATATGTTTCAGGTAATTCCTCACTTCCGGGCCAGTTTTGCAGGATTTTAAAAGACTTCTCTTGTTGAACGCCTTCCTTCATCGGGCTATGTTGCTTTATTCTTGAATTACTAATTATCGTTTACCCCAAATAGAAAATAATTTCAAATGCGCAATTTTATGCTATCATCATATATCTTTGCCTTCTTTATTTCTTTCAAGAATTTTAGTTTTCTGTATATGAAAAATATTTGTGAATATTTGTGTTAATTTGAAGAGGGGGTGAAGTTTTTTTTGGGTGCCTTGACGGCGCACATTTCTCACTTTTCCTTCTGCCATACTGCAACAGCCTTTGATTAATACCCGCTGTTCTACATACAGAACGCGTACTATACTTTTTGAATACTATTCGCTGTAGTCAGCATTCTGCTCCAATCCACATCTGAGGCTCTTTCTAGGTCCATGCCGATGAAGTAATCATATTTTCTATTGTCTTCTTAAATTGTTTTCCCAATGAGAAGTTAACACGGATAAAAGAGTTTTTTCGTGAAAATTCTTCTCCTGAAACATGGTTGTTCTTTTTAATAGATTTTTTGCATCTCCTGTTCCAGTCTAATTTAGATTATTCTGGCTTAAGGTAATTATTCTTCACGTTTTTGCGATTTTTAAAAATAATTTGCATTGTATCATGTTTGGTGTCCATCGTATATACATACGTCCATCCTCATGATGTCTCCAAGGAAGAGAGGCATATTGCTGTGCAAAAGGAGCCAAAAGCGATAAATCCTGAAAACAATAAAAAGCCAAGAAAATAATTGTAAAGTCTTCGCATTTCCTAAGACTTTCCTTCTTTGGCAAAGCCTCAGCAGGCCTCGTGTAGCTTCTTTGCTACATTATGCTACTATTCTTTTAGGTTCTTATTTTACATCGGGCTTCAATTCGAGCGGTCCTATTGTAATCTGCACACTTGGTACTTTTCATTTATCCGTGCTTTAGTTTAAATATTTTAATGTGTGCAATAAGCATTGTCATTATACCCAAAAACATCCCTTTTAATCAGCCATGAAAAATCTTTTGGAGGCAAAGAGCTGCAAGATTTAAGAAGATATGAAAGATTACTTCCTTTTAAGAGCCCAGTTGTATTTCCCCAGATGAATGAATATCTCAGTTCAAATGGATTGGCTAATTTACGGATCTCAATCTTGCATACTTCAGCAACTCCAAGCGAGGGAATTGCATCAATTCCTGGTTCCTTTCTCACTCTTGAGTCTTTAACTGCAGCATAAAATTCTAAGACTAAAATTTCATGCCCGTTTTCAATAGTCATGCACAGGACTTACTTTAGGACCAACGTATGGTTTATCCTCTCACTCTTTCTATCCATTTTATGTTTTCCCGTTTATTTCATGATTTTCTTTTTATTCTCTCCCAAGGACATTGCCCTTGATAAAGAAATCTTCGAAGTGACTTTATACAGTTCTGTAGGCTGCTCCGAATTAGGGAGATAGAAGAGGAGGTACACTTTGAAATAAGTTATTTGATTGTTGCATGGCCTTTATTGCTTACCCCTAATCATATTCCTTGTGGTTTTATAAAGCTGCTGTCCTTCCATTTTACCCAGTTTTTTCTATTTCCCTCTCACTTACTTTAGAACCAGTGTTTCCTGTGTGATTCAAGGCTTCTTTTTCTCGTTTCAAATTTTCCGTCCTTCTCAACCGTTTTTCTAAGTATTCAGTTCTGGATACCATACGGTCTTTCTTAAATTGATTATGCGTCGTTTTTATCCTTTTATCTTCGTCTAGCGTCCTTGATAGACTAATCCTTTGTATGCGATATTTCATCCACCAGCGACTCTTCATTGATATTTTGATGTTTTTTAAAATTTTCCCAACCGGTATGAGATTTGAAATATATATATAATGGGAGATATATAATGGGATAATACAATGGGAGACCGAACACGAGAATGGGAGACTGAAAACTAATTGTGGGAGATTTTAGGTAAGGCAGAATCAATATATTTACCAAGTAACTAGTTTACTGATAGCTTTTGTTGCACATATGTCACTGAATTCTTTCAGTTTAATGCATAGAATGTTGTTAAAAGTACACCTATACAAGAAGGAATGATACTCTTTCATAAAAGAACAAACCTATTCTCATAACTAGGAGAGGGTATATCAACCGCTTCATACATGCCTAGCTGGTCCAACTTAAATGAGCCACTGGGGAATCAATGTGCTAAGAAAAGACTTTGCACTGGCTCCAGAACTTGAGAACCGGATACAAATAACTGGTCAAATCATCAAAAAACATGCAGGGTTCTAGACTAAGGAAATTGTGAAGGCTATCCCACGATTTTTAGCGCAGTATTATTGCCTTTAATTATGGAAATGAGATCTTAACTCAATTTTATTTTCCTGCCATGTTCTTAACAACAACCTCTATGAGTTAAAACAGGCTAATAGAAATCTATCACTTTAAACGACTTGAGTCTCGAATGTATGATTTCCATTGTTTCCATGTATACTCCTCCATGAAACTTAATACCTTCCTCGAAGAACCACGCCCACACTCCTACTATAAGTTACACTCACATTCTGGTTTCGGGAGCTACGAGACTCCAAAAACCGTGTAATATAATCCTTGACGCTATGAGTCAAATGCTGTGTAATAGGTAAGATTGAGAGGAAAATTTTTTCTCAGATGCCTAAATAATACACTAAAGAAATGAAAGATAACGGATAAAAATACCTCTAAGTATTGAAATAGTTAATAAGTTATATTTAAAAAGTGAAGTGGGCTCCATCTGACAAAAAAGCCAACTTATTTTAACGTTAGGCGGTTTTTCAGTGGAAAAACGCTCCCTACTTGAGTGTCTTGTGGAGGGAACTTCAAGTGCAGTAATCCGTCTGTCGGATGAGACGTTAAACCGTGGTCTCATTGGCGTCTTTCGTGAAGAGCAAGCTTATGCCGACGACAGGTTTCTATCCACCCTTCTTCCCTTGCACCAGAACATTATAAGACATCTTATCGAGCCGCTTACAACGACGTGTAGACCATTCGCAGTCAAATCCAATAATAGCAAAGTGGTAATGGAATGAAATGATCTGTCACACAACAAATTTTCAACTTTCACAAATTTTTACGCAATAATTTTCACTTTTCTCTAGTTCATGTTGAAAGACGATCTTATACTTAAATTTTCATTGAAAAATTCTGACTGCGAATAATTTTTGTAGAATTTTAGTTTCATTAAAAGTTTATAAATTTTTGATCGAGTGAGGAGATGAGCTTTGACTGCGACTTTTGGAGGTGACCCTTGAATTGAATCGCCGGTGGAGTATGTTGAGGCACAACGTTTGCAACTGATGAGCTCGAAAGTGAATTTAGTTGTTATGTAACCTCTGGTCTTTCGATTTAATCATTTAATTAGAAGATCGGGGGATCGGGTTGATGTAGTGGCTAGAGTACTGGCTAACCATACGGGCGGCCAGGGTTCAAATCCCAGTAAAGGAGGATGTTTTTCAGAGATAACCTGATCCCTACTTGAGTGTCTTGTGGAGGGTACTTCAAGTACAGTACTCCGTCTGATGGATGAGTCGTTTAACCGTGATCCCCTTGGCGCCTTTCGTTAAGAGCAGGCTGATGCCGACGCCGGATTTCTATCCACCCTTCCTCCCTTACCAATCCCCTATGGCGCAAATGATCTAAGCTGTCGGTCGCCTCCCGTAATAACCAATCAAATCGTATTTTCCGGATTAAAACTCCCTGGAAGAAGATAAAAGACTGGTCGAAACAAAATTTGGCTCTTGGGAGGCAGAAGGCACCATCACGGCTCGGTTTTGCCGTAATCTTCCGCGCGCTTGATCGTGGGTCTCTCTAGTTGTTGACGTATTCAATGTTCATGATGTTTTCGTACATGACGATGTTGCTGACGATACCAGTAAATGGGGATTGGGTCGGTGTGGTGGCTAGAGTATTGGCCAACCATACGGGCGGCCAGGGTTCAAATCCCTGCCGAGGTGGATGTTTTCAGAGGAAACCCGATCCCTACTTGGGTGTCTTGTGGAGGGCACTTCAAGTACAGTACTCCGTCTGATGGATGAGACGTTGAGCCGTGATCCCCTTGGCGCTTTTCGTTAAGAGCAGGCTGATGCCGACGCCGGATTTCTATCCACCCTTCTTCCCTTGCCTGTTCCCCATGGCGCAAATAACCTCAGCTGTCGGTCATCTCCCCAAATATCCAATCCATTCCTAATGTTAGGTGACATCAAATTTAAAGACTTTCGATCGGCAAAGGAATAGTTTTTCGATGAAGTTTTTTTTTTTTAAAGAAAATATGCCTCCGATTGCTGGGTAAACAGGGGTAAGTGGGTATGTCTCCGGTAATAATTGGGTAATACGTCTCCGATTTCTGGGTAAGTGAACTTTTCTCAGAATTTCCACCGGGTTCCCGAGGCCGATTCATTCATCACACGCCGTGAAATACCAGATCATTCATCAAAGGAATGTTTCTCGTCTTCTTAGATCATTCAAATTACATGTAAAATCTTAGCTTTTAGAAAACTTTTTGTGGCGCCTATACACACCTTTTACCTATGCCAAAATGCGAACTAAATAATTCAATTCCATTTGCAAATTGGACTTTGGGTGTCTACTTACACTTCAGATTCAGGATCATTATGTGGTAGTTCCAAGAATAACAGTTCGTTCGTTCCAATAATCTAATTGCGCGCGATTTGTCTGCAACATAGGGAAGTAAAGGGAAACCTAATTTCTTAAATTGAACGTTCCTCTTTTCAAAATCGACTTGGATAACAATATGTGCAATAAACAGGTAAGATGGGTCGAGAAACTTTTATGCCATATTAAAATCTCGTTATATTGCCACCAATGACTGACGGCCACAGAATGGAAAAAGGTACAGTTTACCACCAAAAATATTGAATTCACTGGTAGCAAGAAGAATAATGACATTTCCTTGAAGAAGTGATGCTCGCGTTATTAGTAAAAAACAACTGAAAAGCGAGATCCACTGAATGGACCGGAAATTTAACTCGTATTGGCTTTCAGCCTAAAGCTTTTCCTGAATGGCAATGAGAAGAAATGGATTTGGTGGCTATGCTCAATGACTCAAAAGGGAAACCAGAGGTTCTTAAGACAGATTTAGGATTGAAAAAAGAGCAATAGCGGTGAAGAACATTGCCGCGGCGTAAAACGTAAGTTTGTCAATCGGGCTCCAACGAAAGCTAGCTTGACAAAACCTGATTTTGCGTTAATGAGGAGAAGCCACAGCAGAGGAGGACAAATAAAGTACCGCTCACATGTCCGGCGTCGACAGGTGGGGCGGGGGAGCGAGTTGAATTCTTCAGCCTCAAAACACAAATCGATTTCTGTCGTTTGCCTTTCAGGGAAGACCTGCCCGGAATTTTTTTTTCGCGCCCCGTCAAACGCTTCCCTCATCCCCGAGCGCTCCGGCCATCAAGCGGGCGTGATTTTCCGCCTCTATCCACTTTGTCTCCCGTCCGGATGTCGTCGTAATTCGCGCCCCCGAAAGACACCTCGCCCTCCCTCACTCCCGCGCCCCCCTCATTAATACATCCTCATTATCGCCATTTGGCTCCGAAACGTGCGCCTTCGTGTGAGTCCTCTCGGTGTCCTTGTTCCTCCCCCCCTGTCTTCCCCCTCCTGCCCTCACCACCTCCTCTTTAAACCCTTCGCCCGAATCCTAAATCCTGCGCCACTCCCTGCAACACACTACCCTCCTCCCATTCCCCACGGCCACCCATGCGCCTTCCGCCATGTTTATGATCTCGCGCCCCGGCCGGTCCTACTATCCGCCCCCTTCCCTGCCTACACCTCCTCCTCCTCCTACCACGCGTCCCACCCCCTCACACCCACCTCCTCGTCGCTCTCTCTTATTCCTCTCTTCCCACCTCCCCAAAAGTTTATCCCGATATTTATTCTCTCCTTATTCTTACACCGTTCATCACTTTCTCTCCTCCCGACTCCCATTCATTACTTCCCTGGCGGATGCGATGGAGGGCGGAACCTCCTCCCGTACCCACCCCCCCTTTCCCCGCCTGTCCATTCTCACTTCACTCCGACAAATGATATTCCTCTCTCGGCCTTTCCCCGGCCCGCCTTAACGCTGTCCGGTCGAGTAGCCCCGCCACTAATTCGCTTCATTTCTCTCGCCCGAATGCGCCATCCACACATCCCTCGATCAAGGACGCTCATATTCCAAATTACATGCTTCATAGTGCTTTCAATTTAACTCTATAATCCTCTCACTAGTAATTAAGCATTCATCTGAGTCAATTTTACTGTCTTCACGCGCCAGACGAAATGCATAGCAGCCATTAAAGCGAGCATTGATGGTATTTAATGATCTTCAGCTTCACATTCTTAGACACTACTTCATAATGAAGGGTAAAATTTGTATTCCCTAAGGAAGACACTTAATACGTCATGATCTGGTATTGCTGCACTTAAGTGGCTGACTTAGTCTCATTTAAATAAATTAAAAATACTTGAGAAGACACGCTTCTCATTCATGTTTATATTCCAATTCCTTAATGGTGCAGAGGAGATGAACACTTAGCAAAATAAATGGTAATTTTGTGGCAACTTCTATGCTCGTGCGGTTAGTTATAGTTATATGCGGCAAAATATCAGGCCAGGAAAAATTTTCAAGAGACGAATTGGAATGGAAACGGAAAAGTCGATAAAACATGCATGGATTCATGTGATCAAATGATAATAATTATTCTTTTAAATTACAGGGAAGGATGTTTTCATAAATAGATTACCTGCTTCATTACTTTCAAATAACTCTAATATCTGATGGATTCCATGAAATGGGTGCCTCATAATTTGGCTAAAAGTTAAGAGCAACATTTTTCTGTGTCATAAACTTATTCAACCATATAAAACTAATGCACTTTGATCCATGCTGTATATAAGAATGCACTGCAGAGAGGGAATTCGTGCATGAAAAGATAGCCTTAAAACTTTCAAATGAATGGAATGTTTAGATCCTCCTAGCTAATACTAAGTGCAGTTATTATATCAGCTGAAATGGAAGGCGGAAGTCCACTCCGTCAATTAAAATCATGACACGCGTAATATTATACAGGAGGATAATGAGTACTAATGAGGAGGAGTTTTCTTTCTTTCACTCAGAAAAGTATTCCTTTTCCATTCATCAGAGCTTATTGCTAGAGACAATACAATTTATTTAAAATTCAAAGAAAGGTATGGCTCTGGCCTCTGAAATCCAGCATTAAATGCCTCTGTGGCTGACGTCTGAAGCTGTAATTACGTTCACGATTCCATTATTAAGTTCCGAGAGTTCCAATGAGGACACATGATGTACGTTGGTTAGGGAATGGACACATCAAGGTTAAAAATTATGAAAGGAGAAAGAGGCCGCTATTCCTTTCAATAATGGAACACATAGATGAACATTGGTGAGACTTTGAGAGCTTGAATATTGTTTGAGTTGATGATGGTACTTCATCAGGTAATCAAAGAAGGTGGGCATCAATAATTAGTCCGCCATCTGTGAGTTGTCAATTTGAACTCGGAAATTCTGACATGGAGCAAGTGCTTTGTAAATATTTCTTTTATCAGATTCGTTAAAAAAAAGCAACTAAGACAGTCTAATCAAACCCACAACTAACCCACCTTCAGTACTTCCGGTCTTAAGTACCGCACTTTGAAAACAGTCATTAGTTCAATTTTTCATTGGTTCAATTAGTTCAATTCAATATAGAAGAAAAACATTCATAAGTGAAATAAATGGGCGATGCTTGGAGAGGCCAAACATGAAAAAAAAGACTTCTTGAGATGTAGGTATGAATAGCTCAAAATATAGGGATTCTAATCAGACATTTAGCGCCCAAAACAATAAAAAATAAATACATACTAAGCCCTCTATCTGTTCGTGGTGAAGGTGCTTAAAAATTTATCTTGCTAAGATATATACCTACTCACGAAATATGCTGGTGTCAACGTTGGTGAGTTTTTTTAATCCATGGTCAGCCAATTGATTCACCAAAATTTTTGAGGGAAGTTCATTACGAGCTGTACCGCAGAAGAGGACCATTTAAAACCAAATGAAAACTCATAGATAATCAGTTTCATGATAGTTTTAGGATGACAATGTATTTTTGTGGATTCTGTGAGACAAAGTAGTCTGCGTAACAATTATGTAAATGAAAACTGATCTAGATATACACCCATTCATGAAAAGGTGCCGTTGTGGAACCTCGACGAACTTTTAAGAGTAACTATGGTAGAGGGCATCGGAGGAAAACTGAGAAAAGAGCTAATCTGTGCTCTACTAATGCTTAAAGGTGAATACTCAATGCTATAGTGACTACATAAGTTGTGACTCCTGGTTATAATTACGTGAGAAAAAACGCATGCATGAAGCAGCAAAAGAATATGTCGACAAGTTAAAAGTGAAAGAGGGCCTAGCTAAAGCTAACCATGAAAGGAAACAGAGAATGAGCGGAGTGAGTGGGAAGCAACTCTCTTCAGAAGAGGATGAGGAGGCGCAAATATCGGAAGAGGAAAGGAACTCGTCACCCATTCCACCTGATCCTTTTTAACTTAAGAACCTGAATATAGCAATGCTATTAGGGCTGCTGGTCTCCATGGCCACTGAGGAACGGGCCATTTTCACTTACTAACAAGTTTTTCTTAAGAAATTTCTCGCATACTCGGAGTCAGACTTTCAATTTCATCTCCATGAAAGTTGGTTCACATATCGTCCGAGTCATTCACTTTGAGACTTCGGTGATACCTCAATTTCATTCATCCGAAACCTATCGGCAAAATCCGAAACCGACGAAGACCAAGGCAATAATTTCCATTTGGATCAGTGTAAGTCCAATTGATTCGTCTCTAAACACTCCAAAATGAGTGCCAAGAGCATATTTTATAGAGAATATAGTACTTAAAACTAAAAACAATAATGAATTAACATAAAATTAATTTAAAACTCTGATAAATGGAGACAGCGAGGAGGGGAGAGAGAGGTACAGATATTATTGCTTTAGGTCTGGAAAGAGGAAATTCCCCTGTATAAGGACCTTAATTCCGTCCGTAGCACTTCTTCACTCACATCACGTGGGGCAGAAGAAGTATAATGGACATCAAGCGGAGAAGACGGCGTTCATTGGAAAAAGACAACCGCTGTGCTCAAAGAAGATAGGACTACAAACCAGGAGAGAGTAATTGAAAACATTCGTGTGGAACGTAGGACTCTATGGATCGGAAGCGTGGACCAATGGAAAAGCTGACCAGAAAAGACTAGAAGCCTTCGAAACCTGGTGCTGGTGGAGGATGCTAAAGATAAAATTAACGGACAGATATGAAATGATGAAGCATACAAGAGAGTAAAAGACGAAAGGACCATATGGAACACCATAGAGAATGGAATAAGAAGACGGATTGGACACACCCTGAGACACAATGGATTTATGAAGAACATAGGTGAAGGCAAAATAGAGGGAAAAGTCCTCAGAGGGAGACCCAGAAATAAGTTCATGGACCAAATAAAGAGGAAAGTACATAGGAAGAGATACAAGGAGGTAAGGGAACTAGCATTAGATAGGGAAGGGTGGAGGGCTGCAGTCGACCAATCTTAGGATTAAACCAGCAATGAAAGACCAAAGGCATTATGGGGTCTCTTCTCTTATTGATCTTTCGGCACTAGGACCAGCTTCAAAGGCAGTGGACCCGTGTCGCGCAAGAAAGCTGTCCAAAGAGGTCTGTATCTGCTGGGGTGATGTCTACACGACGAGAAACGCTACACTGGGGAGGATAACGCGTGGTTCGCCCTTTGTTTCACTAAATTAGCAGCGGGGTCATGTGAGAACGCCGACAAAATCAGAAATATTTTTCACGAAAAAAATCGACAAAAATTGTGGTCGCGAGGAAAAAAATTGAGATCGCGAGGGAGGTGGTTCTGAGAGTTTGTTACGATTATTGTGTGCCAGCCACTTAGTTCTTTATTCCCGGTTCCTTTAGTAAACTCTTGTAACCACAGGGAAATACACTGCATACAATCATGATATTCAACTGAGTTAACCGTCGACTAAAAGCCATGGAGAGATTTCTCTGTTGCATTACAGTTCGACATAGTAGATTTTTTACGTAACCTTCTTACTCACAGTTCCTTATGCATTCAATTTTATATTCTAATGATATAATTTATGGGAAAGAAAACAAAATTCAAGGAGAAAAGTGTAAAATGACAACTTTTAAGTCTTCTGTACAGCAATGAATAGCGGAAATTTGTGCTTTTACGTCGATGTATCGAGCGTTATCATCAACACATTTCTCATATTTGTCTCCGATCAGGCGTTGTTTATTGACTGACCAGAGCCTTTCCTCCGCTAATGTTTTATCTCGGCCAATGAAAATGAAATATTACGATAGATGACAGATTTTGAGACCCGTTCACAAGGAAAAAAGTGTGATACTATTCAAATGTTACTTATGACTTCAAAAATAGCTGAAACACATTTTTTATGAAAGTTCACTGGAACAGTAAATTTCAGGGACATCCGCGCCAAGTGCCATTGTCGGAAAAAAATCAAATAAACAGGACGAGCAATCTCTTTTTTACCAATCCTAAATCCCCTAGCAAATCATGAAGCGATGATCCTGAGAGGGAAGCTATTTCAATCCACATAGACTATCCACCAATATCCCTCCGAGACCCTATCACCCATGCACTCTATTCGGAGGCTGTTGTTACTATGAGGCCATTATTATTCATCATCATCATTGTTCTTTCAATTCTTATGTTTGTTTGACTGTTATCTTCTTCCTCCCCTATCTAATAATAATTCCTTTTCTTCCTGGTAGCTCTTCCCATGTACTTTCCTCTTTATTATGTCTATGTATATATTCCCGGGTCTTTCTTCGGGGATTTTCCCTCTATTTTTCCTTCAATTATGTTCCTCACAACCCCCGTTGTGCCTCAAGGTGTGTCCAATCCAGGTGGTTCTTTTCTGTGTAGTATTTCATAGGGTGCTTTCCTCTTCTACTCTTCTGTACACTTCATAATTTCTTCTTTTGTCCGTCCATTTTATGTTCAGTATCCTATTATTATTTTTATCGGGTAATCTACCGGTTTAGGTAGAGTTATTTGAAATCGGGTAAATATACTCTTGGTTTTTACATTAACAGGGCTTTATCCATCTAAGCAATTTATCTCTCCACCTCATCGTGCGTCTTACTTCTCTCTTCACCCAGTCCATGTTCTCTTGCTTCCCTTCCCCGTTTACTACACATCCTCTTCCATATCACGGCCTTTAGCGACTATGCACACCTATCACCTCTTTCAAACACGTTCACATTTCTGTGATGTAAAACGCTCACTCCATATTAAAATATTCACCAGCCTCTTTCTAGTATTCTTACCTAGGGTCCCCGTCATCAGTTCTCTCCTATTGCTGGACGCTTTATTGGCTGGCTCAATTCTTCTTGTTATGTCTTTGCTTATATAAGCATTTTCTTCTAACGTATTTCCAAACACCTCTTCTGTATTGGGCTCACATTTAACATATAAAAATTGATACTTCCACCGTACTCAATAAAATATAACTAGAGCATGTATCGACATTACCACAATTATAACTACTTGAATGAGAAAGCGAACATAATACACGAAGGAACTGGTCGGATACGTCATGCAACATAGTCACATCATAAAACGAAAACTTACTTCTCGTAATTCACGATATTGATGCCTTCCCGATAACCGCGATGACGAATCCCCCACAATAACGCCCATGAGGCCCAAATTAAAAATTTATCCGATCATAGAGATATAGTAGGGCTGCTGTGTTGCGTCACGAATGAGATTTTAAAGCGCTCAAAGTTCCCAATTAAAATTTTTTCCCTAACATAGACACAGCATAGTTCAAATCAACGAACAAAAGGGACTATCATACTATGATCCTTTTCTCTTTTCATGATAATTCAGACATTGTTTATGTACCAATAGTTGGAATGGAACCATATATATTGAGAATGAAAGAGGACACTAAGAATTGTCTTCTTAAAAGCTGCTTCACTCTGGTTTCGCCGTCTATGAACAAAAGGATAAAAATTTTTAGATTTCCTTTGCGATTACTTCTTGCGACTATACGTATTATGTATATAGGCATTATTTACATAGGGATAATTTAATGGAAATTCGGCAACGATATATATTTACGCTGGGTATTAATGACAACAGATAAGGAAATAGATAATGAAAGTTGCACGAATGGAAATATTAATTCAGAAGCGTTTCCTTTCACTTGTGAACGATTACAGCATCTCCTTAAAAAGAGCATTTGATCAAAATAAATCTTGTAACAATCTTTTTCCACCTACACACAAATGAAAATCGATGTCTGAAATGCCATTGTATGCATTGGCCAATCTATATATAAAAACGAATGTATGTCTGTCTGTCCTGTATGCATTACTACACTGTTGATCCGATCGCCAAGAAACTTTAAGAAGTTGTTGAGTACACTCTTGCGAAGGTTTCAGGTATAAAAAAGTTTTAAATTTCGCCCCCCCCCCCAAGGTCCTCTTAATCTTTCGAATACTTTTCGCGCAACAACGCCCGACGGATAAGTGCATTATTACAGTTTTAATCCTATCGTGCTGAAATTTTGCCGAGTAATAGCTCAAGGCAGGAGGAAAGTTGTAGGTTACTTTAAAATGATCTCAGGGCCCATAAAGGTCCCAAAAAGGGGCCCTTAAGTGGTTCGCGGTACGTATCGGGTTTTGTGCAGTGGTTTCAGTTTTTACTTTTTTAAATTATTTCCGCTCAAGATAGAGAGTTGGAATTTTTTTATTAAATGTCTGAAAGAATGAAGTTTTTAATTCTTTCAATTAATTATCATTTTCACTTCGTCATTGACTGAAAATTGCGTTTTTATCTGCAGAAACACATATTTTTCTGTGAAATCAACAATACCATATTCGCTTGACAACCAGATTTCGGTCATTGCTGTTGGAATTCATATTGCTTAGTTGAGCCGATTAGGAATGCTAAGCATTGGGATTTGTGCAGTAGTTAATTATTTCGCTTTTTAAAACAACTTTAACTAAAGGTAGAGAGTTGAAATTCATTTTATCGCATACCCGAAAGCATGATACTACTAAAATTAGTTGTATCTTGCCCGAAAGAATGAAGTTTCTCTCTTTTTCAATCGATTTTCTTTTACGCATTTTCATTGACAACCAAAAAAACAAACAAAAACATTAGATCAAATCTTAATTAACGAAAATGAAATTCTGAATAGCTACTCATCAAGTACGTACTCGAATTATGTACTTAACTATAATGTTCTTTTAGCCTGGATGTGCAGGTAGTATGATTACCGTAAAGGGTTTCAAAAAATTGTCTCTCTACTCTATATTAAACAAGTTTTACAAATTTCATTGTTTTTTTTACCATGTTATTTTTTATCATTCTGTCAATTTTTCAGTCATTTGACTTATAGTTATTATTGTTCATGGGAGATATTGTCACATTGTTTACTTACTATTGTCTCACAATTGTATAGATGCTCTGCAGAAGAAAATATTAATTTAATAAAACAATTACTTGAAATGTAGTCTGTCATCACAACTACTTACTAACTCCTCACCTCTTATATAAAGAGTTTTGAAGGAAGTATGATCCCGAGCAACGCCGGGAAATTCAGCTAGTATTGTATAAAAAACAAGTGTCAGTCACTGATTTGTCCCTTGTCCCTTCCAATGGAAATAAATTCCATTTTAAAAAGTTTTATTACTTAACTTCCTTCCTTACTAAACTTAGCTTCCGGTATTTGATGGCAAGTTTTAATACGGATCTCTACTCGCTTTGCCGTCAGTAACGTCCTTCTCAAGATCCACGAGCCTGCCACACACGCATCTTGCTTCTCTCGCGGAGCGGCTCCATCGCAACAGCGCGCATCCATTATGCACCCGCATCCACCAAGACCTCCGCTCCCTCCCCCCAGGAAATAGCCGACGCAAAGGCACGCTCACATGCATCCTCCGAAAACCCTTAAAATCTCCAGGGACTGCTAAAATATGAAATAACAACAAGATTAGCGATGCGAAGAGTTTCCTCAATATTTCGCTCTATCACCGAGTAATATGGTTTTAACGTCTAAGATGTGCCGAATAACGAGTGCTGTATATTTTGCCAATATGTAAACATATTTTCCTAGCCAAGTTAACTTTCTGATTTCCTTTAAGCGTGTCAAGTTTTTAATTTCAAAGATTTCAACTCATATAGCTGCGTTGCGTTGCTGATCGATTTCTATGGGAGCGTATAATTCTAGAACAAGTCATGAAACTTAACAGAAAATGAACTCAAAATATGCGATAATTAGGTGGCTATTTAATTCGTGAAAAATAAAAGCAGGATTTTTTTTGGCCATTTTGAGAGTTTGTGTATTAACACATTCTTCAAGAAAGCTTCAGATGATTGTAAGGCACTCGGAGGATGAATTCCTCAAAAGCCGTGGCAAAAAATAGCAATATTTGAGCTTGTCTTGAAATTTCAACCGTCGGTTTTGCTCGAAACCAGTGATAAAAGTTATCGCAAAACGGGGAAAGAAGTGATTGCGGGACTGGATACAACTTCACGCCCAAAGAGGGCTCATTCAGATGTGACACGAGGAGTTAGAGAAAAATGCGTGGGCGGCGTCAGACCAGACGTACCAACAACACTCATCACAAGTAAACGCTAGAAGAGGTTATATTTAAGTTTCCTCCAGGACCTAATTGAAGAGAGAATGATAATTAACTGCCGAGTCTATTACAAATACGAATATATTTTAAAAGCAGAAATGGATGAACTAAGCCTGAGAGATATGTGTATTAAGGAATGGGTAATTAGACGTGAGAGAGAAAATAAAAAAAAATTATAAAAATCTCCATCGATTTGAAGACCTTTGATAATTTCAAAGTTCCTCTTAGTTTTTTCACCTTTCACTATCTCTTCGATTTCTGGGTTTATTGAAGGATATTCTAAAACGAAGTTATGCCACAAAAAAAAAGAAAATGCATGTAGCGACCGCTGGGTACTCGGGAAATCCGATTTTCCTTTCCTAAAATACTGAATTGAATAGATGATAAATTGTCACAGTAAAACGTTCAGCTATAATAAATCGCACCCTGCTGACTTAATTTCCAAATATCCGCAGTTGCAATGTGATCAAATAATATACCTATTTAAAAACATATTATACGTATGCCGCTATCCAACAGGCAAGAAAAGAATACCAATGGTAATAACTTCTGTGGATTTGAGATACTGATTTGAGACACTGAAAGGAAACATATGGAATCATCTAGAGACATTTGGTACGACAATACTCCTTGAAATGTTTGAAATTCCAGTTAAGTATTACATTTAATCGGGTTTTTCCAAAGTAGTTTTTCCAAAAACTATATCGAGTTTACAGATACCATTTTTATTGTTAATAATATTGATCTGTCATAGAAGGAGTTTTTTATTTATTTCAAGGATTTATTAATATGATACGTTTTTCCACGTAATAAAGTATTGCATTGGCTTGCATATATTTTCCATCGGTTTGCATCTTTGCAACATCATTGCTATCTCTCTTTCCTGCACCGCAGACCTCTTTCCGTACTCAAGGAATTGCCTCCCTTATATTACGTCCTTCAGAATCCTATTTCCCTAATTAAATGCTCCATCCTATGATTCTGGCTTATTTTAATTTATTCTAACGATTTTCTTTCCTCCATTGCGACTTCAACTTACTTTCTATTTGTACTCCAAAGTGTTCATATATTTCTTCCAACTCAGGCCTCAACGCCTACTACCATATTCACCATTTCTCTAAGAGATCGAAGTGACGCGACAATATAACATGTAAAAGTTTTTCATCAGATTGGGGTACAATGAAATGTTAATCAATAATTAAATTTAGAAAGGATAGATCTGGAATATTTCAAGAGCTGAATAATTAAAATTCCCTATCCAATCGGTCAAACTCAACTCTTTTGGATATTATTAGTCCCTTTCTGTTGTAACATGTGGAATAATGAGTAGATCATTTTTAAATTTCACGTTCTATCAATTTGTTTTACTGTACCAAGAGGAGACATTTGGACGTAGACGTTAACATGTTTGGTACTCTTATACTAGGAAACCCTTACTTAGTACAAGATTACAATCTTAAATTCATCCAAATGCATATGATATGGCGGCTGACATAAGCTTTAACGGTATTCGAGAAGATTTAAGTTCTTAAAACGGAGCATCACTCGCACGAGGCGACGTCGGTGCAAGTCCAACGACCACTTTTGGAAATAGTAGACGGCATTTAACTTGACGCAGTCATTGTTAAGAAGTCCTGGGCGAAAAATAATATTCACTCTCGTCTCTCGAAGCGGTCCCAACCTCTTCCTCCGCTTCCTTCTATTTATGCCCCCCTCCGCCCATTCCACAAATCCACCCCTCCTCTCTTTCCTCCGCCTCCTGATCCTCCTCCTCCTCCTCTTTCATCCTCCACTCCACTCCAACTCTCCTCACTCACTCTCTCCCTCTCCCTCCCCCTCCCTCCCCCGCCCCTACGCATATTCCTCAAACGACCAATACATCACCGATTTACGACCCGATCCTTCCCACACCCCGCCCCCACACCCCTCTCACGCTGCATCCCGGCTCCGCACCCCTTCCCCTCCCCCATCCAGACCTTCCTCGGCCCTCATTTGTTTTTCATCTCCTTCCCTCCCCCCGCCCACCTCACCCCCTCGCCGCCCCCGCACACTCTTTGCTTTATTCCTCGGCGTGACTTATTCCGCCTCATCACTCCGGGTGCCTCCCATGGATGGTGCCCCATTCCCCTCCCGCCGCACCCCCTTCCTCCTGCCGTGGTGCCCGAAAGAGGAAGGGATCTCCGCCGCACCTTTCACCTCGCCCCCATCCCTCCTCGCCCCATCGTCCCTCCCGCTCCGCTTCCGCGCTCAAGCTCCACCACCGCCACTACTCTTACTATTCTTCGTTATCATACTCTCTCTCACGTTCATTGCTTCGGAGTGCGGTATTCTGTTTACAGTCACAACTATTTACTGGAATAAAGGTCAGACATAGGTTTGAAAGAATTGGGGCAGATGGGGATGGCATTCCGTCAATCAAGCTGTCACCTGACAAACAGAATATCACCTTGCGCCTGTTACTTCCCTGATTTCCTTCGGAAAGTACGGAGGAGTGGACGCATTAGCGGATATATACCAAGAATATCCACCTTTCGTTAAAAATTTAAGGAAAATTTTGAAAAATTCTAGTTACGCGGAGCTATTGCTTTCACTCTATTTCACAGTGGTTTTTCGCTGGAAATACGGTTCATTAGAATTGAAAATACAAAAGAAATAAGCACGAAGAGTCCACTTTCAGGAAGTAAATGAACGCTAATTTAAAGAGAGTTATCGATGTGAAACATCGTAAAATTGCAAAAGTTGTGCGTCAATCCGTAAACGCTAATGTAAATCGTGGCGAACGAAGATGGCTGACCGGGCACGCCCACGTTGTAGCTTCAAATATTAGCCGTCACAGCAAGCGCTCCCTCCACCTACCTCAATGTTTGGAACAGTTTCCGAAAAATACGACTTTATTTGAAGCACCGACTTGGTGATGGTGAGATCAAGTCTACACCTGTCAACCTTGGAGTCGCAGGGTCGAGTCCCAACTCGGTCGATATATTAGATATCAGGACATTGTTGTTTGTGAACGTCCAGTGTTGTTTCTTGTGATTCACACGATGTAATAGTACATAAGGCTGTATCAGGATTTTGATAAATAAATGAATTGCGCATGACCTTTTCTCATTCATACTGACTTATGCCACCTTTGCTCCTCATTCCTTCTCTATCCATGCCTGACCGTCAAAGTGCGTATTGCTTTTGTTCCAAAGAAATTAACAAGTTATCTCTTGCGTCAAATTGGGCGTTTTGCTCTGGTTTGGAGGACCCGATTCTAACTAATCACCATACATTATTCCGTGCTATTAAGCTGCTCAAATAATTTGGCCAAGTTTTTATGGAAACAATAAAATGGGAGAAATAAGGGTATGGACGGATCTACTGATCTATTTGGTGTTAAAGGATTTATTTGTAAGGTTTATGCATGCAAATTATTCAAGACGAATTCAAATATCCCGAAAATTTTCAAGGTGAAAACGGAAAAATTATAGCTGAAATCTGGATCAGGGTAATCTACAAGGGCTATGCAAAGTCGTGTTCATTTATTAATGCATGCAAGTAATGCAATAAGTGAGAAATAGCATGAAATGAGAAATAGTATGGCCTTTTTGCCAGCAATGTATCTTTCTGCGCAATCTACGCATAAATGTACTTTATGTAATCTTTATCGATATGTCATGTGACTCATTCCCGCAATGATCGTCTTGTCTTCTACACCTAATGCTCAGAATTGATTCTCTGTCTCAATCCGTGTTCAGATAATTTTCTTCCTCCTCTTTTGATACTCAGAGGGAAAATACACCGTACGTAATTAGCACATTCGGAACAAAATTATAAATAATTATGCACATATTTTCGCAAGTTATTCGATGCAAATTAATAAAATATGTTCAGAAAAATTATTTTCACGGTTCAGCTAACGTCAAATAGCCCTGGAAATATGTCCATGAACAGAAAGCCATTACCACTGTGCATTTGCTTAAAAATCCACGAGCATTTTGAAGGTCAGCCAAAGTAACTAATTTGGGAAAAATTAACGGTCAAAATGAGTCTGATTTAATTCAACTGACAAAAATAAGCCAAAAGAAAGATCAGCCAACTAATCGACGATTCGTAATTACGATCAAAATGAGCCAACAAACCAAAATGAGCCGCGCACGATGTCGACTCATTCCAAGAATGCTCGTTCAATGGTAAATCAAAATCTTCCATTTACGCAATCAGTGGAATTGTAAGAACGAAGAATGAAGACCAAGAAAAGCACTGCTATAGGTAATATTTGATTCGACGATTTGTTTTCAGTGTCAGCGTAGTCACGCATTGCATTAATGGATGAGAGAGTGAAACAGGAAATAATCTTATGCATATTTTACCTGTCAAAGATCGAGAGAATTGAAATGGCCAGGTAGGTGAATAAATAATTAACTGCAGGAAACTTTCCATGATAATTTTTGATTACATAAATGCTGTTTCTTTCCTTTCATTTCATTGAGATGAAGGTGATTTCAAATCCTCGAGTTGATTATCATTTTAGTGTTTCATAAGTGCCTTTCGTGCCTGTGGTCATTGTCAAATCAAACTCAATGTAACTAACCTGGTTTATTTTCCGTGAATCATTCAAGCGCGTGCCAAGGCAGGCATTTTTTACGCGTCCATCAGTGTTTTTTTAATTGAGAAAAAAAAGAGCGAGGTATTAGTTTCCTCGTGAGTACAACAAACGTGGCAGTTTGAAGCACTTTGTATCACGTGAGATTGAGCGTCTGAGACCGAATGTGTTCCTGATGAGAAGGCAAACACGAGGGCGTGCATTTCGTGGGACCTCCCGTCTGGGAACAATAAAAAGTTGGTTCCATTGCGTTCTCGCGCGTCCGCCTCAACCAACCGAACTCCCCCCCTACCCCCTTCCCCCTCCGCCCACTCCCGGCCCCCGTTTCTACCCCCAACCCCTCTGCCTCCCCTCCTCATGCCGGGGATCTCCTTTTTGGGGATGCAAGTCGGCCCCCTTCGTAAAAGGGTCGTCGGGAGTTTGTGTGCGGGGGTGGGGGAGGAAGGGGTGGTTGAAGAAAGGGGAGGGGTAAAAAGAGAGAGAGAGAGGAGTCGTAAAACTGGGAGTTTTCGCCCCCCTCCATCTCCCACCCCAAATACCCTCCCTTTTTTATTTCCGATCGCCATGTTGGGAAGCCATGTTCCCAGACGTATCCCCCCTTGAGCTCCAACGAGATTATGATGCTGTAATCATTAATGTTATACCCCAACAGATTTTCGGTTCGCGCGTTTTATGGCGTCACATAGGTGTTTGAATCTCCCAACCCTCCTCCCCCCCCACGCCGACCACCCTTTATGATTTACTTACAGAGATCCCGGAGATGGCGCCTCCATCCACCTCTTCGTCGCCAAATGCCGACATCTCGGGACTTGGTGCTCGCGCGGTGTGAAAAGTCTTTTCAATCGAAAGAGTGAATAAGAATAAGTGGGGCGCGGCCATTTACGAGCACCAGCGTTCACGTCGTGGGTAATACGGTTTTAAAGTGTACCAAGTGGTCTTTATCGGCCATAAATGCCATAAATTATAAGGTACTGGTATGTAGGTACTTAACATAATCTTCATGGAAGAAACACACTGGGAAAACACGAGAAAGGCTTCTATGAGGACAAGTTAAACGTTTATTTAAACAAATTCCTGAATTCAGAGCAAAAAAATATTTTTGGCATTTAACCTCCTAGAAATCAGTCACCCTTTTAATTAAAAGATAAATACACTCTCATACTCAAAGCATCATAATGACTCAAAAAGTAAGATCACTAGATACTCTTTACAACTCAATAGAATTTTAATAACAGCAAGAAATAGAAAAACCGACGCGAAGCTCGCAAGTAATCACGCAAGTAATAGAATAATAGATTGAAAGGTGTATTGAGAAAGTGTAAGAAATGCTTGATCAAAACACTACTATTTTCCTACGAAAAATGCTTTAAAATATTTCTAAGTTAATCATTGCTTGAAGAAATTGATTTCCGATGTACACTTTCAATATTTGAAAAAGTCATGAGTAGGGAATTCAGGAGCCATACTTCTAAAGGAAATTCACTCAAAGCCATATTCCCTTTTCATGCTCGTAGGAAGTTAAATCAACTTTACTTCATGACTTTGATTTTTTTCATATCACTGTTTGCCTCAATCTCAGTAATGAATGCTCTCGATAAACGATCGCTTCCTGCAAATTTTATGCAAAAGCAATTACGTAAAATTCATTCCTTGAGTAATTACTTGCTGTTGAAAGACCAATTCATCAAATCTCCAAGGTGACAGAAAGCATTCGTAGATTTCTAACGATATAACGACATGGTGACCTCAAAATATTTCATTATATAACTGCTATGCTACTGATAAAGCGGAGTAATCATCGGGACAAGTGAAGTGGCTTAATGAGTTAGATTGCAGCACGCTTATATAAATAAAAACTACGAGAAATCTCTGGCCTTATTTAATATTCTCCTCCGTTCCTGAGTACTCCTAACTACAACTTAGAGACCAATGAGCGCCTACACGAATTTGGAAATAGCTACCTACTCTAGTAGATGTTCGACAGGTGGAATTAACCTTGCGCTCACCGCAAGTACCTCTGCACAATCCCAGATTCGGGCGTGGGTTCTCACCCGTCAGCTTTTCATGATTTCCTCAGAAATCCTGAAACCAAAATGAGCGCAGCATTGGTATACGAGTGCTTTGAGCTTAGCGATGAGAGACTTGAACCTGATACAACTAAGGCACGAAGTACGATCTATTAGCACGACTCGTTTTTTTTAATGAATCCGCGACCCATTTTTTTCCTTTCTCGCTCGGTCCACGACTCTCATTGGTTTTCAATTCAATTTGTATTTCCAATACAAATAAATTAATTAATGCCACATGCTTTGCGTATGTATCCATGGGCAAGGATTGAACCCCAGGATATTATATAAATTTCCTGATCCCAAGTTAATTCAGTTCCTCATCCTTTGGCAGAAAATTTTATCGAATAAAAAAAAAACAAAAAAATCTCTCAAGACATGTGATGTGAGAAGCATGACTGCTACCGTTTACGTCTGACTACCCCGTCATATATCAGTGAATGAAGCAATATCCTTGAACCAAGATAAAACATTTTGCGACTTCATTTGAGAGATTGCGGAGGAAATACTTAAACAATTCTTTTTCCGACAGTAACTTTTATACTGATGAAATGGTGTATCATCAGCCTCAAGGGACAGCGAAAGAACTTTTTTGAAACACCTTATGAATTGGAAACTACATTTTATTTAAGTAACTTTTAGTCTATATTCTTCCTTTTCTAGCAAATTCTTTCAGAAGCATTAAGACTTGACCAGCAGCTGAATGTTTTTGACGTAACTGCTCTCCATACATGCGTACGAATAAGGAAATAATAACTTCGTACTTCGATGCATGAGTTCGAATCTGGGATATCGTAGGTTTAAAAATTCTACTAGGAAGAAAAATATCCGCCTGGTACATAAACGACAGGTATCCGATTATTCTAAGCACATTAGCTTGATACTTAGACTGCGATAGGAGAGAGGTAGATATACATAAAATAACACAATGGACATAATAAAGTCTGAGAAAACAATTCAAAAAAGCGAAATATATTTTCTCGACTTCGAAACGTTGGATAAAGATTGCCATTTAAATATCTTTCTTGGGCTTCGCACCGGGTAATGTTTTCATAATCCGCCGACGTGTCGGAAAACGACTTGTTTTTCATTTTCAAGGCACGTGTTATTTCCGCCGTGACCTCAATAACACTGAGAAAGATATTTAAACATAATACACCGGGAAAATCTTAAAACATTTAAAGATTGCCATTATTACTGTGAGGCTTAAATATTTTCTATAGCTGGTTTTTCGCGAAATTATGAGATTATATCTCAAAAATGGTATACAAGTGAAGTTGTTAGAAATAAATTTTCTCCCATCACTAATGACTTAGAAGTTAAGTTAATTTTTGAATTCGAATCCTGCATATTAGACACTGTAATTTAGACTTACAAATAATCAAATGTACAAACGCAGTTGAAAACCTCGATAATTTTCAGAGTTTTAAATTTTTTACGTCCTTCTGCCTCTGATGTTTGTTATCACGGAGGACCACCAGAATAAATCGATGAAGGAAAATAAACACTTGCATTTACGGAGAGTCTTTACATTTCTTAATGTCCATAAACCACGTAGACACCAAACAGGGAGGGGGTACGAGGGTTGTCAACGAAGGTCTACGTTGGGGGTTGGGGAGGTTGGAAGGATGTCAACGTAGACAATGGCTACTTTTACAACTGAATGGCAAAGTTCTCACCATTATCTGAAAAAATAGTTGGATTTGAGAAATTTTAACTCGACCGATCTAACCAAATGTAGCCTTTTACATTTTCTAATTTTACAATTTATAGTGAATGACAGATTATCATAGCTACAAGAGTAGTTTTTCTTTTACTTACCTTTCCTTAAAAATCAGCCTTAAACTACAGATGGTCCATGATAATCAATTAATAACCCGTTTCACAGCTTTTTCCGCAAAATAAATACAACGTGGACAACAAGGGGGCAAGGGGGGATCCGTATGAAGTCTACGAGAGTCCACGATGGTGGATGGGGGTGGGGTCAAAAAGTGGCCTATTTATGTCTACGTGGATTATGGACAGCCCCTTTGCAAATTTATCCTTTCACAATCCCAGTATTCCCACGAGCCTACCGCAAACAAACACATATTTCCGTCGGTCCCACCGCCCACTGCGTATCGAGCATCTAAAATAAGGTCACCAACCTAAATAAATATTTTCAGCCGAAGAAGGTGACACAGAGCTCGGAGGGAAATGCATTGCAACTCTCTTGACGAAGTGCTTCCAATGCAAGAGTTCTTCACGGTGGTCTTGGAAATTGAAATATTTGTCCAGCGTTCTTTTAAAGGAGACACTGGCCCACGTATCCCATGCCTTCCTTTGCAGTGTAGGTCGGATGGGAAGAAGAGAGGTTGACAAATGCAGCGGAGTCAATGGACGGAGCTGAGCGAGATCCATCAATGCCGTCGGTGGGAGATAGAGAGGGATTCCCGGCGAGGACTGCCCTCGGCGGTGGGGACGATGTAAAGGTCAGTGAGCAGTAGGAAGGGGTACTCACGACGCAACGGGCCAGGGTTCGGCTTCTCACGGTGGACCGTCACTCCGACCACTGTTTTAACAGATGGAGTGAAGAGCAGGATCGAGAGTAGGGGCAACGTCCTGACGAATGGAGAGTGGTTAGTATTCTGACAGCAGTCGGGGTTCCTTTTTATGGGAGAGATTTTTTTAAAGGCGTCATATCTTCAGCCAGTATGCAATCATTGAAAACGGGGTACAATGCAACATTAAACCTTCCTCATAGCCAACCATATTGGGTCAACAAGGGGCTAATAGGGTAGGCTACTTGGAATTCACTTAACCTCTATCACGTCCTTAGTGCTGAAAACCTGCCTCTTTCTTGACACCGAAAATAAATACTTATAATGGAGCTCAACAGGTAGGACGGGGGCGTTTCCCTTTACGCACTAAGAGAACAAGAGACGGAGGAAAAGGAGTGACTTAACCAATGAATGCAAAGGAAAACTCATTATCATTTGATCCGGCAAATACTTGAGCACGGTGTCGAGTTGATTTCGCATTGGATGTGTTTTCCATATCACTCGACCATAAAAACGCTACCGATGCATCAAATAATGGTTTTAAAGGTAATGAGGTGATTATGATATTATTTGATGCCATTTTCATGAAACTCTCTGTTTTTACAAGCGAAAGGTTGCGGAAAATTAATCGAAAATGAAATGAGATGCATCTCAACGTCTTAAGCCCCGTTTACAACAACTTAACTTGACTTAACTTGGCATAACTTGGCGCGACTTAGGAGTTGAGTCCGTGAGAAAGTAACACACTGGTTCACAACAACTTACAGTGGCTTCACTCGACTTGGCGTAGGCTTGGAGTCGAGCATTTCTCAACTTTCTCTTAATTCTAGCCAATAGCAAGGCCTAGTTTACTATCGATAGTGCGGAAGTAATCGATTGCTACTATCGATATAGGATACCTTGGTTACGCTGTTTGTGCTGTATGAGGAGGCTTTGTGGAAGGAAGAAATAGCCAAATAGTCATTTAAAGAAGTTAAGCCAAGTTAAGTCAAGTTAAGTTGTTGTGAACGGGGATTTACTTTTTGAGTTATTGGATAATTACAGCGCATATTGAAATAAAAAAGTTGTCATTCCATAAAAATGGCGCTGCAGTCGGCGTCAATGGCTAGAATTAAGTGTTCATGAAAAATATATTTGTAGATTTACTGGAATTTCTTTGCCTTAATTTTTTTAAACTAACGAATACTATCAGTTAAAGGGGGATATTTAAAACCATTTGAAAAAAGTTGGGATTATCCTAAAGTAATGGATGGTATGCACTCATTAAAAAGAATAACTGTGAAATTGGACTTTTAATTATGGCTCCACACAAAATACACTCAACATCATATCGTAGGAAACGAAAAACAATTGAAAAACGAAAAGAAACGTTATGTATTTTGTGAACGTTCCAAAGAAAATAGTCATTTTTCTATCTTCAACGGGAATTTAGGATTTGTTTTGACTCATATAGTAGCGGTACCACCTCCTTTAATTGACAATATTATCAAATTTCCGAGAGATTTTAGTTGGGGTATTCTTTACCCCAAGCTCTTCATGTCATTTAAACGGTTTTACATGGTATAGCGGGTCACGGTGATTCTTGTATTTAGGGACCATCAGTCGTGACCATCAGACCATTAGGCGTGTTGTATCGCTTACTACGAAGAATTTGGCACACTGCTGGAAGCACACGTACTACATCTGTTAAATATTAATTCAGTCTTACAGCAAGTTGAGAGGGATGAAAGACTCAAGAGGGACTTTTGGAGTTCGAATGGGCTCGAAGTTCCCAAATCACTGCATTCTCTGCATCCTCGGAATGGATGAAGTAATGAGCTGCTTGCGCAAATCATACTGTTAATTATTAGTTTTACTGCTTTAAAAGTAAACTATTTCAGTAAAAGAGCTTAAGAGACTGAACGGGAATTTTTTGCGAGGCAAAAAAATTAAGATTATGATTGGGAAGTAAGACGCTTCTCTATATAGATCGACTCACGATATTATTTATTATTATTATCTCTTTCATTGAGAATCAACGGCCATTTCTGCTAGTATTATATGAAAACTAACTTTAAATCGTTGATGGTTACGATTAACACTAGAAATCAGTTAGACTGGCAACATCAATAGCTGGTCGGGATGTGCGTTTTCTCTACTTTCCGTAAATACCGGAAAGCTGACGTTAGATATCAGGAGTCCCACTCATTTCTACCGTCACTAATTTTGTATTCACAAATAATACGTTGGATCAAGCTCTGATAATTGCAAATGTGTTTTTCTGAGTAACAATAGTTTTTTCGAAAGAGCAAAAAATGTTACCAGGAACCAAACTGAAATATGAGGACCCCAGAAGTCAAGGGGTCTAAGTAACAAAATCATTGATTTGAGAAAACTTAAGTCAAAGTTGAAAATGTTTGGTACAACCCACTAAACAGTAAGCGGTATTACCCTAGATAGTATCACCTTTCAAGAAAATCACTTCGATCCCTTTACCACCTAAAATATTTATATTTTCACATCCCATTCCTGCACCTAACTTTTTTTTTCAAATGTCACTTAGACCCCTTGACTTCTGGGGTCCACATATCCGTTCTTTACATGGAAGTCCGCTGGAGTACAGAATTTTGAAACTACAGAAGATAATGATTCACCATTAGCCTACTGAAAAAACTTTTGATTCATGGAAAAAATTTAATTTGAGGCTGCACAAAAAGGTCCCATATTGGCATTAGTTTTTTCCTGTAAAACACGTTGTATGCAAAAAAAACCTACACCACACGAAATATACCACAAGCGGCAACAAATGCCAGCTGTGGAGAACGTAATCTAAATACATATCAAAACAGAACAATGAAAATTGAATGTTTGCATGATAAGAAAAATACCTGAATGCGATAAATGAGAGATTACAAATAAGATGTTAGTCATCGCGATGTAGGGGGGCAAGTGATTCAAACTTGTTCCATGGGAGTAATGCACTGGAGCAGAGGTCGCAGAAAGTCTGAGAAATCGAAAGCTGGCATATGGAGAGAGAAGAAAGAGAGGATCACCTGATCAAGTCATTTCGCTCATGAGGTTTCGTACCTGGATGTATGATCTATCACCTTGGAAGTAGCCGAGGGGAGGCAGGAGGGGGAGGGCAGCATACGGAGCCGGGCAGGATGATGTCCGCCCCCCCCCCCCTCTCTAGCAAAAATACTTTCCATTGGTTTCGAGAAGAGAGAGTTCCAAGAACAGAAAGAACATTGAAATGACGACTGTTTGATATGCTATTCCAAAAATATAATACCGTTTTCAAATGGATCATGACTAATCATAACTATAATGACTTTCAACCTACTTGGTTACTTGCATTGATCATTCACATTACGGTTGCCGTGAGCGTATTTTTTGTAGCAACATGATTTTAGTCGCAAGAGGCATTCATAGATACAACCAATGAGAATAGATCACGAATCGCATTGTGATACATCTTAATATAGGTGTTTTAACTCATGAAATTAAATTAAATGGTAAAATGTCATAACAACAGAAAAGTTCAAATAATGGGTAACCAACCATTTACATAATTCCAAATGTAATTACCTTTGTCGCTTTTTAGCTAGTGAAACCGCGACCCACGATAATATGTTATTAATGTTACGTTCGGTGAGATTTTGTCAGAACTGGAAGGAAATGGTGTTGAACTCTTTTCCGTGCTACTGAAATAATGCCTAATACAAAACACGATAGACTTCATATTTCCACCTCCATAAAAAAGTACATGTCAATTCAGGAACGCACTCACATATTTTTCGTCCATTAGAACCTAAGGGGGCCTCCTCCTGAAACCACATTCATAACAGAATAAAATAATGGTTCCACATCTAAATTATCTGACTGATCTGACATCGAAATATCTGACTGACCATCGAAATATATGATTGACCCTTTGAGAGTTAGTTACAGATCCCATGTGTTGCACTTCACCACCACCCAGAAAAAACACAAACAGGGTGATTTGGGCGTCGGACATTTCTGATAAATCTCCAGTGGCACAAGAACAGAAACTGAAACCCTACAGATGTTTTAAAATATAACATTGTCTTTAACCGGTCTTCATTGACCATATCAGAGGCTTTTTAGTGTTCATTGGGAGACTGCTTTCCTTCCGCGGCATAAATCACTTTCGGATGGATAATAAATATACTCCATATGTTTCCAAACATTGCATTTAACAAATGATATGGTACAAAGTCACTCGCACGGGTGCATATACACCAGGGTTGAAATTCGCTATGAAAAAATCATTTGACTTTACTGGGATTTGAACCCGGATCTCCCAATTGCCGGTCAGGTGTGCTAGCCAGTTACACCACCAAGCCACCTTCCTTCAAAGTGAATTTCGAGGGGGGTTATGCGAACTAGATGTTCAGGCCTCAAGTCTACATTGTAGCACATGAGACGAAGTCGTGTGCTTACAAAGCCACTGTCGCGGTGGATAAACACAACATTGTCGTTATTAAAACGACGAAATTGACAAATTTCCAAACATTGCATTTAACAAATGATGTGGTACGAAGTCACTCGCACGGGTGCATATACACCAGGGTTGAAATTCGCTGTGAAAAAATCATTTGACTTGCTGGCTAACACACCTGACCGGCAATTGGGAGATCCGGGTTCGAATCCCGGTTAAGTCAAATGATTTTTTCATAGAAAATTTCAACCCTGGTGTACTCCGTAAGTATTTATGGAAACAATTATGATACATACCACTAAGGCCTTCTAATTAATGTGTCTTGAAGAAGTGGTTTAATGTGTTGTAATGAGAAATGTAACGAATCCATAAGTCAACTCAAATCCACAAATCAAAAGTCACATATCCAGAGGTTTCAATTAACGAATAGGCAATTGCTTAGGAAACTCGTATCTCCTCTCTTCTAATATTGAGATCTGTTCAATGACCATTGACTGAAACTTTCTTTCATCCGATTATAAAATTGCCGCAAATTTTCCTTTCCCCATTTCAATTGCTATGGTGGAATAATTGTCAATACATCAGACAGGGTTGAGAAATGATCAAGAAGGCACAAATTTCTAATGCGGTTGCTGCAAGTTATGTTAAATGACATTTCCTATTAATATTTTCCCAATGGTAATTAATACATTAAACCAATAAAATTTTTAAAAATCAGTCTCGCAAACTTTCAAATGCTTCAACACTTATATAATTCAAAATGTTAAATCAATATTTCTCTGACACCGCGAGAATATGTTTGCACTGCACGTGTTCAATTTAAGCAGGATTTTTTTCCATTTCCTCAATGAAAATCACTCAGAATTGAATTATTTGATGGTTTTAAAATAATTTTCTTACTCATAAATATTTTAACTACTGAATTTTTGGCTTTTTCACCCTTTTTCATAAAATTTTGCATTTTCAATATTTCGGTTTTAGCGGAGATGTAGGATAATTCATTCACCGTTTTCATGGACAACTTCAGCAAAGGCTAGTGGAGGAGTGATTTCGACTCCTGATAATAAGAAAGTAGGGAATGAAAAGGATTACAATGTGGAATTGAAAAGACATAAAGACTTCCATCAAACTGTTATCGCCTACACGCGCTGTTCATTGAAATGAAAATCACCAAATTTTAATCGAAAAAAGCACTTCGAATTTTTTATTGCCAAAGTCAAGAGTTGATGTAAATCACAGCAATGACTGCGAACTTCGGGGCAAACATCAAGTCATTTAAATAATCTTTAGTCTTCAAATGATACTAAAAACTGCTCCTTAAATGATGCTAAAGCTTTAAAAAGGCTTTACTTTTTATACTCTCGGTGCAGTTCTCCTAGCTCCAAAAGAGCTATTTATGCATTTGCTCAATATGAACGTCTTTTACGACGCCCAGCCTTCCGGATGCTTGCGATTTATTTTTGGTTTACTTCAAAGCGTCGTGGGAATCAAAATGGTCGGCGAGACAGCTTCAGAGCGCACTTACTGTGCGAGTAAAAACCTTCGTCACCAAGTCACTGCGCCAAGGGGGGTGAGGAGGTTGGGGGTTAGGGGGCGGGGGTGGCGGAAGGGAGGATGGCGGCGTGAGAGGTGGACGAGGGGGAGGGGGCAAGGTGGGAGAGTTAGGGAGGGGGGAGGGGCGCAACTCACGAAAACGTGAGAAGGGACCTTTTGTTTCATTTTTTTATTTTTTAACGACGCCGGGCAGTGATTGCGTCCGCAGGTGTGGAAGGCTCGGCGGTGTTAACGGCGACTCGCCCGAATCCCTTTACCGCTCTCCTCCGCCTCCTCCCCTGTCCTCCTCGTCTGGGAGGCAGGCACAGGAGCGGCTGTGGTGCACGATAAGAAGGAGAGGGACGGGCGTAGGTGGGGGAAACGAGGGGGAGGTGAGGGGACAGACCTCCGCGGTTGATAGGGTCACCACCCCGACCGGCGACGACGGTCCTTTTCGGTGCTGGCGCGCGGACTTTTTTGTGGACCGCGGTCGGCTCTTTAAAAAGAGAAGGGGGCGAGCGTGGAAGGAGATGGGGGTGGGTAATATGGGAAGGGTCGATGAGGAAGGCGGTCTTAATTGGTCGTAAACGACCCGAGGAGAACACGAATAAGTGCAAAGCGCTTCGGGGAGGCGGTAATTGAACGAGCGTTGTCGAGGGCTGAGAGAATGAAATCCATTTTTACGCTTCGGGAGTCGACGTCCTTACACAGGCCCACGTCGAAGCTTGACGTTGAGTAATGAGCCTGGGGAAAAGTGAGAGTTGGTGGGGTGGGCGGAGCCCGTTTTAGCCGACGACATGGACACCGAGGCATGGACAACGGCGAGAACAATGTTAACAATTGGCAATGACTGTTGCGGGGGCTTCCTGTAGAAAAAAGTGACGTAAACTTCAAAGATCGCTCTCTCTCTCTCTCTGTCTGACCCACAGGACCGCCTAGCTGAATGCATTCAAGTTCGTAAATGTTCGCATAAATTCAAGTCAACGAGCCGAAAGTGTGCCGTTTTATAGCTTAGCGATTGTCCTTAAATGTTCCACTAATTTTTTTCGGACCACAAAAAATGCGACATACGAAAGTGACCTGTTTACAAACGTTAAAATTCGATATAAAGTTAGGCATGAAGTTCTTTATCATGGTGAAAATTTCAAGGCGTTTATTGTGTGTTCATATTACTTACATAAAAGGGACATGCTTCAGTAGGGTGAGGAGGGATTAGCAGGAGACTGGGAGGAGAGGAGGGCAGCAATCAACCAGACTATGGAAGACATTCATTACGACGATGATAATTAAATTTAGTGGACATTTTCAAGCATTTTACTGTTCCCAATCAATTTTATATTACGTGCGATTGTACTTTCCGATAACAGAATGACATAATAATTGTAAATAAAAGCTATCTTATATTTTCTAGTGACATCCAGTTTCCATTTAACATTAAAATTCGAAACTTAATTAAGATAATAACAAGGCGAAACCTAATTCCATTTGTATTGCACTTTTAAAATATAAAAATTGAATTAAATGTATAGCAACAATAATATCGTATTATTTTCACATTGAATACAATCATTCCCACAAAAACAGGGTATTTTCTCTTCAGTAATTGGAAGAAACTTGGTTCCTATTTACCTTATGGGAAAATTAAATATTTTAACAAAATTTACCACCAGAAATTCTCTTCAAAGTCATATTGTCTCTATATTTTTAATGTACACATAACTAAAATTTTGGTTTTTGCTAAAGACAGTGTACATAATGGTACATTGCACATAATGACTGCACAACGACCACTCATTGGAAGCCGTAAGATAGTTCGAGCGAGATAATTTTCTGGTCATTGTAGGGACCTTATTCGAATTATAGGTTTTAATATCACCAGGTGTGGGACACTTGAAATAAATATTGCACTATTAATGTTGTAATAATTTAGTTTTATATGACAGTTTTTCTTAGTATTTAAATTTGAAAAAATGAAAATAAGTCTTTAAATTGACTCGTCTTTTTCGCGCGGTACGTTTGAAACTCCTTCAAAACAGGTTTTCTTGATCCCACAGAAACTACTGCCGTGACAATATTCTTAATTTTCAAAAAAAGTTGAGAAAACATGCAAACTACACACTGTAACATTTTGACGAGATGCACGAGTTAGAAGTTCCACATTTCTTAACCCTTTGAGTGCCACCAATTTTTTGGTGGGTACTCCCAGAAGTGCCATGGGTATTTTGATATATTTGTAGGCCTTTATTCGTTAAATTATTATTTGTTTATTACTGAAAATTAATTAATTATTATTTTTACTATTTTTACATGATCATTCCTGTATTTGAAAGTGAATATTTTTTCCTAATGTATGTGAAATAAATAATTTTTTTGTAATGACTCATTGTTTTAACAGGTCTCCTCATAGACAACGACATATCGTCGTTGGCACTTCTGGCACATTCTGCAAACGACGATATATCGTCGCGTGGCACTCAAAGGATTAAATAAGGTCTTTATGGAGTGCATGCACATACCATTTCCCATGTACAAGAGCTGGCATATTTCGTCAAAAATCCCGGAAATTAGTTCGGTAAGGGGCTATATTTTGGTACCTTTGGAAGGGTAAAATATTTACTGTAAAATGAGACCAAATTCAACGATTTCCAGGTGGAATGATATTTCGCTTAAAATGCCTTTGATGTATTTCAACAGTCCTGACTGGGAATGGAGAATGCCGTGCGAGCTGCGTCATTTTAGGATACAGAAAAAAAAGATGATCGCAGACAAAATAAGAGTTTACTTCGTAAGGTCTTCAATCTGTTTTTAATTGCAGCCTTACAGGTTTCAAAAGTTACGTCATCGCCAGACACGAAATAAAATCATTTTAATTGTTCCTGAAGAGGCAATAATTGATTTAACCGGTAGTACTGTCATAAAAAGATAATCATGGAATTTGAAAGTTTACTTTTATATATATTTCTCTGTGATGCAGTGATTCCACGAAGAAACACCAGCGAACAAGTTTATCAAAATAGGCAGGAGACTTTCTTTCCTCAATTGACATGTATCGCATCATAAGAATTTAAATCGACATATTATTAAACGATTGCCATTTATTGAACAATTTGTCCAACTCACGTCTTAGGCTTCAGCTATGCCAGCCATTTGATATCCTATCGATTGTAGCATTCCTAAGATCCACTTCCCATTTGTAATTACAGATATATAGATTCATATTCCATGCTTTGGAACTGATGCAACAGGCTACTTTTTTAATTTTCAGACTGTTACGTTTTTTGGAATTACCCGAGTCTCATATCGCCTATTTTTCGTCTCCTTTGCCGGAGAGTACTTGGGCAACTAATTTATTACGCATCCAAATTAATATTCTCATTTGAGTAAGAGGCGGGTGCAAAACGTTCTTGGGGTTATTTTTTCTTCCTGAAAGTACTGGCAGTCACATTTCTTTATTCTCATGTTCCTTGACTCAATTGAAGTAATTCTTATGTTTTTTATTTCAAGTTTTCATGATAAAATGAACAATCGTTTTACATTTATTATATAAAAATTTCACATTATATGCTACAATGTGGTTAATTTTCATCAATACCTACCCTTAAATGATTCATTTGTCACTTAATGAATGAAATTTGTATCGATTCTTTAAAAATTAAACCACTACTTTGTGCTATAACATAGCGAGATCATTAAGGTTTCAATAAGTTCAAAAAGGGTTATTTTACTACTTTGCTCCTTTGATTTTTTTCTTTAGCTCAATTCATTTGTTAATGACCTAAAATTGAGCATCGATCTAGTGAAAATGACTTGAGTAAAAATGTATAGCAAATAAATATTAAGAAAAGGTTGAGTTCAATCAATATAATCTGTTAATTATACCTATGGAACCCATGTATCCACGTTTTCTGAGTGCCGAATAAACCACTCTTCGTTGTCAATTAATTAACCAAAGAATGTGTAATACGTAAATCCATAATGTTGCGGGAATCATGCTTTGGGAAGAATCAAACGCACGACCTTCGACTTGCCAAGCGAATGCGTTATCCTCTCAACAAATTCATTTTTAAATTTTTAAGTCTATTTGTAACAACAGAAAATCCTATGGACATCCATACAATTTGAATTTAAATCAAAACTGAATGAAAATAAAACAATAGATGTTAATCGAGATCGAGTAATAAATATAATTAAACTGTATTAACAAAAGTCACCCACAGATTTTCATACTTTGGTTTCTTTCATTTTTAACTCAATATGTTTCTTTTAACTCGCATAAGGCAGATGACAAAACACTAGCAGAGTACGCAAATCATTGCCAATTGTGGGGTGGTCCCATGCATGTAGATACATGTGAAACAACGAAAATGCGATTAAATCATTTTGGCAATTTATTATACATATCTCTCTAGACCGCGGTGCTTCCAGGAAGTTTAAGAACAAGGATGAAATATCCAAGCCCTGATGACAAAATCCAATATGAATTAACACCCGCGCGACCCAAGGATAGTCAGTCGATCTTCCCCACGCGTTGTTACGTTCGCTTTCCGCGGGGTCAATTCTCGAACGCCGTACTAATGATGGAATGCGGAAATAAAAATTCTATCGGAATGTTTACCAATTAAGCACTGTTAATTCGCCACATTCTGTCCACGTCTGAATTGCATGAAAAGTATCAATTTATTCCAATATGGATTTGTCACAAATCTCCGAATATTGACCATCTTAACGTTACTATTCCGTAGCTCTTGTTAGCAGCCACGATTTCATCATATGTGTACAAATAAACATGAGTCTAATGTTGCATCAAACGAGAATTGTAAAGCTCCATGCTTCGGCAATTGCTGTTATCTCAATTGTTGTAATATTTTTGGATGATTTCTGGTGAGAGATTTGTTTTTGGAGGAGAGACGAGGGGATTGTTTGAACGGTTTCAGGGTGAGATGGGAAGTGCTGCGGACTCAAGTTAGAAAGTTGCATCGCTTTGTAAAGATAATAAAAAAATCGCAGAATTCATTACAAGTGATCCGACGTTACAACAGCAATTTTTTGTTGGCCACTCTTCAAGTTATGGAAAGGAAATTCGACAGCAAAAGCGATCGGAATTAAGATCCGAGATCGCGCCCTAAATTTAGATTCATGTGCGTTGAGTTTGAAATGAATATATTTCAGTTTTTTCAGTCTCTACGCAGGCGGGCTTGGTTGACGTTTCCAACGAGAACGTCCCCTCTGCGGGAGTGTAGCCGCGTTGAGTCGCTGACAAAGGAACCAATTTCCCGGCCTCATTTATCTGCGCGCCCTCAAAATAAGAGCAGACCTCGAAATCCCACCCGATCGCTTTTTAATCCCCTCCACCATCTTTCTTTCTTCCACTGTCTCCTCCCCTCATCCAGCCCCACCCTTTCCTCCCCCGCCCCCTATCCCCCGCCACGCTCCCTTCCCCCTCCCCCCGCCCCTCTCACTGCCACAAATTTATTCCGTTCCTTGGAAGTGGCATTATTTATCTCTGTCCCTTCCCCCCCTCCTCCCTCCTCTAACTCGCTCTGGCAATGGTAATGTAACCCAAACATCCATAAAGAATAAATTGAATATGATTTCTCGCGTACTGCATCGCACTTGTCAATTGAGATGACAAGCCAGTAAATTGATGCTCGTGCCACGACACATTATTATCGACTCCAGTCACTTTCTGATAGATGAACTTAAATCTCTTAATTAATGATCCATGCACTCCATCATTTTCTTCGCTTTGTTTGGAACATGAAAGGGATATCTTCAAGGACTTGAATTTTATTGTGATCCAAAGAAATGCTTTTTTGAATTCGTCGTGTACATTTCAAAGGTAGTTGCTTTGTTTTCGAAGTACGCTTTATTGGATTTTGCCACTGCTCTTGAATTATTGCAATGGGAATTTTTAAAAGTTTCATTGAAAAACAGAATTTTTATTTTGCATGACTGGTCACACACTCATTTTATGATTCACTCCAAGGTACCAATTTTTCTTGAAATAGATCCTTCAATTGTGGGCCTCTTCAGATCTTTAAGGTACCAGAGAGGTGCAACACAGCTAATGGATTCAAATTCTGTTGTCACATTAATTTTGTTTTTACGTTAAGCAAAGTCAATATTACAGATTTAAGTAGTGCCTTTTTTGATGTCATGCCATTCTATTCACTCGTTTCAAGAAGAGACTTTAGCTCGAGAATGATTTCAAAATCATGCAAGTATTTCAATTTTGGTTCTAAGTAAATTATGATTCAGTATTCAGTACGCTCAAGACCCAAGGGGCAGCGTTTATAATGACTGTTTCCAACACTAAAAGGATCCTGCAATTTATGCATGTGAAAAAAATCTGATGATTCTTTTATCACTGCTTAAGTATTCTCGAGGTGCGACCTAAATCATTTTTATATTATGCATATTTTAGGAGCCTTTTAAGGTGAAGTTGGAGTATCTAAATTAAGATCTTATTGGTTATTTTTAAGCAGACTTGGATTAGCATAATCACTTTCATGTAATCTACCATGAAAACCTTCTCAAATATAAGTTAGCTTTAAGCTCATCTTGAGGTTTTAACACCATTTTTCCATTGGGGGAAATTGATATCCGAGAATATAGAACTATGGCTATCATAGCATAAGTTAACGCACTGGATTATAACGGGCTTTAGGAATATTGATTAAGAGAGAAATTGAAGTAAAATATAAAAATGGATTCCATTTGTTAAATTTGACTGTTAAAATAGCCTGGGGTAAAAATTTACTCTTCATTTGTTTCAGGTTCTGCTCCATGCACTGCATTTATTGAGTTATGCCTAGTCTTGGATAATTTCCACATCATAAATATTTCGCAATGTATATTTACGAATATTAAATCAAAATAATTAAGTTTGTACATCAATAGGAATCAAACTGTGGCTATGATGAAGGATAGAGAGTATTTGAAGAATGAAATAATCATCTTTTGATTTAAAATATTACCCCGGGGATTTTATTGCACGTTTTGCCACGGCTAAGCTGTTAAACAGGCTGAGAGACGCGATATCGCCTGCCTCCTCCTCTTCTTCCACCTAGATACCATTACAGAGTTCAGTCTCCATGACCTTAATTATTAAAAATCATGGAAAGTAAAAGAAGGAAATAGGAGTTCATTTTTTGACGTAGCAGGGAACGTTAAGGAATATTAAATACGTGGGTTGACACTAAAAAAATTCATTAGTTTAATGCTAGTTGTCAAAATACTCCCTCAACTGTAGTTTCTCCTCGCAGCATTGAATAGCGTTCATTGTGTTGTGTAAAACAGTTTGGTTCCACAGTTTCCACGAAAATGCGCATATCACTACTTCCTGTTTTTACTATTCTAAGGATTTTCTATCAGAACTGTAGGACTTCTGTTATATGATATACATCTGGGAATTTTCTGGAGGAAATGTCAAACAATTTCAACTGCTGAATTTTTCTGCTACACTAAGATTATCATTATCTTGAACGTGAAGCATAACGACAGCACATCCGATTTAATCTATTAAAGAAGGCTTATTTGAAGTCACCTGTTGCTTTTGGACGCTGTTCTTTGATTAGCTGTACAATTTTGAATTGAAAAATGCGACTCTTCTAAGCAAAGTTCCTCCAATTATTAAGGCTCTAGACGTTAGGAAAGAGACAATTGTGACTTTCAGAAATACTATTGACCAGCCACGGTTGTAAATTACCCTCGGTGATAATATACTTTTCAATGAGAGGTAAGTAATATATTGCACTATATGCTACACTACTCAGGAGAATAAAATGTATGAACCGCTCCAAACTCTGCACGAACTCAGATGGCATAATTAAGGTCACTTCTTCGATGACGTAGATAATAATTTATGAGGACTGAGCACGAGTGTGTTTAACTTTTCTACATAACAGGGAGAGGCAATTCTTGGTATGCAGGTAGCTAGTTGGCCTATCCAACCATTTTACATAAGAGAAAAAAGAGATACGTGAGAAAAATGTTCGGTAACTTCAAGGTTCTTTAGGGGAGAAAGCGATCAACCTCCTGCACATAGGCTAGCACCGTCTGTTACCCCATCCTTTCATAAAAAAATCTGAGACTCGGCGTTGACGAGCATTGTCTATCTTCTTTCTACTCCTTTAAAATTCTAACTAAACCTAGCAACTCTATAGATGGACTCAATATGATCTTTATTTTCTATTTATTTTCTACTTTTCTCCATTTATTTTCTAATTACCTCATTCCACCCCTGCTACATAAACTAGTAATACTTTCCATTAGGTTTCCAATGAAAAAGTGGATTAGGAATAACCTGAAAAAAATTTGAGCATTGCAGCAGGCTATCTTCCATTAAAAACGTTGAAGAAAAAACATCGCAAAAATTTAGAAAAAATTTTTCTTCGACATTTTTAAAAAGAGAGAATATGAGCCTTGGATTTATTTTTATCCCAAGACTCCAAGGACGCGTTTAAATAAGTGGGTATATTTAATGAGAGGACTACACTTTGAAGTGAATTTATTCCGTGACGCAGAGGGATTTTCACGACACGCACTGTCGCAAGCGGATTAAGTCGCACTCTGGTGGTCGAAGTGGGCGAGCCAGGCGCTTACAAGCCTAATGGATGCATTTCACGAGCAAACCTCTCTCCGGACATACTACTGCTATCTTCATCGATAAACCTGGAAAGTGGGTGAGTGAAACAAGAAACTTAAGGAGAAGAAAAACGTTGAAAACGAGTTGGGGAGGAGGCAAATGTAATGATAGCTATTTACAATGGCAGCTGCACTCAGCGTTGTTTCGTGGACTAGAAGAGGGGTCCATGAAAAGAGAGCCCGGTAACAAATAAATTTTTTCAAATGAACTAATATTATTCATAGCTTCTTTGGGTAAATATCTTGAATTTTAGTAGCCATGTAAAATAAATGAAAATATCTTTATCGAATGAAAAATGCAGGCTTGAAAGTTGGCAGCTGGTTTTTCTAATTATGACAGGTTATTTTTATTGCTAAAGTGTTTCTTCCATTATCATAATACGAATAAAAATCCGTTTGCTTCTGGTTAATTTTTACTGACGTAGTAAAACTTAGTCTACTTAATAAATATGATATGACTGTCCCTATTACGACAGCAAAAGACATCATCAAAGTGGGACCAAATGTTTTCCCCGGTCTAATCTGCAGTTTTTGATAATGTTAGTATGATTGGGCCAAGGAGAGAAAAATACTTATTCATTATGAGAAAACCAGAAATTAATTAGAAATACTATAATATTTAAATAGTGTCGTTTAACTTCCCCACGTGTGGTAGTTTTCAACTTTAATGAGTTGATTGATCAGGCGTTAATTATTGTAACTTGTAGGTCATGTTCCTGCTGACATTTATCATCATCTTGGACCAGAATTGGGAAAGGCTACATCTGCAGAAGGGGAGATAACACAATATTCAAGCAAGCAAGATAACAAGGATGAAGGGTACAAAGAATGAGATGGGGATTGATATATGGAGTGGTTAACGTATAAGTAGACTGAAATAAACATTGAACAGCAGGATATCTTAGGGAGATAGGGGGATGGAAGAAGAGAGAACGAAAAAGAAAGAATGGACAGAAAATTTGACAAAACTCCACGGTCAAATTAAGCACTGACGCCGCCTCTAAGTTAGGAGCGCTTGAATGTCCATAGTCCCTTGGGAAGACTGTTTCAAGAATTAAAAAAGTGTTAACTTCCTGTCCAAATAAAAAGTCAGCTTCAATATAGGTATAAATGAATTAAAGGGAATTTTCCTAAAATGTCAGAAAAAACTATTTGATAAACTTGCGACGAAGAGGTTTCTATTTCGCAAGATTTTATCTTTGGCATTCAAGGGTCTTTGAATGCTGACGATATTAGTTAGTAGGCACTAGGAGCTAATTATCAAATCTAAAAGAACCAAAAAATGGGACACGAACTAGTGTTCAGAAGAGTCAAAGGAACATGGAGGGCAAAGAGGATGAATGAAGACTGTCAATATTAAACCTTGTTTCATCCATACTTTAACGCAAATTCATCGCTGAAATCAAGAGCTTAAAATTTTATGAACTTCAGCCTGAAAATATAGCTTTGGCCGATGAAATACCTCACAATGGTTGTCTTTGCAAATAAAATTTCAATTTAGATTTCTTAATGAAACTCATAAATGGAAAAATGGAAATTCAGACAGATGAAAATTATTAGAAACAAAACGATGCGTTGAAGATGCTAAGGATGAGCTAAACATTCTTCTCTTATGTATGTCCCAATTGTGACAATACCTGGTGCCACTCTTGACAAGCCCTGGTCCCACCCGAGACAGAAGTGTGATTCAAATAACAATTATAACTTTTTAACATTTTTTTCTTGTAATACGTTGTGCAATATATTTTAATAAAATGTACCAGCATTATTATAACAGGGACACTCTTCACAGATTTCCTTATAAAAAGAATGCAACCTCCAAAATCACGTTTTCTTGCTGTCCCACTTGTGACAGAATTGTAATGTATCTTTGAAAAAAATGATCCTGAGAATAATATAAAGGTGTGAGTTGGAGCAAAACATAAAAAATTATTAGTTAAAATATTTAAAAAAATTATATTTTAATAATATTTGAAATACTGAAGATAATTACTTAGAGTAATAAATAACAGGGTCCGATTGTTCCTCTAGTGACAATGGAATGGCCCACGGGGATTGTAATACTTTTGACAGACCGCAGTGGGATGGATCTGACGCTTTTATTAGCAGTTACCCTTTAAGTTGGAGCTTGTGGGCTATATTTATATACCATTTTTAATGAATAACTTGGGATTTGCCAGAATGATAATTTAAACTGAAAATACGTGAGTATAGGGAATTAGAAAGAATCATGGATTGATGCTTGTTTACAATTATTATGATGAAAGAATATAGAATATCTTTATTGATTGTTTTTATAGTGCAGCATGGTATAAGATTTCGTTGTGAGCGAGAAAAAAAATGGTCTTTTTTACCTGTAGTATACCGTCAATATCTTTACAAAAATCTTGTCTTCCAGTAAAATAATCACCCAGATACGCATCAAGCAATAACGGGAATAATAATGGGAAATGTATTTTCTAAAGGTCGCTTTGCACGGTAAATTTTAATGAAAAAACGAATGTATCACAGATTTAACCAGAAAATGAATGGAACTAGAGCAGGTTCCAATTCCTAATCAATCATTTAGACAATCATAGAATTTTCCGCTTAACACGGTATAATTTTCCTCAGGAAAGAGGTCGTGCAATCGTTTGTACAATAAAATGTACCGTTGTGGCCTCAACAGTAGAAAGTCTAACAAAGAATTAGGAAGGGTCCACATAGACTCATATTTGCATACATACTTAAAGAATAAATTTGTACTGAACACCATGGAGCCTATTATTGACAAGGAATTATTAGCATTTCAGTCTTCCATGTCACCAATGCGAGATATTCGGATATTATTCTGTCAAAACCTTGGTAGAAGGAGGAAGAAAAATATGTTGAACAACCTGAATACAATGCTTACGTTTTTAACATAAGGAGGATTATCAAATTATCGAGATGACCAGGTTTGAAAAATTGACATTTGATACGATTGTATAAGTAGATTTTACTAGTAATTTGAAAATAAAAATCGCGATCAGTGTGATCGAAGGTAAATTTGGCAATAACTATACTAACTACAAACTCATCGATGAAATATATGAGTACCAATACACTTTAGTGGTTTACAACTGCTTTATTGCAAATTAGATACCATTTTCATTGATGAACTTCGTATTTTTTTCTATGGTGGACAGTGTATCGAGAAGAAGGAATAAGACCAGCAAATGGTACCTCAGTGAAGTTGTTTTTTTTTCTCGGCAATAAATAGTGGAGGACCTTGATGTAAATCAGTATAAAACTACCTAGTGAAATACTGTATGTACTGGCATTCTTTGATAGCGTCTAGAGAATGTATTATATCATGAAAACATGAGAATGTTTCTATCAGGAGTCCCAAAGCATTAACATTCTTGGAAACAAATTGAAAGACAGCTCAAGTTAGGTAAATGAATTTCAGCACAATAATACCGTAGTAATTTGAAGCATTTTCTTCCATCAATATTTATTCTGAATAAACCAAATATAAATTTGATGAAAATGAAAATAAGGCATTCAGTTTATCAGTTTCCATGGCATGAAAATATGGAAGACCTTTCAAATTGAATATTTTTCGGCGCTCCACCTATTTTCTCGACGGTTCCAAACGGTACACTTGTATGCTACTCCTTGTCTGAAATAAAGCTATTAAATGGAATCGAATACATCCATTGCAGCTCGAATATGACCTTTTCACTCGCGCGATGCATCACGGTAAGTGACAAGGCGCGGCCTCCTCACATTAAATTATCCCGCACACCACGTTAATTTTGTGAAGGGCTCAGATAAAATTGAAGTCGTTAAGTGTTCACAACAAGAAAAATATCTCACACGTCCAAATAAAAAAGTTAATGAGTTATTTCCTGGCGAGGAGATAGATTCAGCTGATAAATACTAATTTAAGAGCCCTTAAATTAGTTTTTAATGGTGAATGCCCAATAATGGAAAAAATTCTTCTAAAATATTATATTCTTCATGGTCAAACTATGGAATTAATATTCATTACTAAACGGTTTTCAACAGCCAATCCCCATTAAAAATTGGATAACATTATCGGAGAAAATTACGAAGGAATTTTTTTCCATTCCAGTATGTATTTAAAGGCCTGTTTAAACGGTAGGTACATTTCATTGCGCAAACAATTGCATTACCTATTTCACGAGGAAAATTGTACCATGTAAAGCGGATAATTGCATAAAAAGTTGTGCGATTGTCTAAATTACTGGACGGAAAATAGAACCTGTTCCTTCCATATTCATATACATTCTATGATATGTACAATAAAATGTACACGCAAAACGGCCTTTACAGAGGAAATTACAAAAATAACGTAACCCAAAAAATTAATTCACCAGTGAAAGTTGCAGTGCGTCACGCTATCATTCTACAACTATTACATCCTTCGAGCTCCATATTAATTCTTATGAGATTTATAAGGGATATCAATGTAACGTCTTTTCCCTGAACATAGGCTACTGGTCGGAGGGTACCGGGATGAACTTTCTTTGAACTATGCTACAGATGTGATTTCATACTAGACAAACATTCCAATAAAATAACATATGATTGTGCAGATGGATTAAATTGTCCCCTTGATTTTATTCGTGACTTTCACGCAGTTCTGGGCTAAATAATACACTAAGTTCTACATATATCTATGAAGTGGACGTTTTGTACTACACCTTTTTTATACCCAGAGAAATGAATAATGTTTATAGAAAAAAATATGCAAATCCCCTTGCATATCATAGTGTTACCTAAAAATATTGCGGAAACGTATATGAAGGCCGTTTTCGGACGGAAAGCCTCCTGAAACAATAATTGGGCCGCCAATTGACGCCCAGAGAGAGCGTCAGCAAGACTACTTCATTTGAGGGCAGGAGGAAGATGGCGTGCGGTGAAGTCACTCATTTCACAGTAGAATTGGTATAAGCTAACGGTGATGACTGAAAATGTGCAATGCGGAAGAAAGGGTTGGTTTGCTTCGTCGTGACGCATAAGAGTGGGAATTTTTCACGAACATTCTTCACATTTCTAGAAATTATCAAAATGATGATTTCACTAGAGAAAAAGTTACATGGTATAATTTAGCCTTTTTTAAATCTCGAGGAATGAAAATTTATTTGTGAAAAGGGAGCTTTAGATTGACAATACGCGTCAGAATCATAGGGATATTGTCTTATCCGGAAGCCGACAGTAGTAATATAAATCTCAAGGATCAAATTGCATTTTCGAGGACCTAGAATCACCTTCTGATAGGAGAAAACTGCATGATCAACTCTCGCTCCATTTTACGAGCTGTTGTCAATTAAAACTAGGGGAGGTAATTATATTTACATTTCTTGTGTTTGAAAATCATTGATAATTAACACTGAAAACTAGTAGGTAATGAACGAGATGCATTATAAGTTGGTATACTCTTCCACGCCGAGACTATTGGTCAATATGTCACTATATCCTTAAAAAATGAAGTCATGGCAGTCTTTATAATTTATAGAGGAGAGTACTATCTCAAAGGTAATCCAGAATAAGGGCCATATACTGTATTCGAATAAATGTAAAATCTATCCTAATGCAAGCAGTGCAGAACATAAGTATTTCAATTTGTTTGGTAGCTTTTCCAAATTTAAACAGACGAATCATCAAGGAGGGATTACAAAAGGATTACTAAGCTGAAAAACTCCAACAAATGGAGAACGTTAGAACTGCATACGGCAAACATCACAAGCATGCACATTAAAATCAGCTAACACATATAAACACAAAAGACAGAATCATAATTATCACCACATTTTTATATTGAGATAATAATTGTCATCAGATTGCTTTTCCAACAACGAAACATGGGCAGGCAAAAGCCATATTTGAAGTTCATACTTTCATATCATTTTCTCACATTTTACTAAAATAATCAAATATAGTAGAACTTTTTCAACATCATAGGAAAGAAATATCATTGGCCCAACTTTTAGTAACTATACTACGTAATAGACAAGTGATTTTATCAAGTATCGAAAGAGAAGCTAAAAACACTTAAGTTTGAACTTTCATATCAAGGTAAGAACTTTACTTTGAAATACTAAATGAATATGAGATATTTTCAGGAGCTATCATTACTACATCTCATTTCTGTGGATGAGGGAAGACTTTTTTCCTTGGAAACGCGGCTTCGATTTCGCAAAGCATGTTCATTTATCGCTCTTCTAGCAAGTCAGTGATTTCACAGTTATAATATAAATTGCAACGGGAATACAGAGCAAATAATCAACTGTAATGTGATTTACTTTATGTTAAACTATTGAGTTTTACCAAGTTATGCCTAAAATAGTTCATCTTTTATATAGTTGGTCGAGTTTTAATCCTGCAAAAATCTTCAGAAAACTAGGTATTTGCCAGAACTATAACGAAAAAGTGCACCATAAGAGCTGGAAAAATTAATCATTCGCTACGGACGATAGAATAAGTATATTCTTCCTCATTTTCTGAGGAAATTTTTCACTTACATTACCCCAATGACGTGATGTTCGATCCAAAGTTGTGCTACCGGACGGCACGAATCAAAACTACCTTGCTCTGATGGGCTGCGTCACCTTGCGTGCAAGAATCTTTGAGAGGAAACCGTAGACACATTGAATGCTTATCTCGCAGGCAATAAAGTTTCGCTCAAGCTATAGGATTCCTTATTGAGATTTAAATCTCTGAAGTCTGTTTAGCTTACTGATTAAGTGAATCATGGAGAAGGCCCCGAAGGCGAGAACTAAGCCTCCAGTTTAAAGTCACCACGCCAAGATAGCGCCGCCTGAGAAGGAATGGATCAGCAATCATGATGGCCGATACGACCGGCGATTTACGATTTTCAATAAAACTGTGTTATTCTTACAATTTTGAACTTAAATCGTCGGTAACACAAAGAATGAGTTTCCTTTTTAGTGAAAAATGAAATAATACTGTTCAAATAAAACCGCATGTTAGGTTTAAATTGGGTTTAAAAGCCCATTAAGGTGTTAATTTATGGAGTGATACTTTAACCATTTTATTTCTATGAAACAAAAAATAGTTAAATGGCAAGAAACCTCTGTCAGGTCTGGAACGAAATCAAGATCACAGCAAAGAGTAGGAAATTCGTCTTTCGATATCACGATTTCCTAAAAAACATGTCAAAATTTTTACGCTTCATAAAATTCCACTCTTTGTCGTTGTTGGAATATCGATTTAGAAATAAACATATTCTCCTTAAGGTTGTTCATACTTATGGCCTGGGTCACATGAGAAACCTCACGAACGACATCGGAAAGGACAAACGCGGACAATTTTTCATGAACTTTTCTTTAGATAAAATGAAATTTACGTTGCCGAGCGGAAATATGTGCTCTATAGTGAAAAAGTGAAAAAATCGGAGGACAATGCAGTGCAGTGTAACATAAGAATGTTGAAGATAAAGTGGACAATCTTAAAAAAAAACTGAAATAGCGAGTGATAAGAGAGTTCCTTGTTATCGGCTACATTAACGGGAAAAACGAAAAGGATTTACTCCCACAAAAAATTCTCCTCTAAGACCTCGCTCTCGTATGAAACAGGTATTCATCGAAGAAAGTATATAAGAAAAAGGTTAAAATTTTAGAATCCAAAATTGGAGAAGCCTTAAATGACAGCGCCAGACACGTTGAAGGAACGATAAGACTGGCGAGAAAAAGTGGAATGTAACCTATTAGGATTGATAGTAAATCCCAATTTCAAACTAATCCATCGTAACATATTATCGCAACAAATACCTGAGCATCAGTAGGTGCACATTCATAATCGCTAACATATGTGACCATTATGGGAAACATTAAACGGAATTGGTTTATTTTCGACTTTATGTAATGAAGTAATCATAATACATGTATAGTAATATCAAACAACATATACAAACATGTAGTAACATCAAACATTCACATTTAGGACATCATGTTCTTAGGCAAGTACAAATTTTAAAACATAAATGTTATCACAACAGGCGGAATTCTACCGCGCATAGCTAATGTCTAAAAGAATTGGATACTAACTCACGACCCTTCTTTTTTCAATTTTTAGTGGAGCATTTAAGGTAGTTTGAATGGGATAGTTCCCTAATCATAACGGAGACAATATTCGAATTTTACATTTTAATTTGTGCAGCTGTCATTGAAATGTTAATTGTGACTTAATATATTTTAAAAGACCGAAACTATATGTAATTAAATAAAAATATGCACATAAGTCATTAACTTGACTCATTTTGTCCGCGCGGTAAGTGTAAAACTCCCTCACAACGGAAGGTTTTATTTATGATTCTGAAAAAATAACTGCGGTGACATCATGATTTATTTTCAAAAGAAGCTGAGCAAACATAAAAACTACTCACTGTTAGTTTTTTTACGAGAACCAGGTGATCTAATGTGCCTCATTTTTTAAATAAGGTCTCTCTGGAGGGCATACAAGTACAATTTTCCATGGAAAAAAGCTGGTATTTTCCGTCAACAATTTCGGAAAGTAGTTCGGTAAGGGACTAATATTTTTGGGAGGGTGAGATGTTTTCTTTGAAATGAGACCAAATTTATTGATTTCAAGGAGGAATGATATTTCCCTCAAACTACCTTAACTTACAACACAATAAAGCGCGAATAAAACCATTGAGATTTTAGTTCAATCATAAGAAATGGAGGTGGTTAGGCCATAACAAAATATGATCTACACTAAGACAAATGCAACGCAAGGTGATGGCAAGAGCACAGTGCAGTGACAATTATTCTAAGGATGGCTTGAGCTGGGCAAATCGCGATTACACTGCCTATCGCAATGTACCCACAAACAGGAGAGGTGTAGCTACCCGCCTGGGACGAAAATCCCAGAAAAAAGGAAACCATATCTTCTTCATAAAACCAAGAGCGCTTCCCGCGGATGACTCGAACTAAATTCACATTCGAATCGGACAAAGGGTGAGTAATGGAGGATTTTTTTTCGAGAAGTGGAGAGCAAGAGCTGGTAAATGCAGCGAGGATGAGTAAATTATAGGGCCTTCTTTTTCGGGGGGTTGCGCTCCTCCACACACCTTTTTAAGCGCGCGATGGAAATGGGGAATGAGGAATGGGGGGAGGCCACGAAAAGGAGATCAAATGAAGTGCACGGAATGGCCCTCGAGAGAAGGGGGGTGAGGGGCGTTTAGTGGTTGGCGAGAGCGTGACGCGAGGGAGGGAAGAAGCGGAGCCAAATACGGAGGGAACGGGGTGTGGGTGGCAGGGGGTGTAGCGGAGGAGACGAGAGAGGACGAGAGAGGGGGAAGGGGTGGGGAGGGAGGAGTGGAGAATGGGAAAGTGTGCGGGAGGTGAGGGGGATAGGGGGAGAAGGGAGGTCGGGCGCAAGAGATGGAAGGTTTAAAGGGGGGGGGGTAGAGGGAGGCGCCTCCCCGTATTTTATGAGACCATAATCCCGAAGAACGTGTTAAAGTGCGCTCAACTCCCGGCGAGTGCCTCCGACTCACTTAAGATTGGGGAGGTGGGAGGAGGGGACTGACGGCTTGCTTCCGTCGGGGGGATGTGAGCGCCCGTTCCTGGGGAGGAGCGGAGGACGGGGGCGGAAGGGGGGGAGGGGAGACGCCCGTCAAACGGGCCGTCACGACGCGGGCGAAAAACGAGGCCGCCGTGGCCCGTGAATCAATTCAACCCCCTATTAAAGGGTCATATAAAATGCTCGGAAAGGTATTTTCTATTAACTACAATGAAGACTGGGAGAAGAGAGGAAAATCCTAAAAAATTCTCGAGAGAGAGAGGCCGATTACCGGTCTGAGATCAAGGGTGAATTTAAAGCCACACGGAATGCTCTCCGACCGAGGGAAAGGTTAAAAAAGAAGCACGGGGGTTCAAAAGGAGAGGATTGGAGTATTAACCCAAAGAGTCGTAGTCGAAGTAACTGACGAAAAGCGGTGACGGTGTCCAACCGAAAAAAGCAAAAATATTCGAAACTGTAGCTATTTAACATTCAGATTATACGTAAATTTCCACTCTGCTGCTTAAAGGCGAACATTGGTAGAATGTGGGGTACTGTGAAAATGAAATGCCGGGAACGGAATGAAAAACAGTACACCATGAACACACACAGAACACAGAATCGTAGAGAAGGGGAACAGAGCAAAGACTCGACCTCACGTCACAAACTATTTGAAATTTAAATATAGCACTTTTCAAATATTCATTCTAAAAGAGTCAGGGTTGGTACGCCGATCAGAAGTAAGTGTAAGCCTTCAGAGGCCTTTATGAAGGCCACGCATTTGGTTGTAAGAAAACATTTCAAAAATGCGCATCCAATTACGGTTAGTTTGAGGCCAATAGAAATGGTGATTATGAAAAAGAGATTCCAATTTGGGAGGTAGAAAGGGAAAGAATAAGAAAGGGCAAGATAAGGAGATTACTGAGATAGCCATCAACGGTTCCGCGAAAACAATAAACGAAGAGGAGAGATAAGTGAGGATAAAAACATTGAACCTAGCCTCCACCCGACCAAAGAGCCAATTAAGGAAACCCATAAAAATACTCCTTGGGCTTGAAGGGTCCACCGAAATCATTGGATATTTGCCGACGGGTATCGATCTGCGCATCTAAAGACCCTTGGTCGTAAAATTTTTCTTCTTGTATTTTCCTTTTCAGGTTCTAGGCCAGATGAGACATCAGCACATGCATGAGGTGCCTCAGTCTCAGCTTACGCCTCCTCGTGGGTGGGCAAAGTATACCAACCGGTTGGGACTTGCAGGGGTGTAACTTCTTCTATGAGCAATGCGACGAGCCACATACGGATAAAATCAATTTTTCCACCCTTAATCAACCAATTATTATCATTCCGAATATTCTCCAAGCTCCTCTTAACATTCACGCCAAATGCTCTCATGGAATGTAATTGACTATCTCAATAATAATGATTCTGCAACTCCCAAGAAACCAATAAAAATGACGTAATAAACTACGAGAAAAATAGTATCGAGAAACAACCATGAGTGTGTATGTGTTAAACTAAGGAAAAAATTAAGTTCGCGATTATTTTGATTCTGTTTTGAGGCAAGACAGGAAAGGAGAGTATCCTCAAAATTGTGTACTCGCGACTATTATGAGTTGAGGACGACAATATAAGTTAAGTATAGGGTTGGAAATCAATTATGAAACCCAGCGAGAAAATGGCAAACGGGAGACGATCGTGTAATTTTTCGGATAGGATGTTTTCTATCAGTAACAACATACGCATCTGTTGAAAAAGAAAATTGAATGTGAGGCTGAAAAAAAACCTTCACTGGGCAGCGCGAGTTTCTGTAGTATGTAGAAAGGTGTTGAAGTACCTGAAAAGTGTTGAGCTAATTGCAATAAATATACGTATAAACTCGCATACCCAACATTAAAATGTCTATCAATAACAGCAAATAGAAATTTACATTGTGGAACATATAATCCATTACTCTTATTGTCAACTACATTCTACTAATTCGAGTAGACATCCACTATTTGGAAGTCCAGACAAAGACAAAACAGCGACCGAAACACGTTACACTGGGATGGATAAATAATCAAATTGCAAATGGAAAGTGATGCATACGGATTGACATAATTACGATTAAGGGTTGGGAGAGACCACGAGATGCCTTGTACTTTTCCAGAATAACGCAGTGAATAAAGACTCCTTGCCGTAAAAGGGAAGAATAAGTATGAAATCCACGGCACTAGCATGTGAAACACGTGAATAGTTTTGGGTCTTATGTAATGTCTTTTTACATGAGAAATGATTCAATAATGGGTATCATGAGTGCAAGATAATTATTCACAGTTCACCTGCAATACAGATGAAGATGCTCCATTGAACCATCGCACAAAGCGCATTATTCACGACCTCCTTGGCCTCTCGTCAGGTGCATCATCTAAATGAAGAGGGAAGGGCTGCTGAATTTAACCTGAAGCGCTATTATGTGTGAGTGCGTGGTTTCATGAAAAAAGTGATTGCGCACCCCGGTATAAGTGAGAGGTCCCAAAAAGGAGATTCCAGGAACTCAAGCACGTCCTCTGACGCATTTAAAAAGTAAATTGGCACCTGAAATCGAAAACCATTATCAATTCTAAAGAAATCAGGATGACAGGGCAGAAAAATCCACCGAGGAAATCTAAGACCTTTTCTTCCCGCCGTCGCTTTGTTTGGCGTCATCCTAGTTCCCATCGAAACAAATATCTCGCTTCGTCAAGCGCATGTTAATCTCAAAAGGAAGCATCAAAATCCGCTTCGTTTGGGATAGCGTAAGGCTCGACCGTCGCGTCTAACGGCATCGAAGTGTTGGCATATCGACCGTTCGGAGTGAAAAAAAAATCAAGAAAAAAGGAAAGATTATCTCGCCCGCACAGATGCCCATTTCGATAGCGGAGAGGGCCTTTTGAGTCCTCCCGGGCATCGCCTTCCCGAAAATACAGAGGTGTGTGCGGCGTCGACTGCGCAAGGTGTTCATAATGACTTCCACCGAATGGGGATCCCTTAAGCATCTTAAAATGCTCGAGAGAGGAAGAAGAAGAGCTTCCTCCGCCTCGCTCCGCCCATTTCCATTATGCTGCTCCTCCCCCTCCCTTGAGGCACTCTCCGGAGGCCAAGATTGTCGCCCCCTCGATGAAAGTGCATCCATCCCCTCCCCCGTGCCTCCGAAGCCGTTTCCAAAACCAACCAACACTTCTCCCCGCTTGTCGGAACCTCTGATCCGATGGGTTACTTCGGAATATTTTAACGTGGGCAATTGATTCATAATTGGCCATCTCTTTAGTACACTGAGACAGGCGATGATTTATCTTCCGTATCACGGCCCCTTCGCCTTTGAATTCTGGGAAAGAGCCGAAATTGTGCAGGCATTTCCTGCCGTTGACGCCTTCTCCATTACTCCGAACAAAATTCAGTTAGTCAAGCGGAAGGAGAAACACCTAGCAAGTGAGATAACCCGCGCAGAAGATCACTAAAATACATAAGGTTGCATTTACTTAGTAATTCGCTTATTTTTCACTGCCAATTTCTTTAAATTTGAGTGCAAATGTGATTATTCTCAAGCTCTCCACCAAATCTTCAGAATGTTGGCAATAGGTACTCGTTTATTTCTCCTGGAATTAGCCACATCTTACCATTCAAGGATTTGAGATAGTATGGATGTTGCCAATTTTCGAAAAGCATTTCCATGGATAGAAACATTTAATACGCGTCGCACGACGACACAGGGAAGGCAGTCGATGGTCACGTAACACCTCCGCACGCGTCACCGCGAATGTCGTCCCTGGCACGACGGGCAATGAAGGAAAGAGAGTGAAAAAAACCCCAGCGCGCCTCATTCAATCGCTCCGAACTTCCAGGAAAGCCGCTCGATCAGGGACGACATCGACCAGGGAAATCTTTGAAACGTCGCCAAAAGCGGCGCAATCGGAAAATCGTCCCCACCCCTCGTCTTTTTATATAAGGAGATGATAGAGTAATAATTCACGGCGCGCGGCGTCCCGAAGGGGGGGCATCCCGGGGGAACGGCTATTTGTATTCCTCAAAGGAACACGGACGGGACAAGCGCGAACACTCTCCCGCGAGGGACTTGGTTCCCCTTCGCGCGCGGAGAGTGCTCTCTCTCTCTCTCTCGCTGCTGCTTATGAATCATTTCGGAGGGGGGGGGAGGTGGGTGGGAGGGGAGTGGTAGGGGATGAGGGGGTGGATGGCGGCGGAAGGGATGGTCGACTCGCTCCTCTCGACTCCGGATTTATGAATCGACTTCTCAGAGCGAGCGCGCGCGAGTCTCGTGTCACGCTCGCGCTTAGTGAGGAGCGGGGGTGGTGGAGCGGGGGTGGTGGTGCGGGGGGAGGGAGCTGGTGCGGTCTCGCGCCTAATCCGCCGCAGAGGGCCGTGCGGGTGCGTGAATCCTCCCCAAGGGGGTTAATCTCGACCACGTAACTAAGGGGTCACGTGATACAACAACGAACGGTTCGAGATTTAGGTGTATTTGAACTACTTGTAAAAATCTCACGCACCATTCTCAACCGAGTTATACTCGAGGCATATAATTGTAAATGGATTATTACATCACGATTACAGACACAATAAACCATGTTCCAGACACTTAGGATATCCATCAGAGTGATTTAAACTCACCAAAATCTCGGACCGTTCGTTGTTGTACCACGTGACTCCATAGTTACGCAATCGAGATTAACTCGAGCGATTCAAACACAACCCCCCATGGGTGCCGGGAGAAGCGACGAGTGGGCATGGACGATACCTAAAAAGTACTAAAAAGTACCGGTATGCAAACGGCGAGTATTTAAAAGCAAAATATATACTGGCCTAGTAGTACTGACGAAATAATACCAGTACATTTAACTTTTCATTTTTATCAGTCACAGGAATATTGAACAAAACCTAATAGGGTTGGTACGATATTTCGGTAAATTGATATTGACCATTTCCAATACTGTAGATAATTAAGTAAATATTTTCAGCAATGACTTTTAATTGATATATATCGGTGAGAAATCTTACCAACGCCGAGAGTAACCTTTCCAGTTTCTGTCATGAATAAAATGGGTGATGCAAAATGATATGTTTGATATTAGCTACATATTTTGTGCATGATACATACGTTATATATTTTATACATCAACTATGATACGTTATTTATTTATTATTACGAATTGTTTCTTTATAATTAAGAATTATTTATTTTTATTATGTGACATGCATAAACTATGCGTTGTGCGCTATAATTAAATAAATACTTCCTAACTCCGAAGCGCCGGATGCAGTGCGCATGTTCAGAGCCGGAGGAATGCGGGTGCGGGAATTCCGGAGCAGAAGATGAAGGAAGGGAGAGGATTTGATTCACAGCGAGTAACCAGAAAGAGGTGGGCCACGCCCCGTATTCTCGGGGAGGGGGAGGGGGGGGATGGGAAGGGTTTTCCGAGTGAGGACAATGGGGAGGTCATGTCATTCACGGTCGTACGCCATTTACGTGGACAATGAGCATGCGCGCGGACTGCTCAAGAGACCGCTGTCAACCCGAAACCACTTTAACCCGAATTAATCATTCAAAGGTTTTAAATTCAAGCGAATGAAATGACGCGCGGCCCCTCGAGAGGACGTAGATTTATAAGGATGGAACGAAAGGATTTCCTTATTTTTAAATCACTTACGAGGGAAGTTATGCTGTGTCCGGAGCCGAAAGCTGGTGCGCTATCGTGCAGCGTGAGAATAAAAAATATTTATCAAAGAATAATGCTTAAAACCAATACGTAACGCTTAAGATTTAGCAGAACATTAAAGTCTAATATTCCGTAATAGTTAAGCTTAGACGATTCAAACGGAGCTTTTTAATGCAAACATCTTATCATTATTTAACTGAATAAACTAATCATTCCATTGATTTTTAAAAATTTTATTCAGTCTCTATGACTCAATAATTTTATTTAAAGCCAATCATAAATTATTCAATGAATGTTTCCACTTGGAACAAGCTACTTTTTGAAGGTGCTTCGTATTTTCCGTGGCGTGACAAACCTCTATGGGTACATTCCATTCCTGCATTCACTTTTGACTTTAAAAGACTCGAGGCAAGGCCAAAGGTCTTAGGCGTAACGGTAAATATCCGTATGCTAGCTCTCTAAAAAGAATTTATCTCTTTTGAATGCACCCGCTTGAGATTTCTAAGCCGCTCCTCTTGGACGGGAGGCTTAAACTAGTAGGCCAATAGCTATTTATACTCCCTCCTCCAGCACGGAGCGGCTCGAGACGTTGATGGCTTTGTTGATTACCTAAAGCCCCGTATTTAATGCTTTGACGATCAAGGTATCCACGGAAACAATTACGACAGATATTCATCTACGTTTACTACGAGACGCACGTTCTACGAGCCTTCGGGTGAGAGGATCCTTAACAGCCCAACAAATAAACTTGGTTAAGGAATGCCATGTCCAAAAAGTAAACGGGGTGTATACTAAGTCTATCAACAAGGAATGCGGGAGTTCATAAAGAAACTTTTCTTTTCATTGTTTCTCGATGAGGCTTGAATGCTTTAAATGGAACCAAGATTTTATTTAGAACATTACACAGCAATACATCCATTATACTTCGTGGAACGTCTGTAAGACTATTTAGAAAATCACATCATTATACATTACATAAGAATAATCCGAAATTTAAAAAAAGTTACATCAGATATATCAGTGACAGCAAAAAAGTACTCAGTATTGAAGTTTAAGAAGTTATCTTCTACAGACCCATCAAGCTTTACGTGTTTTTAAAAACTATGGACACTCGGTTCTTCCACGTCACGCTGATTATTGAACAAGTTCCGAGGTCAAAGTTGCCGAACGATTATTGTACAGTCAGTTGACGCTTACACTCTACATTAGGGCATGGGCCATAAAGTGGACAAAAGTTAGAACTGTTTTTGCCAGAGCCTATTTGTGACAGTATCCAAGCCGGCCGCAGGTACGGCGGTGACATTCGTAGAGGGAAGTCAAAGACTCGAGTTTCGATTCCCGGTCCAGGACGATTTTTTCTCGTGGCAATCTCTACGAAGCCTAGTTGAACTTTTTAAGTAATCAACAGCATTCCCTAGAATATCTAATCCCCATCAGCCAAATAAATGGCATAAATAGATAAATACTGGACAACACTGAGAAACAATAATACTAGTACATTTTCAATTACATTGCATTCCATAAACGTAACTATTGGTATCGTTTGTTGTAACAATATGATTTCAATTGGCAATATTGTTGACTGTCTCATTCTCTGTTCTGTTCTGCTCTCTTCTGTTCCGTGACTGTTCTCGCTAAACGTCGTTAAAGTGGCGAACAGCGTCAGACATTTTACTTTGTACGCTCATGACACCCTATAATCAATCATAAATTTCACTCGGTATAACACAGTGAAAGAATATCTCTTATTAAATTACGCGATCATAGTTTCATCACTCACTCTGGGCAATAATAACGAAAACTCTTAAGTAGTTGTCGGTCCACGTACCGAGTTTTTTGCGAGTGCGTTCTGGAGTCACTATGAGTCCGTTGCGCTCCTATAAAAAACTTCCTCACTCCATTGCATAAAAAACCAGCCTCACTGCCACCCCTAACTTCTAGCTCCACTCGCTAGTGTTTGAGGGATCTGTTTTTCTTTGCAGCAACTAATCGCCCACTAACTCTCTGCACAGGCTTGCATCACCAGAAAATCTTATGCTCCTAATGGCGAAAACAATGATGTTATCAGCTGCAAGTTTGTCAAGCAATATTTAAGAATCACTTTTAAAAGACTATCGTAAAGAACTAATCAACTTACGCGCAAAACATCATTCAGTTTTTCAAGTGCTGCTTGAGGGAAGAACGTTGGGGAAACGTGGAAAGGGACAGGAATGTTGGACGACTTAAGAAGAAGCAGGAGGTGTGAGGAACTTACTGGAGGAGAGGCATTTTCTACATCTACATCTACATACTACCCCGCGAGCCGCCGCGTGGGCGTGTGGCAGGGGGTGGTAGGTAACCAGCCGTGTAAAGATGTAAAATTTTTGGAGGTGAAATGGTGACATGTGCTATAGGAGTGTATTTAGAGGAACTCCGTTTTTAAAGTGGTCGCTTATTGTGCGCGGAAAGAACGAGTTTCTGTACCTATCTGTTCGGCAGAGTATCTCCCTTATTTTATTGCATCTGTCAGACCTAGACGCGTAGTGAGGCGCCATGATAATATTCTCTGTGTCGCTCTGAAACAAACCAGTTTTGAATATCTCAAGCAGTGTAAGCCTAGCGTGCAGCCTCCGAGTTTCTAGGGGCTCCCACATTAATCCCTCTAACAGTTGTGTAACACTATATGCAATAGCATCAATATTGCTATTAATAACATCCTTATTACAGACATATTAACAATTAACAGAAATTGAATAAATATACTACTATTATCTGCCCTACTTATTAAAATAGGGGCCCTACCTTTCCATGTCTGATTTTCATAGTAGTAGTTTCAAGTAGTCTTCCCCGCCGGTAAATTCTTACAGTACAATGTAGTGTGTTTTGTAGGCAATTCCTCGCGCGCCTTGAAGAAGTCAGACAGAAGCTCCTCGCGAAGAACGTTTATAATAGGCCAATTGGTGACCTTGGTTCTCCCACTGGAGGAACTTAAGATAGTCCGAGCGAGATAGTTCCCTAGTCATAACAGAGACCATATTCGAGCTATACGTTTTAATTTCACCACGGGCAACCATCTGACTCGACAACAGCGCGCGCCTCTCCCTGTCTCTTCCGGGCATGCTTCTGGAAGTTCAGAGCGCTCTTTTTCCAAAATAAATGTTAATCGATATTGATTAACCAACGGATTCCTTTAATATTTTATAAGTGGATTCATGATGATGAACTCGATAGCTTGAAGAAGGTTCAAACGGCGGTTTTCAGGGATCCGCGGAACGGAAAATAACGCAGTCTTACAATTTCAACAATTTCTTAAATACTAATGGACCAAATAATCTGAAACATCGTACGATTGTTAAAAATGATGTTTACTATAATATTTGAAAATAAATTTTCGATATCTTGATCCGCGTTGTTATTACGAAGCCGTAAATGAGATGCATCCGTCCGATACCCGGAAAAATGCACTAAAATTCTGTTTTTAAGCACACGCCGAAATATATATAAATGGTAAAAAGTTTTGTATACCATCACTAAACGTAGAAATAAACAAGCTTTAATTTGATGTACTTCATTTTAAAATCGATTGAGTCTTCTTTGAGATATTATACTTCAAACTCGGGTGACGGAATTTTGCAACGAATAGTAAATACTTGTATGGAGCTTGGCCTAACTTTGAAATTGAACGTAGCGCCGGATGAGTCGGAAACTTGGCCAATTTGAAAAAGAATGCAGTAGACTGGAATCGTTTGAGATGCGGGTTTGGAGATGGCTAGAGAGGGTGAACGGGGTACCAAGAAAATTAACGAGTAGGGACTGGGTATGGTGGGAGAGTCAAAAGTTGGCGGCGGAGGCTCGGAGAGGCGTAGGTACGAGAAACAGGGTGATAGTGGGAAGAACGCTGTTAAGTATGGAATAGGGTAGGGATTCTGGACGACTGAAAGAGTGGCGGAGGGCAAGAGGAAATAAAGCGAAACCTGGAGGCGATCCATTAATATGAGGGAAACTAAGGATGCCCAAGAAATTGGGATGTTAGGATAAAGACTGGCCAAATATAACAATCAGCTGGTTAAACTTCCAAATGATCACATTAATTATAGAAAAAGTGCCCTCCGTTTGATGAGAATCATAAAATCCTCTTCTTTCACAATATTTTTTTCGCAAAATAAATTTGAAAATACTCGGATTCAAATGTTCACATGGGAATATTGTATTTTTCTATCGAGTGAAAATTACACAATCGTTAATAATCCTTAATAAAAGAATTCCCTCTAAGGGTTAATTAGTGATAAATGAAAACACTAATCCATCTTAGTTTTGTCTTCATAGGCAAAACAACAGGCACTGGTAAATGAGGAACATAAGTCAAAATATTTTAGCTCCAAGGACATGAAGCTACAGTCGACCACTATCAGAGATACATCTCTCAATAATTAATCCTCATATTGTGTACGTTAATATCGTTTCCAAATAACTAAGGATTGTCGTGATTGGAAGCTACTTTGAAAATACAAAGGGCGGCGTCTCCATGTTGTCACAGTCGAAGGGAAGGGTTACACTACTCAAGGTTATAGTTCCTACTTAAATGCCTGCGTCAATCGTCATGTGAAAGCTGACTTTGTATCAGAAAACAAACTTACTGAATGAATTGTTATTTTTCAAACAAGAAATGTAAGAACTTGCGGCCAAAATGACACCACACAGAAAGGTGCCTAATGCAGATTTGGTAACGTTAGCGCAATTTCGGAAGATACAGCCAAGAGACATCGACCGCGTTAAGTAGAAGCACCTAGGATGCTCCAAGAATTACCGCCTACGTTAACCGACCATGGAGCAATAAATTACGGCCGACCGAAAGCCCTATAAACTGATTTCCTTGAGCGATTCGTATTTAAATCAGCTCATTATATTACGTCAATATTTATTATCTTTATTATTCTGCCTATGAGCATCTAACACAATCCACCTCAAGTACCTGAAGAGTACAAGATAACAATGGTTAGTGGTCAACCGGAATCATTACCTGCTATCTGGTGGTAGCTTCCCAGGAAATACTTAAGTATTTGAAAGTCCTGATAGAGAAAACTCGTGTGGTGGCCCATGCCTCAGGGTTAATAGTAGATTTTGCTTATTAAGTCGGGAACTTCGAGGCCATTCAAAACAATTAACTGACTCACTCTGATCATCCCCACCGGTGTATAAACGGAATCCATGTCCTAAGCAACAAACATTTAAGGCTTTTTAAAGACAATCCGGCTTATATCTCAACGAACGGGACCTATTGTTTGCAAAAATCTGAAGTTAAGCCGTAAGTCTAAATTATAATTAGACCAGTGATCAACCCCTCCCCCCAAAACCAGACACTCCTGACACTTTGGATATTCATTTCAAGAAACGAGATGAAAGTCGGTCTCAGTCGAGAGCGACTCCTCGTCAAAGCCAATGGTGTGGTTCCTCCAAATTAAGAAACTTCCGCCGCAAGAAGCACACGAAATTAAACAATAACCGTCTTTTGACGCAATAACTCCCTCATCGCGGCAGGGATTTCGGGCCCAAAAATATAGGCGGTTGGAGGGATGAATACTTCCACCCTCCGTCCTCCCCCTCGACCCACTACTTCCACTTTAACTACTTTTATGTGTATACGATTACATATATATGATTGTATATATATTCCTTTGGCGAGGCAAGGCTAAGGAGGAGAGCGAGCGAGCGAGTATGTAGGTGAGGGAGGCCGCCGCCTCCGAGGAGGATGGCTCCGGCCCAGAGGGTCGTAAAATCGTAAGACGGATGCAGTGGGGACAAGAAGAGATGGAGATTAAGAGGGGAGGGAAGGGGGAGGGATGTGGAATGAATTAGAAGGATGGGGAGAGAGAGAGAGAGGGGCGAGGAAAAGGGGTTAGTGGGAAGACGTAGGAGGATGGAGAGGGAGGAAGGAAGGGAAGAAGAGGGAGAAAGAGAGGGAGGAGGAGGACGAACGAGGTGGAAGAGAGGAAATATTCCAAGGACGGAGTGAGGGGGGGAGGGTAGTCGGCGATCGGCAGGGGGGGGGAGAGAGGGTGGGTCTCCGGCGAAAGGGGAATGATTAAGGGCCCCGATGCCGAGAGTGACGAGGGCGGGCAGACGTTAACCGGAGGAAGGGGCAGGGGGTTTGTTAGGGAGAGTCCCTGCGTGGGAGGGAAGGCCATCTCCCCCTCCTCTTCCTCATCCCTTCCAAACATTCACCCCCCCTGTCCTCCCCCCTTTCTCCCCCAACCACTCGACGCCCCTTGCACCTCGAGAGGGGCCCGCACAACGCGAAGGCGGCCTGGGTCCCTCTCTCTCCCTCGAGTGGAGTGGAGGAGACCCTTCTTCTCCTCCTCCTCGAGCGCCGATACGCACGCAATGGGATTCGAAGTACTCTTCCCTCTCTCGCGACACATTTGGGAGGCAGATGTCGCGCCCAGCCTCGCCTACGCCACACACGCGCATGTACGGAGTCACGGGTGCGCCCAGAGTGGTGGTCGCACCCTTTTTCTCTCCCACCCCCCCGACCGCCGCACCACCCAGACTTCCTCTCTCTTTCTCTCTCTCCCTCGCACCGCACCCACTTTCAAACCCCCTCCACCCCCCCCCCCCCCATTGCCTCCCGCTCCATTTTTCACTGCATCCGCGCAGAGGGGGCTTGCTCCGCCCCTCCACTCGACCACCCCCGTGAGATTACCGTATGTCCGCAAGGTCTCCTCCTCGGGCTCATCTTTCTCCTTTTTCCATCCGAAGGTACACTACATACCTGCTCTCAGCCCTTGTCTCTTCCCGGTGCATTGCGGGATACGCCCGACCTCCTTCCCCCGCTCCTCAACCCCTCTCCGCGACAGACAACTCCTCCCCCTCTTTTTTAATTTTTTTATCCTCCTCTCCGGCTTCCCACGGTGTGTGCGGTGCCCTGACGATCAGAGTGCCTCATTTTACATCCCGCCCATAACCTCTCCGAACCCAAATCTCATTGCCGTCTCTCCGTGCACACGCCGCAGTCCTTCCCCGTCGCAGGGAACGCCGTGTCACCGCTGGGAGAGCGCACACCCTCCTTTTCTCCCTCATTTTTTCCCCCCTTTTCCTCCCCCCGCCCCCGACCGGTCGTGCTCGTTCCCGGGTGGAGTGGGTAATGCGGGACATTGCGTCTATGTACCCACTTGTCGGTTTTCAGGATGGCGTTAAAGGCGAGTCCATTTGCGAGCGAACATCGGGGGAAAAGTCGCTCTCTTCGTGATGCATGTAACTTTCATGTTCTCGTGGTTTCGTTAGGGTATCTTTGTAACGCGACTTCACTCGAACGGAAAAAGCACATCTTAATGTCGTGGTGGCCGACGGTTCGAAATCGCGCAGACTGAGTAACCAGATTTTTTTCACCGCGCAATATACTCCATTTTTAGACTCTGAAGAGCGTAAATCAACATGCGGTATTCGATTCATGGTTCAAAATTATGATGATTAACCCTCTTGAGTACTGAGTTTTTTCCCCTGACCCCATGGGTGAGTTTTTGAAAATTTAATTACTTCCGATTACAATTTTATTACCTTGAACTCAAGTTTGTTTGATAAATAATCAATGGAAACAAGAACATCATGCATCACCCAAGCAAAACAAAATGAATACAACAATTTTAATGAGTCAGATACTAAATATTGTGGTCAAAGAGCAAAAATATCAACTTAGAACAGGAATAAAACCAGATTTGAATGCAATAACTTCCGTCAATGGAACCAACTACATGTGATACGCACATACTTAAGGCTGAACGTAGTAAAATAATGAAATAGGCGACAGGACTCTTCAGAGACACTTTATAGTGATGTTTGGGATCACCAACCACCAGGAGGGATGGACAACATGTTACAATGCTTCTGAATTACAATCATGCACTGGATAGCCAGGAGGCACGAGGACGTAAATGAACGTTCGTACGGCTCAAAGGGTAAATCGATTCGATTATAAAATCAGCGGAAAACCGCCGCAATTAATGCTCTGGGAAGCACCGATCTGGATCTGGCTGTGGCAATGCTCTGGCACCGATGAAATGCGTGCGCAGCATTTGGAAGCCAAAGGACCAGTCCCCTAAGGAGGGCGAATTTGTAACCACCTTCGGCTCGCCAAATTTCTCCGAATCGTTTCATCCACCGACTCGTATTTCCCAAAAACGGATTGTTTGCGCTGGAGGCCATTATTTAGTCTATGCGGCGCTGGGATCCAACAAGTGGCCGCTGTCTGCTTTTCGCTACTGCTCGGCAGATGTCGCGATGGAAGTCTTCGCATTCTCGAAAGGCACTATCTTTTTAGAGGGAATTCCAACATAAACATGAACTTGAGCAAGCTATTGGCTCCCTGTCTTAAAACAGATTCTTATTTGACACAAACACAGTCCCCTGTGTCATTGTTGCGGTCTGTATCGTCGAATCTAGAACTGGTTCCACGGAATGTCACTAGATCTGCTAAGATAAGAGGGCTGAGGCTTTCGGTTAATGAAAACGCAACTGGTTGGCGCAGATGTCACCATTAACAAGCCACAAATAACCACGAAGCTTTTACAAAAAGAGGAAAGATTTTTAGTTTGCCTGGTGACTGAAAATATTCCTATCCAGGGGCCCGAAGTTAGAACTCGGGCCATAGCGGAATTTCCCCTTTAGAAACCCAATCTGTACCTAATCCTATCCCTGGTCATCATATTAGAAAATGACCAATATGCTATATTCCAATTAAATGTAGAATTAAAATTTGGAGAAAAATAGACTTAATACTTTTTACATGATATGTGACACATTTAATGATCTCTGCAGAGGCTGAGGCCAGAATCCCAAATATTCAACGGAAATAAATTACTGAATTCATGCTGCTGCAATGCTACAAAATATACGAGTTTTTTTTCCAACTGACAAATGGCAAAACAGAATGAAATAATAAAACGTACAATTTTTCACAAAAATTGACACTCGGATCGGAATTAAATTTTATTTTATTGGAAAATTGTGCGTTTTATATCGTCATTATATACAAATTCCACTCAGTTTTGTAAGAACCTTAGGGTTTTATCTGCAAATCGGAATGTTCCTGCTCTAGAAAAAAAGCGTATAACTCCATAGTTGCAATAAAAGTGTCTACTTCTGCCTATGGTAAGAAAAAGCATAAAGTCAGAACAATAAAAACCAAGGTAAACTGTACATCTCTTCTATAGGAGAGAATACCGCACGGGCTTGGAAAATGATCATTAGAACGAAGTATCCTATATTTTAAAACCGAAGAACAATTCACTGTGCTGTTGACATAATGCTTACCTACCTACTTAAAGAATGTAAACAATTTGGAGGTAAACGCTTGCCGAGTTTTACTTTGTATTTCCTTTTCTCTCAATTTAGTACTCAAATTCATGCATCATATTCCTCGGCATTTTTCAGCCTTTGGTAAACTAAAAGAAAAAAATTGGAGTCTGAGTAATATTTTCAGAATAGTTATGTCATATTGCTAACCTGTTTAATTATGTTTTATATGCATTCCGTTTTCAATTCACACTTCTCCATGTGGAAGTGGTCGTACATCTACTCCACGTGTTTCGGTGCATGTAGTGTTTACCATTTGCAGACAGAGAGCAGAGATAAGAGCTCTCAGGACGAATAACTTACCCGGAATTGATTCCGAATACGATCCTTTAAAGTCCAACAATGCGTAATATCCGTGACTGAGTGGCAACTTTGTTCCAGGGTGGCAGGCCGGTTGCCCCTCTATTTTCCTATTAGCTATGGTAATGTAAAGTAGCTCAATTTGTATATTCATTCAGTACTGATGAGTAATAATGCTCATTAAAATAGAAAGATAAGCCTATTTTTGAGAGAAATGAGGTGCATAGCACAGAAAAATATAGACATATTTCAGGGCTTCAGCCTTTACTAATTCTTCAAACCTCTAACGAGATAATTCGTTATGTAGAGCTATCCTTCAGAGAGATTGTATTCTCACAAGCGATGACAAATCAATCCGATTCGATAAACTCGATTAATTCTGGCTTAACTTTTTGAAAATCCATTCTAAAGAATTCAAATGCGATATGGTACTTTTATCACAGTTTTTTTATTTCAGGTCGACCGGTTTCGTCACGTAGGCGACATCATCAGGTACAAAAGTTTAAAATGCTGCAGAATATATACAAAAATTTGGAAGGGGGAGGGGGGGGGGAAGAGGCAGGAAAAGGGTGACGGGAAGGGGGGGGGGAAGGAAAGTATGTGAGAGGACGCGGGAACAAGCATTATTTTGGGGTGGGCGGGGGGGGGGGGGAAACGGTTGGACGAAATTTTTATATAAATTCTGCAGCATTCTAAACTTATGTACCTGATGATGTCACCTATGTGACGAAACTGGTCGACCTGAAATAAAAAACTGTGAAAAAATTACCATATCGCATTTGAATTAATCCGATTCGAGATAAGTTAGTTCGACTTTTTGACGAAATAGCTGCACAGTTATAAACAATTTTTAATCGCAGTTTTTTTTCACTTCACCGTTTTCGCGTCATAATCACTTACTGACATGTGAAACTTTAATGAAACATTAAGGACGAATTCACTTTAGCGATACTCTGCGGCACCATTGAACACGAAATTATTCTAGCTCGGTAATTGCCCGAAAATTGAGAAGAGGGGCTATTTATCGATGCAGTTTCATAGCTAAGAGGAAGGTGGACGCTTTTATATAACTGCCAGTAATTTGCTCGAGTCATAAACTGGAGGTCAATGGGAACTCCAAAAGGGCAATGCCCCATGTCACATAACACTAAGTACTCGAAGACGACTCTTTGGCAATATATGTCGGTCGTAAGGAAATGTCAGAGGCATAAGCACCAAGGGAAAACGACTGAGCTGCTTCCTCCGGCGACGAGCCACTTCTATGAACACTTAAGTCTTTCCCATCTTTTAATGAGAGTATAATTTCTTTAGTGGTAGTGAGGGTTTTCTACCAGTGGCAATTCGCAATATTCAAAAATGCCGCTTTCATTGACTTTACTGACGATTGTAGGGGATGCCGCAGCTCAATAAATTCCTTCATTTTAGTGGAAGAATACAAAAAATCAGGTCACTTTGTGAATTCCATTAAAGCGTAATTCATCCCCCGAGATTAAAGTTATGACGGACCGAAGATGTAACTTCAAGTTCCAACCAAACAGTATGAAAAAAGTTTTATTTTGCACAGAAGTAGTTTGAGATATGGGACCTTTTATTATTTTTCCGTCTTGACAACATATATACATTTATGCTATTGCCTTTTATCGGATAAACGCCATTTATACTACTACACGCTTTTAATAACCTCGGAAATATCAAAAAGTAACGGAATAATATATCACATTTCGATTGTTCATCGGCCACGTGTACTCACTACGGATTAATGATCTGGATCTGGATGAACGGGCAAATATTAGGATGAGCAATGAATAGACCCTAGGGTATAGGCGTGTCCTCCAAGATTTACCATATTTATGTCGATTCTCACAAAACTCCTCGGTGTCACTGGAAGGAAAGGATTAGTCGCATTAAACTATATTGACGGTCTGAACGCCTAAAATATAAATGCATTGGAGGCTTTGCCCGCTTTCAACGACTTACAGCGCAACTGAGAGTCGGACATGCTTTTGAAGCGCGGGTCATGAGGGAAGAAATATTGCCCAACGGAAGATAAAACATCATTCTTAATGTGTAAATTTCATTTTTGTCTAATGAATATCTTCTGAGAACAAAAAGTAGGGCATTACGTACTTTTTGGGACACCATCGTACTTTCCCCAAAAATGCTGAACAGGGATCACAAGGGCAACTACGCGACTCTGTGTCGCCAGTGTCACGCGTGGCTGCAGGTAAAGCAAGACCTCCGTGGCAGTCACCATGCCTTACACCATCGAGTAAGTTTATGCCTGCAATGCAACAGTAGCAGAGGCAAACTTTGCAGTACATCTAAAGACGCTAAATTAGTGATTGAACAAGGTTATGAATTAAAGCTGCAAAGTATTAATGTACGTGATAATTTTATTGTACGTATGAATTTCATTTCATCAAATAACAGAAATTGCCCAAAATTTGGCCGAATCTAATCTGTAATCTGTTCTCATTGCGGAAGGGGTTGTAAGAAAAAGCAGAGCAGAGCAGAATTTCAGACGTTTTTCAAAAACCAGAGCAGAATTTCAGACTTTTTTTGGGGATAACCGGGAAGGAAAAATCTTTTTTGAGCCATCGATAAGATTCAGAAACAAAAGTAGTGTCGTCAAAAGATTTTATGAAATCTATTGTAGCTCCTCCAAAGAAGAGCAATAGAACAGTAGAATGTTTACAGAACAAGGCCAATCGTTTAATAGTGTTCAAGGAAAAGTATTTTTTGTAGATAATACTTGTGAATTGGCGAAATGGCGAATGACGATCAGGATAATGGTCACTTGGGTTTTAGAAAAGTAACGGGCGATGAGAAGAAACGAGGAGAAATAATGAGAAGGTGTTACAAATGATAGTTCAAATGTAGCCACGATCTTTTTCGAGTTTTTATTTTTTAAATTTGAGACAGTGACTGATATAGAGGATGGGACAAAACTCACTGGATTAATTTAGAAATTTGTAAGTATCAGACATCTCCACCTGAACTATACTAAGCAGGTAGGGCTGGCGGACGGCAAATAGAATTGAATAACAATAGGGAGGTAGGGCATATCGTATTCTATAGTTAATAAGACTACCCACTGCAGCCCATGCATTTTAATGTGTTAATTGGAATAAGTGGTCATAAAAGCATGGGAAACAATGGAAAAGGGAGTAAAAGTTAATCTGAGTCGTTAGTTTTGCGAGTGATGAAGGATCGGTAAGCAAAGCAGCCAATGCGCTACAATTTCCGGTGATTGATTGATCATTATGAAAACAATGCGAAATTTTTGGATTATGATGAATCGATAGAAGACGAAGGTAATCTTCTAGAATTAGGAAGTCAGTAGTGAATATGGATGTGAGAGGGAATTGAATGAAATAGCGGGAACAGTTGCCGTATCTAGGGGGCACTTATGGGTGTAGTAGTGGTAACATCAGATTTATAATTGTATGAGCCTAAAATACACTTACCGAGAGAGCATATATCTTCAAGAGAAAACATATTTAAAAATTAGTTGGTATTAAGGAGAGAGCAGTGTGGAGATTTGGTCACTGTTGAAAAAGGATGCGTGTATGCTGAAAACTTTTGAGATGGGAGCGTAGAGAAGAATCGAGAAGGTAAGCTGGGTTACGAGCAAGGTAATCAGAGATGACGTAAAGAGTGGGAGTGAGATTCATGGCGAAGATACAGAAAAGACAGGAGAAAAAAATAGAAGAGAAACTGAGGGGCAATGGGGTGTTGAAGAGGGAGATAGAGGAGAGTGTGTCAAGTTAGCGCGGAAGGGGTAGTGTAGGGTGAATTGGGCGGGATAAGAGGAAACAGAAAGAATGAACATATGAGAAACTCAATGGCTAGTCACGAGTGTAAGCGTTCAAGTTTAACCCAGAGACTGATAGTTGACGAAGTGAGTGTCCGTAAAGTCTACTAATCAATTATAAAATGACAATAAATGATCGTAATGATCGAGCAACTAAATAAATTTGTGATCGACATACTAAATGCATGTTATCTGGCTTCCAAATGGGACACAGTACCCAAACACCACTATTGAACAACACTTAAGATATAAGAGGAGCAATGGAAATACGAGAAGTCACAGTTCTGGCATTATTTGATTTCTCAAAAGCCTTCGATTTGGTTGATCATGAGCTGCTCCTTCATAAACTGACCAAATATAACCTTTCAAGGAGTTTAGTAGAGTGGTTTCAATCCTACCTCAATAACCGTACCTAATCTGTGGTTGGACCTGATAATACACATTCTAACTGGATAAATAATCCCAGAGGCGTAGTTCAGGGTTCAGTCCTCAGCCCTCTCCTTTTCTCACTGTTCATAAATGATCTTCCCGAAGTCATAATACACTGCAAATACCATCTATACGCCGATGACTTCCAGATATATTGTCACTCGTCGATATCTAATTTGACATCTACATTAGCATTGAAGATATCGATCAAATAGCATTCTGGGCGCAGATTAACCATCTTCCATTAAACGAGTATAAAACTGAGTCAATAATAATTGGGCAAAGTCACCTGTCTGCCCAAATAGATATTCCGTCTTTGTCCAACATTCAAAAAGGAAGCTATACCATACCATGCGATGAAACGACGAAAAACCTCGGTATAACATTTGATAAACATCTCAGTTGGATGCAAGAAGTACAAAATACTAAACAAAAAACCATAGGTATAGTACACCAACTATATAGATCGAAGATTATTGTACCCCCTAAAATACGCACCACCCTCGTACAATCACTAATTTTCCCACACCTGGATTACTGCTCTTCACTGCTGACAAATCTCGATGAAGAAAACAACAACAAACCGCAAGTGACTATGAACTCTACAATACGCTTTATTTTTGACCTAAAAAAGTGGGATCGGATAAGCAGTTCATATGCCCACTTAAACTGGTTGAAATATAAACGACATCGCCTTTATCATCTCACTTGCCTTACTTTCAAAATACTATACTCTGGTAACCCACCTTATTTGTTCGAAAGATTCACTTGGAAAATAAATATTCATTCAATATCTACCAGGAATCACTATGTTGACAAACATATCCAGCTGCACAGAACTCCTCACTTCAATAAATCTTTTATGGTGACAGCTGCTAGAATATGGAATTCATTACCATTAGAAATAAGAAACTCACAATCAATACGTGTGTTCATATCAAAAGTTTACAAGCTGCTTCTAAGTTATGCATGGCAGTTCCCTGTATAACTGATAATGCTGCTCTATTAATTCACGTGAAGTGGGAAAGAATGTATGTATTTAATTTTGTTCTTTGCTATACCTTCGAACTGTGCTCCCTACTATGGCTATGAATGTTTATCATCTGGTGGGTAATAATTCTATAGTTAATAGATGGGTTAATTTGTACCGAAATCATAAATGTACCGAAAAAGGATGTTTTTAATGTTCCTGATATGTATGTACATTTTTAAACTAAAGACCGGCGAATTAACATTTAACGGGATTTAAATGTATATTTTTTTGGAATTATTACTTTATTTCTTCTTTTTTCTTTATTTATTTTTATAGTTTTCTTATTTTGGTAACATCCATGTAAAATACCTCATGAGCCAGAAATTCCCATGATATTAAATGAATTGAATTGAATCGTATTGAGAATACTGATGAGAAGCTTCATTTAAAGTCTACATCAATGTGATAAATTTAATTATCGAAAGATCGTTGAGAGAGGATATGGAAAGATGCATTTCATTTATTTCAAACGCTCTATCTCACATGCAGGAGCGATAGGAGCCGTCAACAGAATTTGTTCATGCTTGGATACAGGCTCCACCTCTTAATCTATGAAGTGATCGCAAGTGTGAATCGACCAGACAAGAAGCGATTCCATCTGAAGAGCCTCGCGGCGCGGCGCCAGAACTAAATCGCAGGCTATGATAGTGAACTCGAGGAAACGTGGATTCACCGATAACGATTAGGTGCGGGAATTTGACGATCAGACGTGGTGCCCACTTGCAAATGATCATTGACTTCTATCCAACATTAAACCAAGTTTAAATGTCGCGATATTCAAGACAATAATTTCAAGGGATAGTAATCGAGACGTGGACGGAATTCTTGGGACCAACGCTCTACGTTAAGTGTTCCCTTCAGATGTAATCTTAAGGGGCAAACTGCTCACTCATTCAGAAGAACTTGATTTTTATTTTATTGGTATATTGATAAGTTTTATTGATAGATGATATCACAGCTTGAAAGAACGTACTGTGTTGGTCACAGAAAGTCTGCTTCCAGCAGGAAAAAAACGCAGAGATAAACCTTAATGGAAATGGCTACATTTTTGCAGTTCTTTTATTTCATCAATAATAAAAGTCATCCAGAGATTTATCTCTTAGAGCATTTAATTATGAAAATGCCCTTAAGAGTATTGTTAAAAAGGCACCAGAAGAAATGAAAGAGGAAAATGAAGTAGGTAGAGCAGATAAAGTTAGCATTTAAGGAGACCAGCCATCCAGTTAACCCTAACAAATAACTGCGTTCGTTGATTGGCACATCAAATGATGATTGTGATCTAATGTAAAGTAAACATGAAGGCAATGAAAATGAAAGGAATGCTTTTTGAAGTGGGGAGGACATGATAAATATTAAGCTGGAAGGGGATAAACCATGGTAAACGGAAAAGTTTCACATATCAGGGGGTCAAAACATTAATAACGTAGAGAAAATTCAAAAGTTTAGCATAGAGCATAGCTTTCAAAGGTTGAACATCTTTGTTTATGGGTGAAGATCAGCACAGGATTTAGGGTTTGAAACAAAAACGAGTAGAATAATATTAGAAAAACAGCAGTCCGAAGATGAAGACAAGAATTGAATAATTATATGATTTGGAAGAAAATATTGAGGACAATTCAGAGGAAGCAAAAAAATTGGAAAGAGAATGAATTTATAGGTAATTGAATACTAAAACGGTCGGAGAGGGAAAAATTACGTTGGTAGGGAAAAAAATGGGCTGAGGGACGAGAGAAAGAAGATATAAAGACCTTAAAAGGACTAGTCTCAGGAAAAATGGAGTGCTAACTGAGAGGAAACGTTACATATTACGAGATGATGAGAAGGAAGTCAAAGGGAGAGAATGTCAAAGGAGTTAGCTGACTACGATGGCAACCTACCATAGAAGACCATAATATACATGACAATAAGAATTAATAAAGAATTTTAACAAGAACAATTTGCAATAATTCATATTATCGATAAAAATAAAGATGAAAAAGTATCTTCATCTATAAAAGGTAAAATTTGTTAAAAGAGGAAAATTTGGAAAATATTCTCTGTTCCCTATGCTATTTAATTTATTTTTTTGTATCATGCAATAGACCTATTAATTTAAATAAGCGAGGCACAATGGAGAAGGATTTGTGGTAAAGAATTAAATAAATGCTTAAAATTAGGATGGCCTTCAATGTTGAAACAGAAAAGATAAAAAATCCAATAAAAGAAAATTTTAAACTGCGTACACGTTCTCGGAAAACAGTTCGCTATACGTTCAGCTCAGGACTCAGGACAGGGCGGAGAAAAAGCATTTACCAGGAATGCTGAAATGCATGGAAAAAGCGGATGAGAAATACTAGAACTTAAAGATTAGTGTAAAGAGAAACAAAAAATAGCTGGATGGAATAATCGGAATATGTAACGAAAATTCACAGGGATGTTCTTATTAAGGAATAGCGAAATGTACGGCCAAAGTCGATATCGGGAAGGAAGGGGCTGGAGAAGTGCGGCTGACCCAAATTCCGATGACTTTGGATAACAGATATAAGAACGTTTATAAGAACGACACAAAAGAAGCTGTTAATAAATAAATAAACAAAAATTGAGGAATAATTAAATATTACTCGATATACTTTCATTCATGATCCACAATTTCACTGAAATACACTACCTTTTTAGCAGGAAGAAAAAAAAGACATGCGATATGATCAGAAAATAATTACCAAAAAGCCGATTTGAAGGTTACTCGGAAACTTACATTGAATCAAAGCCGAAGCGACTGTATCGCTATTGGTTCAAACTAAATCCAGGTAAATGTGGTGTAAACCGTTTAAACATTTGCTACAAACCATTTTTGTAAGAAGATATGTATGTTTGCAAAAAATAGACTTTCCTTCAATGAGGGGAAATTTGAAAAAAATTGCGATGCTTCTTCTTCCGATGCGTAGGTAAAGTTACAGCATTGGTCCTCAAATCGATGATTAGCAGGAAATATCTAAGAAAAACTTGTCCAGAAAGCGCGATGCCAAACTAATTTTCTGAGATTTAAAACTCGTAGAGTTTGAAACTGGATGTTCGCAATGAATGAACTTCCTGCTTACCGAAAGGAGAGAGCAAACATTGGTGCGAAGCCAACTCGCCGATTCTGCCGACCATGGAATTGAGGACTGGAGAAGTGATTGGATTGCCCAGCAATTTCAGTGCAATCACACTGTGGAATGCGATTCCTTCAAAACTCAGAATGAGTGGTGAGGTCAAGGACACGCGAAGAACTCACTCCAAGATTGCTCTTGGCTGTCATAAAAATCGGTATTCGAAGATTCCTCACGGTAGCAAGTTCGACACCACTGGATGGGAAAGTCTAGTGGCTACTATCGAAAGCAGCGGAGATAGTTCTCCACTATGAAAGAGGAGGAAGTTTCCACAATGATCCTATAGTTGAAATTCCAGGTTACATGGATGTATAGGCTGATGCTTGTCGAATCACCTTGGAGGAAGACACTGAGCCATTGGGTGAGCACAGATTGAAAGGCACTGTAAAATACAGACAGTGTTGATGAAGAAATCGGTTAACTACACGAGTATACGTTTAAAAAAGCAAACACGATTATTTTCGACAAAATTAAATAATTTTCCAAACAGCAGAATTGATTTAGTTGCTCGTGATGAGAGACGGTGATTTATAGATGGCTTCAGGGATAATTTGAGGTAATGAATGTGACGCTCACCTCAATCTGATGGGATTATGTATGACTCAGGGGAGTAAATTGTAACATGAAAGTATGGAGGAATGAGCAAACGACCTTCAAATGAGACGGTTTCGAGATTGAGGCCACTTAGAATGGGATATTGTAGCTTGTTATAGGATTAAATATTACCACAGTACGTAGTGTAAAGAAATTGATTCCGAGATACACGTGTTGCTTAGGACGGTTGGAATTTGATTGAACTCTATTTAAATAGTGTAGAAAATGCCTAGTTGGAGTATTAAAATATGAAGTTTAAAAAAATTAGTGCCTTCATCAAGGCAGTGCGGGAAATAGTTCAGTCTCTACCAGTGGCGTAGCCAGGTTTTGGGTCTAGGGGGGGGCAGAAAATTTTCAGGGGGCGCCGACTCATAAATTAACCAGTTTACTAAACTTTACAAATTTTGGTGATGCAATAGGCGGATGGGTTTGTACAAAATATAAAAATTGACGACGTATTATACACATTTATTTATTAAGCTATCGTTACAATGCTGTAGTCCGTATAGCTAATTCTCACAGGTCATTGCAGCTATGAGAATTGTCTGGACGTTCAACTGGAACTGCGTTCATAACATAACGTTCACTCAACGAAAAATGGTGTACTTTATAAATGTCCATTTTTGAGTCAATTATTAGATAGTTAAACTTCATTTGTTTAATCTCGCCAACAATAATCTGCAATGCCTCATTAGCCAAGTCTTAAATGATGTCATTTTGTATAGACGGGCTTAAGTAAGCTTCATTGTTTTGAGCCTTCAAGATGGTTATCCCTTGTTGTATCGTATTTCGCAAAAACTCTCACAAGCTCTAAAAAATTTCCCTCGTTACTCTCGACGTTTTTTCGCAAACCAAATTCTCGATGGCCACGTAAAGGTAGACCTTGTTTCGAGAGATACATAATAATATCAATTAATCGTTTCAGTATTTCTTTGTTTTCTGAAATCATTTGCATTTTGGGCTTGATTAAGCTTTATCTCGATTATACTGTTTTTTGAATCTGTACCTTGTCATTAAAAATATGTTTTCTGATTGGCGATGGCCTTGGGTTTCTTCATGCCATTTTATTTTCTCTGCCCCTTTCTTAAAATTCGAGATACCCATGTTTGGATCTGACCAATTATCGACTTGTTTATCTTCAAACAGCCAACATAAGAAACATAACATGATGTTACCCGTGGGCGAATAAACCAACCAGTATTTATTGACTTCTTCACCCGATGGAAGTTCCTTTTATACCATTCCTAGTAGAATCGCCTATGACTGTAATTGTAGTCAAAGAATCGAAAGTGTCACTACTTAGTAAGCCCAGGTTGTCACGGACCTATTTATAACAAAGTTCGAACTTTAGACGGGCCAATCGAAATGTTACGAAACAGAAATGGGTAATCAACATTGGTATTTTCAATCGAATTATTACTGTCAGACAAGTCCACTTTCATCTCCGTCTGGTAAATCGTATCTCTTTTCTTCGGAGAGCCCAAGGTTTTCGCAAACGCCTCCCGAAGTCCTTCCCCCACTGGTGTTGCAGTCATTATCGCCGATTGCGATTTTAGAGTTATTCCTGCAAAGACCTGACCCTGACGCCGTCGGCGAAACTGGATGCTCTGGGTACGTCTGGTCATTCATATAGTAATAAAAATAACCCAATAATAATAGTAATTGGTAATGTGCTGAGTTTAAAGCAATACAATTTGCAGAATTGTCGGTGTACGCAGACACTGTACAGACAGTCCGTAGCAATGCGGCCTCAAGAAGTGTATTTAAATTTCAACAAAAAGTGATCATGTATGTACATTGTGCATGAAACTGATACTTACGGTTTGTTGACACAGAATTTTACGTTTGAATCGGGAGACGAAGTTGTTGTTGCAGATGACACCAATGAAGACTCAACTAGTTGCTAATTATCAGGTACGGAATTTTGTGATGACCTAGTGGTCGAATTGACATCAGGTAATGCTGTTGTTAAATTTGCACACGTCTTAGCAATGTTTCGTTTATCTAAATCTGCTTTAGCTTTGCGCCCTTGAGCGCCACTTTTTACCTTGTCCAGACATTACATAAATATAACACTGAAAAAGTCAAATGTGCACACACCACGCGAGACGCAAACTCTCGACTAAACTCTGACAGTCATCACGGTCAACCCTGTTGTCCTGTTGTTGTGGCGGAGCGGCGAGAGAAGAGAGGGTGTACAGGGTAGGTAACTACTCAAACGCAAACGGTAGCCAGACTGATTGACTCAATGTTGACATTTCTAACTTACCAATGCACAAAGCCAGTTCAAACTAGACGTGGGCGCCGCGCCACGCCGCCGAACTCATGATCGGCACGAAATCGGCGCAATTGCGATCATTGTTAGTCAATCTGCCGTGACGCGTGGCAGTTGGTAGTGTTTGCTTACTTTGTTGGTATATCTAGCAGCCAGAAGGCTGGGACGCTTCCCTCTCATCCCTTCCTTCCTCTGAATGATGAAGCTCCGACTGAGGACTTCAGGACGAATGAGATCTTTAGAGTGGAAACATTCACAGACTTAGGGGCGTCAGAACACAGAGGGCGGTGGGGGGGGGGGCATTCGCCCGCCCCCCCCCCCTGCTCCCCCACTTGATACGCTACTGGTCTCTACGATGGAATGCTAGTTTTTTAATAATGCTCTGCATCACAATGATAAATTAAAGAAATCAATTACAATCATATATAATCATTCAAGACTTAATGAGAGCAAGATCCAGGGATTGTAGGGCTAGGCAAGGAAATATTTAGGATCTAGGAGAGAAAAGGAATGAAAAGGGAATTGTGTTTTTGGTGGATTATTGTTTCATATTTTGTAGCATGGCCGTAAATTTTGAGTGGGATATCAAAATTCTTGTTACACGGTTGATCTAGTTGATGTTTTGGTAGAACTACCGGGAAAATAGGTCATTTGCGCCATTGAGTATGCCTCGTTTATTTGAGCAGTTGGGTCTAGTCTACGAAGATAGTGAGAAGCTATAATTATATTCTCCTTGCGCATTAGAAATTCGAGTACCCTGAATTTTATATTATTTTCTAAAATACAAATAAACCCAAATTAAGGGGAGAAAAATCATGAAGGAGAGAATGTGAGAAAAAATTCTTAACCAAATCAAGGAGAAAATCTTCGTTAACCCTGGATTTCTATTTGTGCCAACATAAAGAGAGAGGGACGTAGAGCTTAAGAAACATTTGTGATACTAATGGGAGAGACTGAATGAGGTATAAGTCGATCGCGAAAAACTACGATTTTAATTCCAAGGCAATGGAAACGTTGTGTATATGTGGGCCACGTTAAGAGGATGGATTCATGCCAAATCATCGAAAAGGCATAATAAACCAGTGAATTGAGAGCGGAAGGGATTAACGAGTGGAAGTGGCTGAAAGAGGTTTTAACACAAAATACTTGTAAGTACTAGGAGTTTTTGGAGGAAGTGACTGTCAAATATGTAGCAGCATCTGAAGGAGAACGGAAACAGTAAAAACGGAAAGAAAGAAAAGGAAAAAAGAGAGCCAGCTTATTTACCCAAACAATTAACTGAGAAAAAGTTTTTTTGAGAAAATCCAACAGAAAGGGAATAAGGTACATTTCCTACACTTTACGATCGTTTTTCATATTTTTTGAAAGATTTTTTTCGAGGCAAAACCATTTATCCCTAAGCCTACTGGCTTCACGGTAGCTGAGAAATTGTATGAGTGATCACCAAAATATTAATGTTTAGAATAAAAAATGTAGTTGCTACATTTTTACTGGAATAATACATTTTAAAATCCCAGTACTTACCTTTAAATACTGCTCGTAACATCGCGGAAAGTACGTTTTTTTATCGTCGCAGGCAAACCAATCAATTAGACGCAATCAATTAGAAGCATAGCATGGAAATAATCAGCATTAATGACGGTTGGAAATATCCCAAGGGACACCGCCTCAAATGTTAGAGCGAAACGATTATGATTGTTCCTAAAGGATGAGCACGCAAGGGCTCCGTTCCCGAAGGACCTAATACTCAAGTTCCCTATCTCCACGAGCAGATGAGAGCGTTCCTCGAGTCCAGCAAGACAACATTCTCACTTCACCCAGCGATCCTCAGCGTAATTTCTAACACTGAAAAGACATTTTGAAGAAGAATTTAAAGAGACACTTTTAATTTAGCACTTAAGGTATTGAACGAAATCCTTCGCTGAAGGTATTAATCGTAAGTAAAACCAAATCTTTGAAAGTTAACTGTAAGCTAATTCACATTTAGATGATAATTATGAGTGTTTAAAATCTAGGTATTGCATTTAAATCTCATGAGTCCAAGTAAAGTTTTCGTTTCCACCAATTCCAAAACCCTTGAGATAACAAAGCGTAAATATCTAATATAAAATTTCCGCGTTCCTTGTAGGGTATCCATAATTACTCCTATTGAGAGATCACGTAGGCAAGGAATATCGACGCCAGCATCTCAAGATGTTCCCGCGTCTTTTCTTTTAGATCAACAAGCTTTTGACCGTTTTAAAGCAGCACTCACCAGTAAATCATGAGGGTTCTCGTTGTGGACAACTGTATGATACACCACTTTATCACTCTCTGTATCACTTAATTTTTCAATTCCCCACACCGCAATCAATCTTGTTCCCCGCTCACTATATTCGATAAGCCTTGGTATTCTTTTTCCTCACCTGTTTGAGGAATGCGTTCCCCGCCTTCAGCACATTTTTCACTCACTTTTACCGGTCGCTTACTGAACACGCTTTCTCTTAAGTTAACTCACTCGAATCAAAAAGGTATCATGTTATCCCTGTCATGCAACTTGATCATCAGATGAATACATGCCTAGTTCGCATTTATCATCCTTGGAATCAAAGTGGCAATCCAATAATTTATGGGAATTCCAAGCCTCACAGCAGTTTTCATTGAGCAAGACGCTTTCGATGAGAATTCTGAGGTTCACAAGGACAGCTGATATGGCCAAGAAGACAAAAAAGTGGCATGCGCTGTAAAATTTTACAAAACGAAATGAGAACCCCGGCAACTACTACCCGATTTTTGGTGTCACGAATTCTGATTGGGCCCTTCTGTTATTATTTACCTTTCATACGACTTATTTATATCAACATAACAAGGCTATGAAAAAGTAGCCAGCAATGTGAATTAAGCCCTAGGGAGATCAAGTCAAATATCCTAATATGAATGTCAAAACTCGGGAATGTAATTGAAGAGGAAGGCATGGTCTAAATAGAAAATGTGTAAGATTGTCTCAAACGCTCTCGTTAACTCAATATTTCCCTGTTATTTCTTGAGACATAATTTCATGCGATGATCTTATCGTTACTTTCCGCTTTGTTTGTGAGTGGTTCATACCTCTGCTATCGAAAGAAACGCCATGAAAAGCTTCACAATGTTGATAATTAATATATATTGAGGGCAATAAAAAATCCTAATGAGAAATTCTAGTTACTTAATTCACCAAAAAATCCTATTCCTTTCGAGGAAAATTTAATGCGAATTTAAATTGATGGACGACGCCTGAAATTTCAATGCAGAATACGTGCCCTTACTTGACAATATGTGAGGTTTGCTTCAGGGACGCAAGCTACCCTGACCTTCCGTTTACAGGGAGTCAAATATATAATAAGGTACAGATTAGATTTAGGTATCGGCCAGAGTACAAGATGAAATAGCTCTAACTAACATATCACCCTTACATGGAAGCGTGCCCATCAATTCTTCCAACCCAGGCTGACCATGATGAGCACATAAGCCGAAGGTACTTTAGAGCATAGCTAAACCATACTTGTAAATATAATTGTATTATCCTTCGCCGATAAATAAGAGAACGTGTAAGTACAACAGTGGGGGGGCGACGTATTCCATTCCCGAACAAAACACTTCCGGTTTAAATTTACAGCTTCTCTCACGATCGTCTTGGAGACGAGACACCCGAGAACTTGGAGAGATGTGGTGAAAGAAAGAGTCACTCCGAAACATAACCCTAAAACGAGTTTTTTACGCTCCACAAATCCCAAATGGCACAACTCGGCGGGTAAATCTAAAAGGAAATATATTACGACAGCAACACATTACACCGAACGGAGTAACCTCTTCTGTTTTCATTCGAAAAGTAACCGAATATTAATGAGATACTTATCATCCCATTCAAGTTGTGCTGGCTCGTGTATATGGCGCTTTTCTCATTGTCAGGGAGGAAAGGTGTTTCTCACAGTCTCGGGAGGAACGTTTCTCGAATCTTCCTTGGATGGCCCTTTCGAACTGTAGGGAAACAAAGGCAATGGATCAGCAGGAATGATGTTTTCACCAAAAGACAACGTCTCCAAATGACCGAAACAAATTGATCACAATGTGGTGATCTATGTGATATCAATATCATAGCAAAGGGCCTCAATAGTCCATGGTGTATCTCTTATCTGCGAAAATACTGAAACTCATGACATGCTTGATATTTCCTCAACTTCCCAAAGAAAACTCCACAATTTAAGTACTATGTGGCTGGTCAATCCGTATTGATTGGTTGATGATCAATTCACCTGAATTCAACTGAACGATTTTCCAGGTACACGGTGCGGCAACCGAGTGTCTGCGGATAATTAGAAATCAGCATTATCTCTATCTCCTCAGGCTTAACTTTGTGGAAGTTCATTTCGTATGAAAATGAAAAACTTTTCCAGTCCCACTTTGCTAAGCACCTGTGGGAGGAGAAACACACCAGTGACTTCATTCCAAAGATTTTGCACCGGGAAGAAAAAGGGAGGAGAATGGACAAAAGGGAAGAGTTGGAGATTAGGAGATGGATGAAGAAACGTCCTCTACTTAATGACATATTATTTGAAAACCTTTCCCCCCTCCTAAAAGCCTCTTTGACCCTCACGGAAAAACCAGCAACCCATAATCCTTCCCCTCCCCCCACTCCTACAGACGCCCCCTCCGCTACCTTAGTCACCAACAACCCTTCAAAACTCCCTGCCAACGGTCACCCACCCCCCGCCCCCCCTCCAACCCTCACCACCCGCTCACAACACCACATTACATCCTTGAGGTTTACCCCCCCCCCCCCTTCCACCTACCTTCTTCCTCCCCCACCGAAACACCTAACCTAGATGGTATATAAGGACCATATTTTGTGCCTTGACTCTTTGTACCTGAAGATGTCGCCGCTGCGACGAAACTAGTTGTACCATAAAATAAATTGGTGGAATATTACAAAGTTTTTCATTTTCATAAGAAATCAGCATGTTACTGAAAGATTATGGATGAGTGACCTTTACTTCCCAACTTCCTTTCCACTAGGTCATTTTTGCCGGATTAACGAGTTTTTTTAGTACCTGAGCTCGTGGATACGCCTTGGTATAACACTAGTGCGTCGGTGATCCATGAGCTATAGAGACGGCATGATCTGGTTTCCACAACAACTCATGCAAAGGTATCATTTGCAGCATTTCTTTTAGCTCTGTGTTGAACATATCGGAACAGCGAAGGAAACACGTGGAGGAGGAAGGCGGCAATTACCACCATCTCAGATTTCACCTGCAAATGACTTCGGTCGCCCATCCACCGAGGAGCTGCTAAGGGTGGCCGCCCGGGAAGCGGCGATGGGGTCCCGCCAAAAAATCTCAACCGCGTCCGCATAGAGATAGGCCTTCACCTCCTCCCCCTCATCCGCGCATCCTCCTCTCCCTCTCCCCGTCCCCCCTTCCGGTCCCTTCTTTGTCGGCACGTGGACCGACCATGCGTGCATGAATAGATGGCACTTTGGCTCCGATGAAGTCCTGAGTACACTCCGAGGGGGCGGGATTTTTCGTGGGGTTGCCGGAGAGCGAGGGAGCGGAGAGATGAAGGGGTGCGCGGGAGCGGTGAAAGGGCGTTATCATCGGCCGCAGGTTAGCCGGGGGTGGCGACCCCCGGTTATCTCCGAGGAAGTGCATCGGGTGTGCATGGAGATTCGGAGATTTTGGGGAGGAAAGATGGAGAGGGGTTGTGCTCGCGGGGGGTGGAGAGGTGGGGGGAGCGGTCGGATTGGATGGGTTGGGTGCGCCCGCTCCCGTATGGATTAAGGAATCCAAGAAGAGGGAGTTTGTTGTCGAAATTGCTTCGTGTGGTGGGGGGGGAGGGGGCGGAGGGCGGAATTGGCTCCTCGGAGGTGAGGAAGTAGCGAAGGAATGGAGGGACGGATTTCCCGAGATATGGAATGGATTCGCTCTTTCTGCGGGGGGAATGTTAGATTGCCATTGTGCGGTAGTATACGTTTCCGGAACTTGGCAAGAGAAATCCTACGATGAAAAGAACATCCTTTCAAAAAAATTGATGGCACTCGTATCTCTTGGGAAAATATGATCGGCTACAGGAAAAATATTCATCCTTTACAACTCTTTAAGGAATTGGAAAAGTTACAAATAAGGATTTCCTCATTTCGTTTTTTGTGCAGTGCATGTTGATTTATTTGCTTTGACCAATTTTAATCCCCTACATATATATCAAAAGACATATTTTTCAGCTTTTGCGACAGAATATTCGGAAAATATATTATTAATTGAGTCGCATAAATATGGGATTGTAAATAATGTGATTGTATTTTGCTTGGAAATAGACGTTCAGTGAACATCTCCATTTCGATTAAATTCCAAGGCTATGAAAAGTTTAATCTTCCGGCAATGCCATCAATGAGATCATAAGAAATCAAAAGATGGCGCAAGTATCGGGTAAGGTAATAAAGTGTTATCAGCTAGTTCAACATGTGCTCACGCGTCATTACACAGCATAGTTGCACGGCCTTAAAACTGTATAAATAGGGTAAAGTCTGTGTCAAATATATCGAAATTTAAAATGAAAACATATGTAAATCTCCTCGCAAATGACCTAATAATTTGTCATTAATTTAACTCGAGAAATATCAATGTAAATGGGCAATGGTCCATTTCATTATCCATTAAATATCTATTGTAACACTTATATAAAAATATGTCACAGGCATGACTGGTAGATACACAGTGAACACAAAAAAAGAAAACTCACGAGATTTGTTTATATATGTGAACTATGTACTAATATTCTGACTACCTACTAATATTAACTACTTGACTACCTACTAATATTCTGACGAAGGCCGTTGTGTCCGCCGAAATATATAAACAAATCTCGTGAGTTTTCTTTTTTTGTGTTCACTGTGTATCTATCAGTCACGCCTATGTCATACTTTTATATTATTGTGCACTACACCTGTTGTCCATCGCTTGGACATATTGTAACACTGAAATATACAAAAACTACATCTTGCCTTTAGTACTATCATTCAAATCTACAAATAGTATGGAAGGGAATGAATTTCAACGTCTCTCTCTCTTTCAGAAGGAAAATATGTAAATAATTAAAGTAATATATTTGCTGCCGTATAATTGTTGTTGTTATAATTATTAGAATAATAGTGACGCAATCCATTCATTAATCACAATTCTAAATACGCGCTGATATGTCATAAGAAGCATTTTTAGAGCAGAAAATTTATTGAAAGAGACAAACGTTTTGTAAACTCTAATAAATGGTATTCAAATGTATGAAACCTCTTATATGAACGAAGAAATTCAAGAGATACAAGAATTTTGGAAACCCACATTGTGGTTAGTGTAGCTGTAGCCTTAATATTTATTTTTTCTCTTTTTATCCAAAGTTTCTGTTGGAATGAAACTTAGGAAAGATGTAAAAGATTAAAGCTGCTGCCATAAAAGATTCATGCTTTCTAGGAAAAGATGTGAAAACAAGTTATTTCCCACCTTTGAAAGAAGTAGACCTAGGAAATGCAAGAATAGATGTAAGGAGTGAAAATTTTAGCACTTTTTTACAATAACTGATGATTATGATGATTCAAATAATTGAATTCATTCCGCGCGAAATATACAATCTTCTTAGTCCTTAAAATCCATCTAAAAAAGAGCGAAGAAGAAGGTGATATCGCAAAGACACCTTTCCGGATACGTACCTTTCTCAATGAAGTGATTCTTTAATAATGAATTGCAGCTCCAACCATAGGCAAGACAACGAGTGAAACCTACCGATGAAAAAAAAACTGTTCATCTCGAAACATATCATGCCGAGGATTTGAGCGTTCTTTTATGCACGAGGAGCCCGGGGATCGAGTTACAGCCCGAGGGGTTCCGGCGCAACTCTGCCGCGACGCTCGTCTCTCCGGAGACGGAGGTTCCTCCTTCAACCCCACTTGCTCCCTCCCTCTCTCTTTCTCTCTCCATTAGGCCCGTTTCCGGGAGGAAGGGCTCCTTCGAGGCGCGAGCGATTTATTTGGGTGCGCGGCTGGCACTCGTGTTGCGATGGGAGTCTGGGCGGATCGAGGAGGACGGGCAAGGCCCCGGCAATATTTGGAGAGCGGGAGTAGACGCGATTGAATACGAATACGCGGGGAATGAAGAAATAAGGCCCGCGGCGGGTGAGGGGAGGGAAGGGGAGGGAGACGGGGCGAGGTGGAGAGGGAGAGTGGGGGGAAAAGAAAACGATGAGACGTGGAAAGACAATGATAGAGACAAACGATGCGTGAGATGCAAGGGGTGTGGAAAACGAGGAGCGGACGGAGAGGAAGGAGCGCTCGCAAGAAAGAGAGAGAGATGAAGTCATAAAAAATGTAGTGGGGGCGGGAGGGAGGCGGTTGGAGCTGATAGGTGATAGGAGGAAGATGCCACACAAAAAGGGTGGCTGAAGCTGCCGACAGAAAGGCAGTCTCGGATTTAAATCTCTTGAGAACGTACGGGATGCATACGTTGCGCACGAAGAAAACTGATTTTCACTTTGCACCTTCAACAGTATTAGTACAGCGGCGTAACTGAGAAGGGGCTCTCCGCTGCGGATGGCAATTTTGGCATTTATCGTTTACATACCTTTTTAATAATAATAAATATAAAATTAAACGTAATTAAGTATTTATAGAAAAATACTGATGACGATCCCGAATCCAATCCAGGAAAATTGTGTACGCACTTCCTATCATTATCAGGGAGTGATTGATAGGCCGCCCCAGTGGATTTATGTGCACTTACATCACTGCACACCTAAGTTTTATTATATCTATATATTCATCATAATGTAATTATAATTTTCATCGTCTGAACTAGTAGGCTTTTGTCGAGGTACTTGTTCAGACATCATCACTTGTTCTCTTCACCCCCATGCAGCCTGCGTAGCTCAGAAGAAGTCCCCTCGGTGATTTTATAGCCGTTTTATCGACTCGTTCTCCTTCAACTATCTCCTCAACTGTATCAATAACTAGCAATGTAGAACTGAGGAAGTTCTTTTTAACGGACGTGCTGAGTGCCTTTATTCACCGAGAAAGTGGCTTGTCACATTCCGCGGTTTTTAGGACATAGATTTACTGTCTACAAATGTTTATCAATAGTTGACTTCGTTCATCCCATCCCCGCAGTGGAAACAGGAGAGGAAAATATTTCCACTACATTCCATACCACTGTTTAATTTCCGGGTTGGTGAATTTCGACAGAAAATGTTTTATTATATCAATAGTCAGGACTGCGTAAGCACCAAATGAGGGCATTTGAAGTCACGTGAAGGCAATGAAATTTCTTGGCAAATTACTCGGGCATAGGTTTCGTAGTCCTGGCCCAGAATTTGTACTATACATTATGTAGTCTAAAGGTAGCCATGAGGAAAAATAAATTATGGCATTAACGGCGTTACTATGAGTAACTTGAACTCATGAACTCTTGAGTTTCAATTGCGGTTCTCCACGACGCGTGCTCTCCTGTTATTGATATTTTTCACTTGCGCTCATATGAGCGAAAACGTGATTAGTTTTTTCGAGCTTTGTCTATCGCTAGCTTTAATCTATGGTGCGCATTCTTAAGATAATTATCTACTAAGGTAGTTAGTACAATATTTTCCTCATCAAATACCTTTCATATTCTATTACCTCCAAGTGACGAGGGAAAGTGCTGTACTCATCCTTGGGATAGTAACTTTAGCGATTCCCTTCTGGAGCAATTTGCATTTTGAATATGAATAACGATAGCTGAAAAGAAGGAACTATGAACCAACCCTGATACATTGACTTATTTTATAAAATTCTAATGTTTTTAAACATACGTCATCCGCTAATTATATTTATCAAAATTTAGCTGTATTGAACGTATTCGAACTCGAGAAATATTTTTGGCTCACCGATTGCAACAGGAAACAAAAGTGAAATTTTCTCAAAACTCCCACATCATACTTTATATAAGAAATGTAAACAGCACTTCGCATCGCAAGACGTAAATTATGACTACTAATTACGTCACACGCCTCATTCCTCGCTACACGGTGCGATAAATGACGACGGCTCTGTATAAGGCCGTCGTGGTGTTTATAGGCGGAGTAGCAGACAAGTTTTTCGTTTCACTGCGGTCGTCAAACTTGAAAGTGCAATTCTTTAAAAGGTTTTTCGTCTTTAAATTAAAAAAATTGATCAAAGCGGACAGAATTTTCTGCGAATCCATCCCAAGATTCCTTTGGGACCTGGTGCGAATCAAAAATATAATCAAAAGAAAATGCAATACTTCTTTTAGCCCTTTCAAAGAAACTATTCAATGACTAGGCAACGGTTAAGTTATGTATTTATATAGCTCGGCGCGCTGCTGAAGAAATTCGAAAGACAGAAGATTTCACAAATTAGGTCTTCTTCAATGATTAAGGGAGATTGTGTGAAATTCATCCCAAAAAGTTTGCCAAGCGGAACGTTCGATCTTCGTTGTAAATGTGTTACAGGATAGAACATAAAAAATACCTCAAGAATATTTTACTTATTTAACATAATTTTTTTATAAATTAGTGTGAAATTTCATCAAATTGTTGACATTCTCAAAGTTTATAATAAATGCTTTATGCCATTTAGAATCTGCTTGAGTTTTACTTGTTGCTAATCACTATAAATTATCTATCTAATTTCACTCCTCCTCCTCGTCTTCGAATTGCGTCACGGCGAGGATGCGAGAATGAAACTCGGCCGTGCTCGCTGATCAAGCAGGCTTATTGACGTCAAGAGATGCTAACAATTAAGTTCTTAATACTCTGGCTGCGTTTATAACCACAACTTTTGTCATGTACCACTTCACTTATTCATAAATTAAACGGTACGGTGCGGTAATCTCCAATATGATTATATTATATAATATGATATCTCCTCCGTACGAGGAAGGCATGATAAAAGAATTAGAGCGCGTGTAAAGGAGATCCGCTAGGTTTGTTAAAGGCCGATATGATAATTGTATAAGTGTTACGATTTTAATAGAAGAACTAGGATGGGAATTACTATCAGAACACAGGTTAAAATTTAGGTTAAACCTTTTTGCGTAAATTCGAAACCCGAAATTTGTTACGTTTCAAAATCATTGAAATATTTGCTTTCTAAGAGGCTTTTCCATTTAGTTGCTGCGCTAGACAGAATTGTAACGTTTCGGATTAAGCGCGTGGAAAGTTGCGTCTCTTCCAGCGATTTTTCATGCAATTTGAATCGATGAATGTGTGACGCTATTCACTGACGATGACGTGCCTGGTGAAGCTCTGAAATAAATAGTTTCAGCTGTTGTCATATGAAGAAAAAATTGGGAACGTTTAAAAAAAAAGGTACGCTATGAAGGTAATGTTGATGTATACCTCGTGTAAATATTATTATGTAAATTATTATTTTAAAATAAATATATACAATACTGAAACGTCACATTTCAAAATAAATGTTATCATCAAATATATTTTGCAATTTTTAAAAAAATGCTGAAATAGCACTTTTAAAAACTAATGTAGTAGCAGTATTTTTTCATACTGATGTTTCATAATTCCGTCTATAGAGGGTTGAAATGTGAAGTCAATAATTCCATGGGGATCTACTCAAACAATATCCTGAGCCAACAGGACGTCCCCCCCCCCTCCCTTGGATACCGAAGCAACTATCGATGGCGGCGAGAGACGGAGGTGGGGGGGCGGCAAACGGGAGAGAGCGTGAAGGGTTGTTGCGAAAGGAATGGCCGTGAAAGAAAAGAGTTTGGAGTGTGAGAGAGGGAGGAGAGAGAGAGAGAGAGAGAGACAGCGGAATAATGGGTATTCCCTGAGAAGGGCTGCGAGCGTGTAGGGAGAGGGGATGGGAGGGAGGGGGGGGGGCGAGAAGGCGGCGAGGGCAAATGCAAAGGATGGAGGATACCGACCGGGGAAGACAAATGAATGGGCCGAGCAACATGCTCCAAGAGCCGATGACTTATTCTGCGGTGATCCCCTCATGGGCAGAGACAGAGGCGTCTACGAAAAAAAAACAGTCAGGACATTCAGTTAAACGAGGTGTCATTTTCGCTTCGGTTCCAGAGGAAGGCATTGCCGAGTAGTCGGCAACATGTTTCGTGCCACATTTTACATCGTGGGGTGCAATATTTTTCTTCCTTCATGCTTTTCTTACAGAATTCTACACATTTTTACTCGCTTAAAACTCTCCGCTACTTGTCTCGCAATTTAATTCATTGAGCTCATTGTGTATTGTTGATGAAAGTTCACTGATATTGATCGTGTGACGCAAAACAACAGTCCATTTTTTAAACAACCCAGCCCAGTCTTTTGAAGCCGTAAAAAGGGTAAGCATGCCATCATTATACAGATTTAAAAAATGAATTGCGTCAATATATAGTATCGCATTGCACTGGCCCTAAATTGTAATATAGCTAATACGCAGGTGATTTTAGGCATAAATCAGGACACCATATTCTAATAATCTTTGACATTCTAACTCCGTATGATTCTCGATGAGAATGATTGGTTAAATAAATCAAATGGAGTATCAGCAGTAAAAAGTAGACTTCCAGAAAAAATTTAGAGGAAAAAAATTGCGGCCTAAATGAGGGACAGTATTCACCCTGAATAATTTTCTACACCGAAACTGCAATTTCTACTAGATAAACAAATCATAAACATTAGTGAGAGTAAAATCTTTTCTAATTTCAAACGATATTCACTATTATGCTAACCAAGAAAATTTATTGCATGAGTACAACTAGAAAAATATTCTAACCTATTGTTAAATTCAAAGTGGATTTAAACACAAATTTAAATGCTTCCTCACGCTAGAGATGAATAGCTAATTCATGATATTATCTTTGCCTAACCCATATATGTTCTCGTTTTGAGCAAGTCCATCTTTAATTTACCCAAAAATTGCTTTTAAATGTAAATATTTAATAAAAGAAGTATATTAAATCTTGTGTTATAATTTATGTTTACTACTTGCAATGATTCTATTTTATGATTGATTGAAAAGTTTGCAGTGAGAAATTACTACATTCTTCGTGGCATTTAAAGTGCCACGGAAATTCATTGCACTGCATTGGAAGGATTGATTAGGTAATAATGGTAAGATAATAAAATATATGTATATAATTATTATATGATGCTACAATAAGAAGAATTAATAACCTGAGAGAGCAAAAGTTGGATAGTTCGATAGCATATGATAAAAACACTTTCTATCGCGGTCTACGTTTTTCAAAAAGATAAATACAAACATCAGTCTGACATAAAGCGACATCTACCTATGGCAATAATTATTAGAGCTTCAAGAGCTTTAACGAGACAATAGGCAAACGATTTTGAAATGAAGTTTTGAAACTGAACAAATCAAATTTGCTATATATTTTTATAATGGACGTGATGCTCGAGGACATAACGCGACGGGTAAAAATTCGACTTGATACAAAAGGGTTTAAATATTAACCATGGACTTAATTAGCACATTTCATTTTAGCTCTTAATTCAGGGTGAAAGGATATGTCGTACCATAGCATCAAAAAACAATCAATGATTGCGTTTCCTCGGAAGATCAAAGCAAGTATTTCTCTGAATGAAGTTAAAATTAATATACAAGGCAATTTCAATTTGAAGAATCCTCATTTGTTGCCACCTTAGTTCAATCATATATAAGAACATAATGATTGAAAATATTTCCACACTTTTTACTTCGCTTCGCTTCAACCGGTTAAGATTCCTCCGTCATTGTTAAGTGGTATACAGAGCATGGTGGAGGTGGTTGTGTTATGTGGTCGCAGAGGAAGCGGGTTGGGAGTGGGTAGCGGGAAATAGGGAGATAGGGTCGGGGGAAGTAATGAAGTTGATGAGATCAAGGTAATCATGAAAGAGGTCTTAAAGTGGGGGGATGAAAGGTGGCATTGCATAATCCATCAAAATTTCCCCAATAATCTTTGTTCAAGAATTTGAATATTTTGAGAATTTTGAGGATAAGGGGTCCGCTCTTTAAGAATTCGACCAGAGAAAAAGCAAGAATGAAGATGGCCAGATGTTCCGTGAAGTTGGCATAGCCAGAGACAGTGATTGCAATTCAAATGATGACTCGACTTAAAAATTTCGGCGTTCACTTTATTTGCCAATGCACAGAGAAGTTATTTTCTATTTTTTCTACAAAATACAGCGCAAGATTATTTCCTTGGATTTTGCGATTTTACACTCACTGCTGGTTACAAGGTAGGGGAAACGAGGTGAAAAAATGAAAAACAGTTGTTGAGAAAGCCACTCGTAAATTATTCACCAACTCTTGAGAAGCCGTGAAATAAAAACCTTTAATACTTCTTAACCGCATAGATTAGGACATGAAAGGGCGAAGCCCTTTGATACTTCTTTATGTTAAATTATATTTTAATGCCCAGGCAAGAGAACAGAGAAGAAAATCACTGATATATCAAAGTGGGAATATAAAATGAATACGTATTTCGGTGTGGCAGAGAAAGGAATCCCTAAAAGAGTTAATATTTTATGGAAGAATAAACTAGAAGATAAATACAAAAAGTCAGCTTCGATAGCGTAAATATTGAAGTTAATAATCCTAATTCTTTTTTAACTCGCTCTAGCAACTGTAATATATAAAAATTCCACTTTAAAATAAGTCAAATTCCTCGAGAATGGCGGAAATATAAAAACATTCCAACATTGTCCGCCATCCTCAAAACTCTCCGACCAATTTCACTTTCCTCAATGAGAAATAGCATCATCATTTTGTTATAAAAAATCCGTAACCACTTACGTAAAACTGTTTTTATGACCTATTCAATGGAAGAGCGTTATCTAAAAAGATATCCCCTGCCATGAAAGGCTATATTTTGGGAATATTCGATGCTCAAATGGGTTGAGGGGGTATACTGTGCTCGATCACACTCATTCCGGAAGGCCCTCGGCTGAAATTCATCTCAAAAACAGCGGAAATCGACGCCGTAGACGACGGTGGGTGGGTTCGAGGGAGAAAACCCGAAGCAGTCACGAACCTAGAGCCACTGACCCTTTTGCGCTTCATCCACTCCCCCTGGGAAATCCCATAATGCCATAATGACCCACACAAGCAGACGCGATCCGCTGCCCTCCCTACATTCCCCCCATCTCTTACTACGCAAAGGACGCAGCTAAGACCCTCTCCTCTTCTCTTTTGGGGGCAGACCCACAGTCCCCTATTCGTCTGACACCTCCTAGCAGTTCTGCCGCCTCCACCCCCCCTCACCCCCGCTAGTGAGGCCAGGTCTCCCACCTCACCCACGCCAAGATCCCCGTGGGTATGGCTTCCCCGTAAGGCATGAGAGGAGGGCGACAGAACTTTCACTCTCAGTTTGATTGAAGAGGCATGAGTGTTCCCGTCTCGTTACTCCATTATTCTTGACCCGCGTGTTCCCAGGAATCCCTTTTTTCCTTTCGCCGAGACGCCGAGAGAGATGCAAGGGGCGAGTCCGGAGAGAGTGAGGGGAGGGAGGGAGGGAGTAAGGAGACTTGACGAATAGGGGTGGAAGTCCTCTCCGCCGGTTTCGAGAAGTCGAGGGGCGGCGGAGGAATGAGAGAGTCTTCAGCCGCTCAAAATTGAGATGTCGAGTGTTATGAATGCAGGGAAAAAGGGGGGGGCGTGGCGGAAGGGATGCGGGCATTCGCCACGCCATGAAGTGAGAGCGGGGAACGGAGCTGGAGGCGGAGGCCATGATTTTATTTATCTTGCCGGCCATCATTTCGAGAAAAATCCAAATTTTGGGATGTTCTATTTCACTTATTCCGGGAGATCCAGATAGCATGCGAAGTGTACAATGTTTAAGACACATATGATTAGGAACTTGCTCTGTGGAATATCTTGCGAAAAGCTGAAGAGAAAATATTTATAAAGTAAAATGTTGGAAGAGGAGAAATTTTGCGTTTGAATAAACTGTTAAAACAATGATAGGAGAAACGAATAGAAGTAATTACTAAGGACGACCAAGGATGGATTATATCAGGCATCAGACAAAAATTACTCAGGTATGAAGCAGCTAGCTTATAAAAGAGAAAAGAGGAAAACTGCGGAAAACTATTTTAAGATTGATGACTGCTGATGATGAGTTTAATCAGTCCATTTACTCAATTAATTCCCCACATGGATTCTTGAGTTGCGGTAACATGAGCATAGATAAGTTTCAATTTCTCGCCGGGCGTGCCCAGGATAATCACTCTCATTTTAACCTAATGTTTTTTCAAACGGTATCTGGGCCATATATACCCACTTGTTTCAATGTCTCTCAATTTTTTGGGTCTAGCTAAAATAGTAAACATTTCTCAAGGAATGGAGTGGAGAGGTCACTTTTACCATAAATCGGCGCCGATGTATTCATCGACCAATGGATGATCACCACCTAGGGAGAGTATTCCTTCGTGGCATTGGGAAGTAATGAAAAATTAAAGGATAATAGCATAGAGGCTGCTGTGGTTAAGTACAAAATGTCTCAACGATGCTTAATGATCGAGATGAATATTGCAGAAAAAAAGTCTTTAAAGATATCAACATGGCGTGTAATAAGGTGGGTGAATATCTAAAATTCCCAGCGAGATTACGAGTTCAGAATTAAGAAAATAATTTTTAAACATAAGAGATAGAGATTAAGCAATTTATGCTTATACAATTGTATAAGTGTTTTTAAGTCAATAACATTCTTCTGTTATGCAATCAGTCAAAACTTTGTCATTATATGCCCATGTAAGAGGTGATTACAATCCATACAATACACAGTGAGTTGAATTTTAGAGAATGCATGAAGAGGCATACTTCTTTTCAAGAGCTCCTGAGGTAGTAAGACAGGTACACCATGACTTATAGGCAGATACACCATATTAAATACCATAACTACATAAATGGCTCGTTAACTTTTATTCGTCCAAAATGCATATTCCTACAATGCTCAGGCCTACGGAACTTCGCTGCAAATAAACTATTTTGCGGACCGAAAGAGAACCGAAAACTATATAATAAAGGGAATACACAGTAAACCAATAAGTCAAGTTGGATAATAGTCTACTAAGACAATTGTAACGGTACCATATGAGAAATGATATTTGTTATTATCAGCGAATGTCGGGCAACAGCAACTTGCAATATATTTATATTCCATTTAAGACTGACTAGTGAACTGTAAAAACTAACTTCAATTCAATCGGTTTATTTGAGTGCCTTTTTTGTTAATTACATGGAATTTACAAAAAAAATTTACAAATTCGACACCTAAAATATAAAAGCAAACACATATAAAAGCAATGTAAAATAAATATTGTAAAATGCACGCCATTTCATCAACTTTACAAATTCATGATCCTGCTAAGCCATTCGCAGCTTACTTTCCAAACCTAGATAGTTCACAATTATGATGAAGTAGCATTACATAAACGATTTTTCCCGTTAAGTATTTCAACAGCGTATACTGCAATTGAAAATTCTATATTTTTGTTAGATCGATCTCTTAGCAAGAAGTAGAAAATTATCTCTTTAAGAGATAATATAGAGAAAAGTCTGGTCACTATTGAAAAAAAGAGTACTATTTATATCGTGTGGACCAACAAAAAATGGCAACACGAGGAGAATTAAGTATAATAAGAAAAAAAGAACAGCACCAAACCAGTTACAGAAGTGGAAGCAAAATGTAGACAGGGAAGTGGGCAGACCAAGTCTTAGTCAGAAGAAATAGAAGTACAATGAAAAAAGCACAGCCGAGGAGGAAACTCGAAAAAACACTTACAAAAAGGCAGAGAATACGGTGGATGGACCAGAAAGGAATGAGTGATATACGCTTCGCCAGAAAGGATGCCTAAGAGCAGTGTAAGGAAAGGCTGACTGCTGAACGGGAAGGCTTCCGTGGGCACTGATTGCGCGGGCGTTCAGCTATCTGTCGTTTCGTTCCCCGCTCATAATTCTCTAAGATCATACACAATTAAAGATTTCTGACAGAGCAATATGGTATCAAGCATGTAAATACTTAGATTCCACGAATATATTTTGTTTATCACGGTATTAATTTCAACATCTCGCGTCATCCATCTTCTTCATCCAATTGTGACACGAGATGTAAATCCTTGATCGTATAAAATGAAATGTATCTGTGAAATCTACTTATATGGCGCTCATTTCCATCTTTTCACTATCTATCTCAACTGTCACGCCGGCTTCTTGATGGTGAGGAAAAATATCTCCTAGAGTAAGTATAAAGAGGAATGACGAGAATGTTAAGTCCATTGCATATCGTATCAAACTTGTCTGCCACAATTCAGCGAATAATTACTTTCATTTCATCAAGGTTGAGAAGTAGGAGTTTCGCAGCATTCTCCTTTTTTGTTCCGATTTTACCAGCAGTGAGGGTCGCTTATTGTTACTTAACCAACAATTTCACTCCAAGCTATGGTCTAGCGAGCCCTCAACCTGCAATATCGGAGGAGATCCTTAAACTTCAAGTGTGCGACCAGTTCCGTGTTGAGGAGATAAAAAATGCTTGCCGTCGAAGGTACTGATTATGTTGGCGGCGGAGCGGAGTGATAGATAAGACGGCAAGCAATCCAAAGCTCTTAGGGAGAGAGTTCTACTTGAATAGGCACCCGTTCCCTTGATATCTTTTCTGATTTAATACGAAGATACCCCTATCTTATGCCATAAAAACAAAATACCCAGAGTAAGATAACTATCTTCCATCCCAGGATTTGATGACGTGAGTTCATCGCCGTTTGCTACCACCCTAAACTTTCCGAAGACAGTAACTTTCGCTATCAAATCATTTTGCTGGAGTTTTTTTACCGTAATTAAACCGAGCGATGGGAGTATTGCTAGGAATTTGAATGATCACATTGTAAATTAAATGGATACATCGGCAAAAACTCTCTCAAGTTTCGTCGATTAAATGCTTAAACTTATTAATTACCACCGAATGAGCATCCCCATTGAAAATTCAATTAAAAAGACATTGTGTCGAATCACAAGTGCCTATGATATTTTCTGTGCAACAGTGTATCAAATATAAATTAATATATATCATTATATCAATAAGAACTGCCATATTTTGGTAACATGGCTTATAATACAGCGAAAATTTGCGAAATTTCACCTTTTGACAATTTTATCAGGTTTTAGCCAATGCATCAGCCGTCATAGTTACATTAAATTTAATAGTGTAATCCATGTTGGTGATAACTCACCCCATGCCACCCATCTTTGAGGTGGCTCGGAGGGTATTATGCAGCAGTAGATATAGCAAACAAACTCGCTCGCTCTCTCGCACGATAATAATGCGTTAACAAATTAGACACCATTCATTTTGTTAACAATTAACTTGTAGCTTTCGCTGCAATACTTCTTCGCCAACTATGGTGGATGACGAAAAGACTTGTTGCATTTCTTCAGTGATCAATACTTTACGAAAAAATCGATGTAATCCATCATTTTAAGGCCTAACACAATACATCAACAGTTGATACTTCTAAGAGTTCTTCACTCGTCATGTAAAATTTCCCAGCCACCCATGAGACATCACTACTGTGATGAAGGTATGAACGGAGATTTAAGTCACGGAAAACCCAAGAAATACGTTAGAATTATTTAAAAAGCAGATTGTTATGTGATTAGTTCGACTTCTCCCCACAGATAGCACTCGGTCACTTTCCTTGATCACGGTTGCTAATTCCACACGAAAAAATTGTTGAGCAATATTAGGATACATCCTAAAAATAGGAGCCGAAGAAAAATTTAAGCGAGTAACTGTGAGGATCCAATGCCAAATGATATTTTACGCAGAGGAAGCCTTAGTTCCAGATAAATGTGGGGCATAGGGTTTACTGCAATGTGGGTTAGAGATGAATAATAGAACATCATCTAATTCAATGCAAAAATTAATTTACACTCACACTCCACTCACTCTCTTGACCCTGAGAGTTTCATTGATGGGCGAGAAAGCTCTACTCACCGCGAACTATGAAGAATGACGTGAGAAATTCACACTGGGCATGTGGACTCTTTAACTGTTGTGACCAACGAAGTGTGTACTCATAAAAACCCGATGAGCGAATATTCTACGTTCCATATCAGAGGTTTCAGACGAATCTGAACCTTTCGAGGTAAGTAGCCTTATCCACCCATAGCTTTACTCATCAGGCTATTTTGCCGACAAAAAGTAATATATATGAAATTTTAAAAGAGAAAAGTGAACATTTACTTAAATTCAATGCCAAATTGAAGCATAAGAGGCACGAAAAGAAGCTATGCATCCACCATTTTTATATTCTACGCTTCGATAGTTAGGTTTCGCGGAATCCACATTGATGTCAATCATCAGATAAATACCGATCAGACTTCACAACTTCTGCACACGTGTGGATAATATGGTGCGTAGCCAGTTGAGAATAATGTAGGGAGAGAAAAAAACAGAAATGGCAACTGTTTGGCGTAGGAGAAATGGGGATGGTGGCGAGGAAGTAAGGGAGATAAGATGACAATGAGATCCAGGGAAGGATGAGGATGTCTGGAGTCCAAGGCGGAAGGGGAGCAGGGTCCCACGGGTGGCAAGGGAGAGGGGAAATGAAAGTGGAAATGGTAAGGATCCCGGGAGGGAAGAAAAATTGAGTCTGAGGGATGCCGGCTGTGGCCCGGGGTGGGACGGGTTCAGGGGGAATGGGAGGGGGACCATGAGAGATTACCCATCACCCTCCTCTCCCTACTTTCAATTCTTCAGCTGTAGCCGGAGACGAGTCAAATCTCTTCTGCGATTTGCATCATCAGTGAAAATGCTCGGCGACACAAAATTATGGCCTGAGCCCAGTGCATCGCCGTCAGTCTGGCCGACCGGATTTATTTGTTCGAGTTTTGGGTGGTCCGCTCTCCGAAGTCTGATAATAGTGTCACAGAGGAGTTCTGCGCCATTGAATTTTTTGTATAAAGACATGAAGTTCAAGATTTTAAAAGACCAAAATAGTAAAGAGGAAAAAATAGGCCGCTGGTTACGACTTAAGCTACGAGGGCGTTACAAGAACTTCTGGGCAGAAAAGCTAGTAGGCCCATATCCACAAGCGGTCCCATCTAACTTCAACAGAATTGCGAAATATTTAAATGTTTAGCAAAGAGAACTCAATATCTAACCAAAGGGTTTAAATTAACTAAACACTTAAAAGAGATAAATCTAAAACCATTTACTCAAAAAACAGTTTTTAGTTTGCCAAAACTTTCGCCAATTTAACGGCAATTTTGGACAAAATGTGCCTTTAACTGGTGGCGTTTACCGTCAATGTACTTGCAGCTCCACGTTTCTTATTCATTATCTTCACAGAGGTGTGATTAAGTGTGACTTGACCGCGCTAGTTTTCCACAGTGTGCCTCAGGTTTTCAAAATGATTTCGTGTAAATATTTTAAATGGTTTGTTATTGTTTTATCAACAAATGTATTGTTCCAAATTACAGCATGAATGTTGTACAATTTAGTGCAATCAACTTTTTCTCAATCTACACTGACTGATTTGGTTTCGAGATTCCTCCAACACGCTTGGCGAATATCATTTCGAATATATATTCCTTTCTCGAGAAACCGACACTAGCGTAAATGAACGACCCTCGATTGAACTTATAAGTCACCATGCGGCCATAGTCAGGGTTAGCTTTAGATTAGCTATCCTTCCACCTCAAATAAACGCAATGAAAGTTCCAATTTCAATACATTCGTATCGTGTTCCTTTCGTCACACGAGAAAAAACAATCCTGAGAAAATAGGAATAAGATTATTCAGCAAAATTGATTTTTCAAGGTTTGTTGTCTCGACTATTTTTTTATGATTTCTTCGTTTTTCATATTTCAAGAGACACGAGTGGGAGTTAATAGGGAAATCGTCTCATTCGTTTACAAGGTAGATCAATTGTGTAACGCTCCATCTACATCTACATAATACCCTGCGAGCTGCCGCATGGGCATGTGGCAGGGGGTGTTAGGTCACCAGCCGTGTAAAGGTGTAAGTTTTTTGGAGATGAAATGGTGACTTGTATTATAGGAGTTTATTTAGTGGAGCTCAATTTTTATTGTAGTTGCTTATTGTTCGCGGAAAGAACGAGTTCTTATACCTATCTGTTCGGCAGTGTATCTCTCTTATTTTATCGCATCTGTCAGACCTAGAGATGTAGTGAGGAGTCATGATAATATTCTCTATGTCGCTCTGAAAAATATCAGTTCTGAATTTATCAAGCGACCTAAGCCTAGCGTTTAGCCTTCGAGTCTCTAGCGGCTCCCACCTTAATCCCTCTAAAAGGTGTGAGACACTATATGTACGCTCGTAGCAGTTTTTAACGAAGCGCACTGCTTTCCTTTGTATATTATTTATTTATTTGGTTAAATCTTTATGACCAGGGTCCTAAATGCTCGCGGCGTATTGGAGGTGTGGTCTAACCAGAGAGAAGTAGCATCTCTCTTTGACTTTTTCATCCGAGGACCTTCCTATTATACGTTTAACAAAACAAAAAATAGTTTCTTTAATGCTATGCCACATATATTCTGTATGTGTAATCCCCAAAATAGATCAGAAGTTAAGGTAATTCCAAGATATTTTAATGTATCTGAAGATTATATGCTTACTCCTCCCACAGCATAGGTATAGAATTTTTGTGATGACTTTCGCAGGAAGTGAACTATTGTGCATTTGCTGATATTTAATTCTAACCCCCGCTCCTGGCACCATGAATGAACGTTGTTAAGGTCCAATGACAGAGGTTCGAAGTCCGCGTCTCCGCTTATTTTATGATAGATAACTGTATCGTCTGCAAACAATCTTAATTTACTGCTAACTCTAGAACTTAGGTCATTAATATAAATAATTAGCAAAAGAGGGCCGATCACACTTCCCTGAGGAACACCGGATGTGACTTCGACCATAGTTCCATGGGAGGTCAGCGCACGTAATGCACGCCGTCACCGATACAAAAATTTACTTTTAATCTCTCAGTCCGAATTCGGAGGCATAGCAGTTTTATTGAGCATTTAATATTAAACAAAGATAGGTCTTACTCCCGCAGATGAAAGTTATGAAAGACTCGAAAGCATGGATCATGCTCAGGATAAGCCTCCTTAGGGTTGTGTGAAATTCACAGTGGAAAAATCAATCGTCTGGACTGGGAATCGAACCCAGATCCCTCGGTTTCGCATTTTCTGTGGCGTTTAGCGCTCGCATACGAGTACCTCTGGCATTGCATACACGGTGCCTGTGAGAACAACTTGCTCCTTAAAGCCCCCATGAGATTCACAGCGGAAGAGGACGCCTAGGTAGCTTAATTGGTTAGAGCACTCGGCGCGAAATTGAGGGATCTGGGTTCGATTCCCAGTCCAGGCGAATGGTTTTTCCACTGTGAATTTCACACAATTGTGTGATCATCAGCGGGTGACCCCGTTGAACTGCGGGGCTAGTTCCGTGGTTCTTTGTAAAAACCTCCTAAGGGTGTTACAATGTGCATCAATGTCGGAAAGTCTAGGGTCTCAGGTGGTGATATTTGATGAGAAAAGGACATGTGCAAATATATTTCTGAAATCAGATTATATTTAGGGATCGCGCATGAAGATTTTCGTTTAACATCGGGGTTCCCATAAGCGCGCGCCGCCCGTTCGAAAATCCCGTACTCCCGGGCCTCCGCGCCGCTCCCAACCATTTCTTCTCCCACCTATCGAAGATTCTGATATGTAGGCTTAAATTGGTCACCACTTTGGAAAGGTAGTCGTTAACGATTTCGCCTAGCATGGCCCTTGCTCTCATCGTTCTCAAGCCGTATTGACCAAGGATTAGTAGCCAATGCAGCATCTACTCCAAATAGTCTCCAGGTTGCTAAAAGATATGCCAAAGATGATCAAAAAGGCACTCAAAGTCTTCAATTCAAATATTTCGTGAGCAAAATGTAATAAAAATTTTCAAAAAGAGTGATATTAGAATTTAGTTCTCGTCCCGACCATGGAGCCTCCTATTTCGATTATATCAATAAATGTTGTAAATACAAGGTTTTGTTCTTTACATACCAGTCTCATCCCCTTCCCAAAGTGGTAACCAATTTATGCCTACATACCAGAACGTTCGAAAGGTGGGGGAAGAAATGGCTGGGACTGGGGAGCGGCGCGGAGGCTTGGGAGCGCGGGCATTTCAAACGGGCGGCGCGTGCTAATGGGAGCCCCCATGTTAAACGAAAAGCTGCGTGTGCGACCCCTTAATATAATCCGATTTCAGAAACTTTTTGCGCACTTCATTTTCTCATCAAATGTCACCACTTGAGACCCTAAGACCCATGACTCTCAGACATCGAGGCAAAATGGGACACCCTAAGCCTCCTACAAATAGATACGTGCAAATATTTTTAATGTGTGCTCCGGATAATTTTTCTTGAATTAGAAAACACTGGAAATATATTCCAAGGTGGTTCTATCACATTTCTTTCAATGGCAGAAATCATTACATACAATTTAAAATATTCGATGTTTTTCTCGCTATAAGCTCGCTTAATGAGTGCTATGAATAAGGCAAGAATAATGAAATAAGGCAAGTGTTGCTTTCATCAACTCCTACGTCGGGTTATTTACAATTTTAATACCAAACAAACACTTCTTCACCCTTTTTTTCGTTGAATTTATCTGATTTCCTGAGTCTGGAAATTTGAAGTTCCCCTCCTACATTAGAATACTCACGTAAGCGTTACTGTTTTTATCTACTCTTGCAAGCAACTCACTGAATTTAAAAAAGTTAATTTCTAAAGAAAAACTTTCTTTTTTCAGTCGATGCAAAATTGAAATAATACCTCGTCAAGTGACTGCATAAGAGCAGGAAAAACAGAGAAACTCTCATACTAATCAGCTTTGCTATGATATAACCATTAATACAAAAAATAGGAGACCTTAGATCTCAAAAGTTTTACTAGGATAACAAAGCACATGTACCTAGGAATTAAAATATTAAAATATAAAAACCCTTAAGTTTTCAAATTTATTCAGCATATTTCATGACAATAAATATGTTACATTCCTCAATTCTACGGGGTAAATGAGAGAAATTTCTAAATACGTTTTGTAAATGCGTTGAGAAAAATATGCATGCTTTATCAACAACTAATTTCAAAAATGAATATTGATTAATGAGAAGTCAATTATTATTTATGAGGTCATTTCTTTTTTAAAGTCAATTTTTGAAATTTTCATATTAAAAACTGAAATAACTGACTTATCATTTTAGAACAACGGAAAATCGCTTTTAAGTATCATTTATATCAGTTTCCGATTTATTCCCGAATAACTATCAACTATGAACTCATTAATTTGGTGCTCAATTTGATTTTAAAAAAACCTCATATTAGAATGAGAGCTTAAAGGGAAGACTGGAGGCCTGTCTACGTGAGAATGGGAAAAGAGAGGGGAATGAATCTAAATAGAGGAGAAGAAACAACGTGCGGATCCAGGAATGAAAGCATGTGGCTTGGGATTAGCTTGAAGACGAAAAGAACGCGGAAGAGTGACTTCCAAAGAGAGGTGGGGAGATTTATCAAAGGATCAGCCAGACGGAGGAGGTGAAATGGGCGGACGGGTGAGGGGGAACGAAAGGAGGGAAGGACTGCACAGCATAGAGGGAGGGATGTGGCGGCGTTGACGAAGGGAGTAGTTGAGGTAAAGTGGTGCTCACGTATTAAAAAACTGCTCCAGGTGAAGCCCAAGATAATGCGAGGTTAAAGTTCTACGGAATCATCAACAACTATCACCACTAACTACCTTTAATAAATTAGTAGACAACAAGAAAAACTTTATATCTGGTGTTACAGTCATCACTCTCTTTTCCGCTGGATCAATTACCATGATTATTTGACTACGAACAGAATACTCCGTTGTCTCACCGATATATTGCTTCAGCACTCTATGCTTCGATATATTACTTCAGCACTTCACAACACAAATCTGTGTAACACAAAGTGGCATAAGTAATGATCACGGCGTTATTGCATCTGAATGCATAAAAAATGCATAATAGAATGCAGACAACTGCTGGTTTCAGTTTCCTGCTGGTTCCATTGGCAAAAGATGTCATCGAGAGTTTCACGGGTTCAGCAATTCAATTAGGTGTCACTGAATATTTTAATAATACTTTTTAAAAAATAATTTGACGCGTATGTTTGTCCGTTTGTCGTCACACTCTAGTCATCAGTCGTCTACATTAAATTATTGGATTGGATTTTTTGGGGAGGCGACCGACAGCTAAGGTCATTTGCGCCATAGGGGATAGGTAAGGGAGGAAGGGTGGATAGAAACCCGGCGTCGGCATTAGCCTGCTCTTAACGAAAGGCGCCAAGGGGACCACGGTTTAACGTCTTATCCGACAGACGGAGTACTGCACTTGAAGTGCCCTCCACAAGACACACAAGTAGGGATCGGGTTTCCTCTGAAAAACATCCTCCCCTGCAGGGATTTGAACCCTGGCTACCTGTAAGGTTAGCCATTACCCCATAAAATTATTATAAGCTTCTAGAAACTTCAGAGAAACGTCGACCCACCTTGATGAAAATTTCCAAAAACTTCAAGGATCTTCACAAATGAAAAAACGACTTCGTTTTCTTCCACTGATTTATTTTTTTGGTACGACATGTTTCGACACATAGAGGTCATTTTCAAGTACAAAAATTTTTGAATTTCAAGCAAATATATATACCTGGAAGGGACTTGGGGGAGGTTGGAGAGGGGTGGAAGAAGTGGGTGTTAGGAGGGGGGGGGGAAATCCTCCTAACACCCACTTCTTCCACCTCTCCAACCTCCCCCAAGTCCCTTCCAGGTATATATATTTGCTTGAAATTCAAAAATTTTTGTACTTGAAAATGACCTCTATGTGTCGAAACATGTCGTACCAAAAAAATAAACAAGTGGAAGAAAACGAAGTCGTTTTTTCATTTGTGAATATCAACTTCCACATAGTTGAGCCTGATACCAGTGAACGTTTCAAGGATCTTTCTAGAGAATTCAGATAAACGTAATCAAATTCATAGAACCGTCTGGAAATTTCATGGATGTGCAAGATGAATATAGAATTTACTGACGGAAATTTATAAACGGAATAACGCTTCAAAAAATCTCCATTTACTTCCTAGCAATGGGATGCGATAACATTGAGAAAACAAAAAAGTTAGTTCTGCGTGAACCTCAGCAAGTATAAGCTTGCGGAGAAAAGCTAAAATTGAAAAATTTCTTAATATAATCTAATGAATGTACCTATATTTATTTTAATGCATGCCACTCACGTCGAGTCTGAAAAGTGGGAAAATAAATGTTTGATCCATTTCTAAATTCAAATTAAAAAAGCACTAGCCGACCCGAGCGAATATTTCGCACAATATGCAGCTTCTTCCTGTTTCTGCCTTCTTTCTTCCTGTTTATTTACCTGTTTATTCCCATGGACAATTATATGTTATTTATGTTTGTGTTCAAGTTACATAACGTAAACGGTAAACGGTCACACTGATTGCATGTAGAATGTTAACAATCTAACTAAACGATGTGTCAATAGATGGCGCCTCCTACAGTCTTATAAGAACGTAACCATAGCCAACATATTAGTTGATTATATTGTCAACAGATGGCACTGTTAATTTTTGATCATTTTTATATTTTATTGAAAAAAACTTTGATTTTAAACCATTTGTCTATTTTTCGTCAATAGCAGTGAACATAAGCTTTAAAACGATGTTTTAATCATTAATTTTGATGAAGATTTATGGGAGTTGTGGCGTTGCGACAAAAAAACACCTCTGAGAAATAGTATCATGTACAATCACTTTGTGCATTTCGTACTATTTTCATTTTAAACCTTTTTTTGAAGTTTAGAATAAAAAAATGAGTGGAGTCGATATACCTCGAGCGAGTAATCGACATGGAAAAATCGAAACTTTTCAGTCAAATTAATGGGTAAATAGTGAAATTTGAGATTGAGATTGTATTTTTCGTCAGAAGCCGGTGATTCAACGTTTAAAATGATACCTCATTTATCACTGTAGGTGCAGTATTAACGGAGCATATACGGAATGACAGAAAAAGACCTTTCTGTATTTACATACATATGAATGATTCAGGTTTTATCTAGAAGCGAGTTGGGTAAATTTGAAATACTTGCTAGCAACTTTGAATTCATTCTATATTTTAATTCGCGCTAGCTCTCTCTACGACGAAATTCAGCATACTTTTGCTATTTCCTCCTCTTAGGGCACCTAAATAAACAGCATTTTATTTATCATTAGAATTTTTTCCCAGCGAGTACCATACTTGGATTAAATATCTTCACGTTGCTCCTAATTAATTGTTTCCCGCCACGAGAGAGATTCTACGCAGATCATCACGATAAGAATATTGGTGCAAGGTAAGCAATACGAAAGCAGTATAAGTGGTTATGAGGAAAATGAATGGGAGAGGAAGTCCATTCGGGAGCCACTAAAGCTTCACATGTCTTTTTAAGAGAGGGACGGAGGAGAGATGTCACTGGTGCGTGGGAGAGTTTGGTGAGCGGGGAGGCTCGGGTGTGAATCGAACGCAAGTGCACGGAGGGACGACGCAGTGTCATCATCCAGCCGGCGGAACAGCGTGGACAAATTGGCGAAACACGCGCTCATTTTTTTTTCAGGAAGCGAGCTCGACTCGTCGTACACGGAATAAAGGCGCCTGTTTTTTTTACACAGAAACAAACAGAGCTCAAAAAATGATCTATACAACGTCACATGCGTGGCATGAGAAGCTTACTATGAAGCTTAGTAAGTGATGCCAGGATTGGCCTCGTAAGATTAACACGTGTCCTGCTCGTAACTGATTTTTTTCTCATACCAGAGTACTTAAAATTATGCTAAAAATATGGTATGTGTGAATGGCTGGAATAATGAATTTTTTCCTTAACACATAGCTACTCAACACTTTTGACAACATGAGTCAATACAAGGCCGATAAAGTGGAGTCTGTCACAAATATAATGAGGCAACTTTATATCTATCGGCCATGGTTACATAAAATATGACGCACTATGAAAAAATGATATTTTACGATTCTGAAAAATGAACAATGCATTAAAGAACTAATTCAGAATTCTCTCGTTAATATCTCGTCAAGTAGAGGTAAAGCCAAACATCACTCAAAACTATTTTTAAAATATCACTGTATTTCATGTACGACCTCACTACTAAGCCGAAGTAATTCTATGCTCTTAACTTCCAGTGTATAGTTTGTATGAAATTGACGAGCTGTACTTTCATGGCACAATACATAATAAAGCAGTCAATCAACCAATTGATGAGCCAGGGTATGAGGTGATGGAAAAAATGGGGACTACACTTCATTTGGAAAATCTTTATTAGGGAACAAGCAGCTTTTTTTTATCGCCCATCACACTCATAACTAACTCACCCTCACACTAATTGAAAGTTTACAAAACACTCTACGACTTATCTACGTAAAATATTAAAAAATCTATAAGTTTCCGCAAAATTCACTGAAATAAATTTTACTCAAGGTTTTTAGGGATATTGGGGCAACACTCTTCTGGTAAATATGATTTTCATATGTATATTTATTATAATTAAATATTACTATAAAATATGCACGGCCGTATCTCAACGACCGTTCTATCAATTACGATCTTCGGAGATAGAATTTTTTTTGATAATTGACTACTATTAAAGCCTAAAAGTAACGTTACAGGAATTTATCTCAGTATCAGAGCCCCTCAAAGACCTCTCACTGACGTCATCGGGAATTATATAATCGTTCCAAAGATTGCATTGATATGGGGTGATGAGCGAATTATACGTCTACTAACACTTCGCACCTATTTAATTGCACTCGCGAGTGAAGGGTCAACGCTCGGGAAGGGAATCTCAAAAGGCACCAAAATAATAATGACCTCTCCCTTCCCTCTTTGCGCCCGAGTGCATCGCGCAAAATTCTTTCGGCTCCCACGTCTCAATCGGCGTGCAACCGGACGAGAATTCCGAGCCGAAAACATTTTAATGGCCACTTGAGAGAGTTCGCGAGGCGCCGGAGTGGACCAAAGAGAGGTGGGAGGGGGGGGGAGGGGATCTAAAGGGTATGGGGAGTGAGGAGGGTGGGTAGTGAGGGATGGGAAGGAAAGGAGGAGGCCCTGGAAACTGTCTCCACGAGACGGAGGAGGCGGGGAGGGATAAAAGCGCCGGAACACATTTTGGGAATGGCGAAGGGATGCGGTGAGGGGGGGGGTGAGGTACGGTACGTCTGCATGCGAGTACAGAGCTTTCTCTGGGTGTGAATCGTGGCGGAGCTGACAAGAGGAAGAGGGTTTAGATAGGGGAGAGAAATAGTTTAAAAGGAGGACCCTCGGAGGAGAGAATTCGGTGAATAAATATTTGAGTTTCCACTTCGGAGAGTGGGTCGGCAGGGAGGGCTGTGGAAGGCGTTGGATGGTGGAGAGGAGAGGATGCGTAGGGAATGAAGGAGAATGGTGAGAGGAAGTGCATCCGGGGGTGGTGGGGGATGTTTGAGAGAGGGAATTGGAGGCGGAGGACGCAGAGGAGTCGAGAGGGGAGGCGGGAATAGCGGCGTCTGTTACGAACGCAGTGCCGAAATCTCGCCTCGGAGTGCGCGATGTCGGTGGATTGTGAGATCCTGTACCGCGGTTGAGATTCTTAGGCTAACTGTCACCAACCTCTCATTAATTGTCGATCAACTGATGTGAATTAGTGCACTGTACTCGTTTTGTTTTACAATCAGCAAACAGTCTATCAAGAATAGGAATGACCAAATCTGCAATCGGGCAACGAAAAATGCCCAAAGATTTTAGATGTATTTCTACATACGGTCCCAATTGCGTGACCTCGATGAAAGTGTTCATCGAAGAACACTGGCACAGTAGAATTCTAAAACTACTAGCACACATTCGTGTGATGGTGAGATCGAACTGACAGATTCTCAACAGTTAGAGTAGTGACAATTTAAATTATCGCCATTTAAAATAAACAAAAAGACTAAAAAAATGACAGAAAAAACGAATTTCGAAAAACGAAACGATTTCCGTTTATAAGTGTGCTGTTGGTTGTTAGAATACAAAAATTTATTAGTGTGACTGGAGGAAGAAAGTACTTCTCCACATTGGTTGATTCTAACTCAATCTTCCTGCGTGAAATTCACTGTGGAAAAATCATTCGCCTGGACTGGAATGATTTTTCCACTGTAAATTTCACACAATGTGAGAACACTAGCGGGTGACTCCGTTCAAGTTACTGCGAGGCTAGTTCCATAGTTCGTTGAAAAAATCTATTGCCCAAAATCGGCTATTAACCAGACCGATAATATAAAGCTCTATCATCGCTTAATGTCGTTGGCGGATGAAATCGTGAGTCCTAGGTTCATGCTTACATAGTGTATTCGGAAACACGAGTTAGTAAGTGGTTGCGGATCGGAAGAAACATGTCTCCGAATCCACGGCGCCACCATCACGGCCGGTGGATACGCAGAGGGGATTACCACGGGGTGGGGCCTTGGGTGGGACCTTAGGTGGGGCAGAGGGAGGAAGGGGTCGCCGAAACGTGTTGCGAAAAGGGAGGACGGGTGCGCACCACATATCCAAATATTTTCAGCCTCAATTTTTCATGTAGGAGAAGGAAACCCGTTTGGTCCAGTTTTCAAGAAACTAAACAAATAAGGAGCTTCAGAAGTTTATGAGATGCCGTGTTAAGTTACACTCATAAAATAAACACATTAGTCAAACTCAAGACTGGAAAATTCAAAGGCTATAATTTATCTTAATAATCCTTGTTCGGGCCACGATTTTAGCGCGAATGAAGCACTCAGAATTCTCACGGAAATATTCGTCGAAATATTGACACGATAGCTACGAGAACTATCCACATGCATAAGCCAACTGAAAAGAAACTAGATGATAAATTGAAATATAACTAATATCACATTGCCAAAATTTAATTGCTGTTTCTTATATAGAATTTCTGAACCATCCATATTCAAATTTAGGGATAGATTTAGTAGGAGTATTCGTTTTTAAGGATAAAAGAAGAGCCTGAAGAACGCTGCGTTCAAAATATATGACAAAAATGTAGCATTAATGTTAAGAGTTAGAGTATAGTCAATGAGGTCAAATAAAATCAACAAATTCCCAAAGAAAGGGGTATACAAAAAGTCCTCCGTTGTTTATTCTGCCTGGCTTATATTACTATACCTTATATTAGCGACAAGAATTGTTACTTTCCTTAGCATTGGTTCAATGGTTTGGTACGCTCTATCGGTTATTGGAAATGTTTTTACTATCTATGAGAGATTAGCGGCGTAACGAAGCAACCATTAAGTCATATAGTTGAGTATCAGCACCAATTATCAACTTCTTTTTTTATATATAAATTGTAAAGGAGATAAAATTGACGAAGTACTAAGTACAATTGTTAAATATTTCTTACCAGTGTCATGATGCTGAGCGCACGGCTTCCGACCAAGGAGTGATAGACCGAGCCGTAAGTATTTATACTACCACACAAACCTTTAGATGAGAGAATTTTATATCATATCTGCATATTAATTACAACTTCAAGTAATTTTTTGGCCTGATATTCCAAGTTGGTGAAATTTCAGATCTGGTATTGAAAATCATAGAGCGAACATTACGATGTTAAAAAGTAGGACTGTCGTTTTACTTTTTCAAGGAAAAGAACGTATCAATTAAGGTAAATTTTAAGGCTTCACCCATTGAAAAAGTCAAATGATTCAATTATTTATTGATAAAATTTTCTATTCGCGTAGAAAGAGGATTAAAACACGGATAAGTCATGTAGTTTTTTAATTCATTTTACTGCACTTGGGTTGATATATCAAACTAACGCCTCAGGTAAATCTAACACGAGAATACAGTTATTGCCCCCGGCAAGTCCTCCAAGCCTGTGCAATGGGAAAAGCGAGATTTTAATGACTTGATAGTAGTACTATTGATCATTTAAAAACTTGGCACACCTTCATATTGATTCATAAACGTATAATACTTATCATTTATTGAAGATAATAAAAGCCAAGAAAAGAGACGGAGGTAATTGGAAATTCTTCACAGCCTTATATTAATTTAAATGTAACTCCTCCCTGCAAACCTTTTCACACCTATACATTTATTGAGTGGTGACGAATTATTCCAACTGGATTCAGCCAGAGTGGGCAGGGAGTTGCCTATTCTCATAACTTAATGCTTTATTGATTGATTTTTTTAAACTACTCTCATATGAACAAATTCATGGTAACATTAACAATGTATAAAGTCTTGAGGAATTATTTTGCTTTAAGTTAATCATTTCAGGACTTGTGACTTCATTATGAACTTATTGTTGAGGTCATATTATGAACTCAACTATGGAAACATTAATTCAGTTTTGAATTTATTAGGAAATTATATGAAAAATATGACAAGTTCGATATTTTGAGCTTAATGAGTGTTGATCTTGATGAGTGTGTCAAATGACATTGGTGACTAAGCCACCCAGGCGAGAGAGAAAAATGTCTATTTGAACTATGCGTATCTATGTATATCTCTGAAACAGAACATTTTTTTCATTACTACAACATTCAATCAATTTTACTCACTCAGAGGGATTCAGCATCGTAGATCTGCAACCCACAGTTTTCATCGTCTGATTCTCTCAGGTAAATATGCATCGATGGTATTTCTAAGTTTTCATTCATTCTCACGAATCATGCTTTCATAATTACATATTTCGTACTTCCAAAGCTGCCTTCAAGTAAGTGTAATACCTAAGTGTAGGTGCCTTAAAACGATACACATTAAGGGCTCCTAAATCCTCAAAAATTGGGCCTGGCGACGGTTTTAGTGGGTTTCCCGTCGTCCTAGGGCGAATGCCGGGCCGACATCTCCCACACATACACTCCTCCAATACGAGGCCAAAGACTTACAAAACACCCTGAAGAGGCAGAGGCCTATAACAGGGCCCGAACACATGTTGTTATATCTTTCTTGTTATTGCTCTTCTTCCTTCTGTATGATGTGTTTCGGAAATAAAACATTGTTGAATTTGAAATCCTCAAAATTGAAGTAAAATTTAGAATAAGACGTAAGCATTCATACTACCACACAAAGCATTTATGCCGCTATTAATCATACTGAAAGTTCAGTCATCACCGAATAAAACAACTGAAATAGAACTCTCGATTCTCCATTAAAATATTTTTTTAAAAGCCGGTGAACTGGCTACAAATATGAATTCTGCCTCAGCAGAATTTTTAATGCTGTCATGGAAATTCATATTTCTGAATTCCGCGCAACGAGAATCCAATTACAATAATTTGACTTGAAATGAGCATCAAACTTTTCCCAGCAGTTTTTAACTCTATGGTACAATGAATATAAAACTTGATCCAAATAACTTACACATGACCTATCAAAATTGGCTTCAGAAAACAAGCGCTAAATGAAATATTGTTCTTCACACTATCACGAAATATTGCATGGGATATGTAGTGTAAATAGGTCTTGATTTGTCACTTTCCTCTCGAAAAAGTCGAGTATTCTCTTCGGTAATTCCTGCAAGTTACCAGCTTGGATTGCAAAAAAAAAATTTAACTGACGGAAAAATTCTCGAGAATGTACGGTTCTCAGGCGACGAGGCGACAGGTGGTTTTAAATGCGCTGTGGGGCAAATATGCGAATAATTATGGTAAGAGTCGATCTCTCAAGGCTGATTGGACGTAACCAGCCGTTTTTGTGGGTGTTAACAGGTCTAACCGATATTAATGGCAGCGTTGTGAACTTTTTTTATCATTCTGTTCAATCATTATAGCTAAGTCTCATATGCGACTAATTAATAAAACCTTCATTCTAGATTTGTAACTTGCACCTTCAATTTGTATCAAGCATTATACCGATAGATATTTTTTCATCATATAAATATCAATGAGTTTCATGATTCTTGCTCTTGGAAGTTTACCTTCATGAAATAAGCAAACGACGGCTGGTTTAAAATATGCCTAGGATTTTATGCTACGAGCTAGTGTGATATCTCGGCAGCAGATGTAACTCTCATACCAGAAAAGAAAATTCCTTTAGCATCATTTATATTATTAATTCGAGAATGTATGAGATAATATATTTCGCCATTATCCTTCGTCTTTAATTTTATGGGGAAAACGGACTCCATTATCAGTCTCAAGTGGAGATCAGGGTGTCGATTTGGTCGAGTGTCGAATGAAGAAATGAATCCCTTGAAATGAAAGAGACCGACGGCTAAATAACCGAGAAAGCACTCTCGTTCAGTTAAAAAAGACAGCTTCCGACTGTATCTCATAACGCTCAGAAGTTTTTTACACAAACAAATTCATCGAAGTTACCGATTAGTGAAGAATATCAAAATTAAAGTCATTCAGAATCCAGATTTTATGAAAATTTTATCTTCTACGAGGGAAAATTTAGTAAAACATTGCTCTCTGGGAGAAATTGAAATCGCTCACTCAATAAATTACCGAGAAAGAGTAGTTTTTGCTTCCCCGATCATTTTGTCGTGCATTAATTATTCATTTCCGTATTAGAATTACTAATAGGTACGCTATCCACCGCCTCCCCTATTCACAAATCAACCGCGGCCGGCAGTGTTCTTTAATTTCATCCCTTCCGCCCGCTCCACGTATGACAAATTTGACGGCCGATTCCCCTTGGATGGCACCTCCGCGCACCAAATCATCTCTTAACGAGGGACAGACCACGCTTAGCACTAATTAACTCCAATTTTTCATACCCTCCTCAACTCGGCGTCTCCGCTTCAGAAGGGGAGCGACGAACCAACCCTCCCGCCTCTCTTGCCGCCCACTTAGTTAGCAGACATTTTCCCCCGCCCCTACCTCGGCCTCCCCCCCCCCCACACAGCTCACCCTCACGGGAAACACAAACACAACAACACACCCATGGGAGCCACTTCGATTTCCGAAGAGGACGATGGGACGGGTCGATATTAGACGCATGAATTATCGAGATGTATCGAGGGCGGTGTCTTTCTTACGCGGCGGTGCCCTCAAGGGATTGGTTATAATGCGACGGTATCAATTTAAGTTCCAGATTTAGAGAAGGAAGAGGGGGGGGAGAGGCTAGCGCGGATTACACGGAGAGGGAATGCGCGGGGGAAGGGAATGAGGGAGGGAGAACTAGGAATCATTATGTCCTTACACGGGAGAGAGTGGTTGGCTTGTCGGAGCAGCCGCGGTGATTACAACCTTTGGAAAAAAAGGGGTTTTCCACGAAGACTCAATCAGGCGAGGGCGGTTCGAAAGCGGAGGCGAAGGAGAGGGTGGCGCTGAGGGGGAAGTGGGGAAGGGGAGGTTCTCGGGGGAGGGAGGGGAATGGAGGTACCATGTCTTTCTCTGTCCATCGCGAGCCGCCGATTCCAAACGAGGGGCCGCACTGCGGAGGGCAGAGACAGGCCTCGAATTTATTTCTCCCAGGGTCGCCGAGATTAAGACCGTGAGTGGAGCTCCGTCGTCTTCCATTGTGGTTGACGTCGGGAACGGGATCTTACTGCTCGTGCTTATCAATCGAGGGTGTCCGCGTGTCCCTTTACGTCGCGGGGCGAGGACGGGATCCGAATGGGGGGGGGGGAGGGCGGAGGGCACGGTTTGACCGACCGTCCGGCCTTTTTTCCACCGAGGTGGGTCGTGCTCTAGGTTTACATGCGTACTTGTTTATTGGAGAGGTGGACGAGAAAACACATTACTTCCGCCAGAGCACACAATGCACGGTGAGGATCATAAGCCGAATGGACTTCCCTGACTAAGGAGGCGATATCGTAAATCATATTCAATTTACAGTGCGGTGTATTCGTATTTGTACTTTCAATTCAAGGGAGTTGCGAGGAAACTGATGGAAAAGTACACCAAGCAAACTCGACTGCACACAGCAAAAAGACGCGGAGGGACAATGAATCAAATAGTTACAATTTCAATTTCACACTGAATACAACAGTCCTAATCTCATTATTAGCTATATTTTATTTTTTTCGCACCAGTTAAAAAAGTTCTCTCTCAATTGTGTCCGATAGAACTGGAAACATTAATAATTAATAATCACCCGATTTTCTGTATTCTCAATACATCTTTCACTTCCTTTTGAGCATAAAGTGAGTCAAATAAATAAGTTGAATCACTTCCATGCTTATTTTCCAGTCTCATATTTCTTATAATAACAAATTAATGTCTGATGGACCATTAATTCTTGACTAGAAGTGAAGTATTTTAGATCCGAGAGGAACAATTACCAAAGTCCCTGAAAGGATGTGAGCAAATTCTACACTTCACCACTCGGAAGAATTTTTGTAGGCTGTGATTTCGTCTAAATAATCAAGTCAATGCAAAAATTGACGTCAGTGCAATAAAACTAATAGAAAACCACAAAAAATTAATTATATAACAAAATTACTGGTTCTCAACTTTGTGCATTGTGCACGAATAAAGGTAATTCATACCTCATTCTACATAAGTAATTTATTGAGATATAAATCCATTATGTATACTGTTCTGAGAGAATGCAAAAAGTTATCCTCTCCTTATATCTCAAAGCGCTAGCTCACCTTGAAAAAAAGGAATTCATGCTTGAGTCCCACATTCTCTTCCTTCTCGCCCTTGCAGTACAATGGCATTATAATTTTCATCGATTTCAGATCACCAAAATTACAGTTATGCTTTCAAAATATTTTAAATATCTATCCTACACTTAAGATGAATGATTTATACATCAGGTGGGTGTGTTTTATAATAATATGCGATAAGTAATATGGCTCTTTTGAAATGAATATTTAGTAATGAGCCATTTCTGAAAACATCACCGGAATGGGAGACAAAAAATAAAGAGACAAATAGTCAGGACTTAACTCCCGACAGGTCTCGCATAATACTCCAATCCGTTACAACCTAATGATTCTTTTAATAAGTCGCTAATACTGAATTTGGGGGACTTTTAGGCCTGTCTATGAAAGTCTCTACTAAAAAGAAAATATACTATAATATCTATTACATATATCACCAATAATATACCACATATTACAGGTGAAGGTAAATGAAATGTCACTACAAGTGCCTGATGATGTGATTTCAGATTCAACCCAAGCGATATGAGTAAATAGTCCCAGTCAATTTCTAATCTAAAGAAAGATGAAATGTCCGGGACGAATATTTTCCTTATGAAAAGCACATTCGAAACCTCTCTCTTTTAAAACTTTAAATATGATGGTAAACAATTTATTTTCCTGTGACATTTCTATAAGCTTCTCTTTTTGCCGGTATTTGCCCTGGCTGCTAGAGTAACCAATGCACCAGGATGGATACATTCAGTAGTGGCTCACCATTTCAGATGAAAGGATTTCTCTCATCGATAAAATGAACAGTTCATGAATGATACTTTATTTTGAATCCTGAAATGAATAAAATCCAGTCACGAAACGTGGGGGAAAATGTGTTTCCTTACGATGTACCTCATGAGTTAATTTCCGCAGAAACAAGTAAGAACAAATTCATTTCTCTTTCCATTACAGCCTCGAGAAACTCTACAGAAATGAGAATTGAGCAATAAAATGTCCTCGCGTAATTTGCACACAGAAATCGATCATGTCGTCGCTGACATATCTGATAGACAAAGTTACCGCTCGGCTTTTTCATAGCAAATTCTAAAGGTTATCGCAAAAGGAAGAAAAATAAATGAGCAACGTGTTCCAACAAAACCCTCCGTCGCAGAATAAACGCTGCATACTTTAATTCGCGTTTCTCAATAAACCTGTAATTTATGCGTCGTGAAATCGGCAACGCAATGCTCAAGTGGTAATGAAAACATAAACATGTCTCTTACAAGGGAGACACGTGGGGATAACTGCCATCGAATCCGCAACCCCGTCCCGTTCTGGTTGGGCACCCATTCCTTTATTCCAGCGATGATTTACGGCGCCGGACGAGAGGAACCGGGAGGGAAGTGCAAGAATTTAAGTCGAAGGCGCTCGGTGAGAGAGCACGCATATTGAAGAGATTGGGGGGGGCGGGGCGGACAGAGAGGGGAGAGCAGAAGGAAACACCAGGGAGGAGGTAAGGAGAACGGAATTGCTAGGAAAAGAGAGAGAGAGAGAGCCGGAGAAGAAGGGAGAAAATGAGAGAGGGGAAAGACACACAGAGAGAGTAATAAAGTATATGCCCACACTTGCATGGTGGGGGAGCAGGAGTGCGGGAGAGGAAATGATGGAGAGGAGAGCGAGAGATAGAGTGCTGGCTTCGAGTCGGCGGCCGGGTGGCTGAGAGAAAACGTCGGTAAAACAAAAAGCCTAGAGTCGACTCCCGACTGGTTTCAAAACCCAGAGAGAGAGAGAGAAACGGCTGGATCCGCTCGGCTAAGTGAGTGCACGGAGGATGAGTTTTCCGGACGAGCAGTCCTCGGAAGGGTGGGGCTCCGTGAGATGGAGAGAAATGTCCCGGTGGGGGTGTGGTGGACGAGACGAGCGTTGAGACACCATGTGGGAGAGGAGGGGAACGTGGGGGAGGCGGGGGTTGTGTTTTGGACCCGAGGAGAGACCAATGGAGAGAGGGGGAGGGATGGCCCACGACGACACGGCGGGTGAATGCATCCGAAGCCGGAATAGATTGATAGTGGGCGCTAGCTTCGAGATGAATAGCATTCAATCGGTTGTGAGCGTTTCGGATGATGGGGATCGGAAAACATACAAGGTGTTTCATTTGAACCAGAATGTATGTCACTCGGATAGTCGATGTCCGATCGGCCCGAAGTCGCTCGTAGCTATGGGATGTATGCACTTAAGATTGGTTGAACAATCTTTTTTCCAGGAATTCAATCCTCCACCAAGCTATGGTGAGCCCGATACATTCATTTTTCGGTTCTATGCGGTTAGGCGCACATCATTTTTTAAACTCATTGGAAGCTAAATCGTTTCTTTTCCGTCAACATGCACCGAAAATTTACATTATTATAATAATTTCTAAATAAGTCTAAGGTTATGTAATTTATCATAAAGATGGGTTTTGGTCAATTACTTATAAGAGAACCACGGAATAGTGCCATTTACTAATCATGTAATTTCGACTTGGTGCCTAGATGAAAAAGATCGTCTTTAAAATTGACGTGTTTACGAACTACAGGAAAAGCTCAAGGGGTTTTCGTGGGTATATTTACTTAATCGCTTTGAGTAGAGTGAAAAATTACTTACATATGTTTCTGATCATGACTCAAGCCACAAATATGTCATTTTCAACCCCGTTTCATCCTCCCTATAGAAGCGATCAATTTATCACTCAATATTGTATCTTTGTTATTCTCAGTGCGCTGGAAGTAAGCTCGGTCAATGTCTTCCGATATCAAAGAACTTATCTCGCTGGCTGTCGTTATGATCGAAAGGACGATCACCATAACAATTCCAATGAACAAAATTATCTATTAATTATCTACCGCACAATTTTTTACCATTGTTTACAGTTTTTTTGGGATAAAAAAGTTGACCCAGACAATAATACAGGTCTCTTTGTCACTGCGGAAATTATTCGCAAGAAAAAATTCTTATCTCATTAAGAGACATCCTAAGAGTTTAAATTCAATCTACTTCTCATCTTGAGTATACATGCATAATTCTTAGAGGGAATAGTCGAAGAACATCTCGTTGAAGCTAACAATATTTACTTGGAAATGAAGTACGGATTAGATCATCCATTGAGAGCATGTGCCTTGTGCAAATTATTCGCTATTAAGCTCCTCAACCCTGAGATTTGTGTTGGAGCTAGTGATTTCAATATTTGTGTTTGGTGACTTAAACAGGGGGAACACCCGAGAACTCTCCATTGAGCATTCTACTCAGGGAAGACAAAATTATTTTAGGTGAGTAGTTTTAGGAGGGCTAGGAGTGTAAAACATAACATACCATCTTCATGAGATATTTGAGTAAACATTTCCCCTAAAATTAAGAACATATTTTGAGGTATGAAATATTTGCAGGTACAGCTGGAGCAGTGGTGCAGATCGTCCCTTAAATAAAAATCTGCCCAAATGTCACCCCATATGGAACGAGGAGCAAGATATGCAGTCGTCCAGCATTTTCAGATGCAGAGGTACGGAATAAATTGAAGGGGAGCAACGTCCAGAGGCCCATGGAGAGGGGCTTCTCGGGTTAACCGCAAACTCCCTCCCGTGTCCTCCTATCTCTCACTCTCGCCCGTCCCACGGATTGATGCACTTACCATGAGATGGCCAGACACGGAAGTGAAAGCGAATAAAAATGGCAAAAAAATAGTGCCTTTAAAAATATTTCACGGATAAAATCAAAACATTCAAAGTGAGATATTAAATGCATGGACATAAAAATCTTATTTATTTGGTAACCTATAATTTTGTGCATTTATTTAACGATTCACTATCTGCCATAAAATCACGCATCAAACATTTGCATGTCCGTAAATATTAGCAAAATACCTAATCTAAAACATAGTATACATGACTCACTACTACTTTCCATTCACTATAAAATACTATCTCCTTAATATAGCATCATGCTGTGCAATACGAAATGGTCAAATATAATTTTTAATCAGTTAATATTTTTTAAATAATGTAACCCCGGTATTGGTATAGCAACTCTAGTGAAAACATCGTAGAAAATGATACATATTCCAATTAAAGATAAATCTGAAAAGATCAACAAATTACACATACACCATATATGGAAAATATTTGTTCAACAACTGGCTAATACAATAACAAAATCGTGGTCCTATGATACACGCACATTAATTAGTGATTTGAAACATTGTCGTGAAAGTATGGCGGAAAATTCAACTGAGAAAATATTCTATTCAAATATGATAGCTATTTTTCTTCATCAAGATAAATTTACATTAATTTCAAGAAGTACTTAGCTATTTACAACGAAAAATTTACGTTTAGCTAATATACTCCATATGTCTATATTTAAAACATTTGTGTCCTGCCTGGTAAATAATGGCAATAATCCTCATCACTTTTTCTCCTATCTAAAGGCTGTACTTCACTACTAAATTAGTGCACTCATTCTTTTAGAATAACCAAGCGCAAAACACTTATTTTAGTTTAATCCAACGCAGAACTGAACTCTGAATCAAGGCGCCTATTTTCAGGTCGTAAAGCGTTCACAGGAATAAATCGCTCCGAATGAACTGCGACGATACGCAGTACGGAATGTAAAACACAGCTTTCCATCACATTCTAGATCGCAATTACCTCTGATTGACGCAGCTATAAAGGAACGATCTTCGAACTACGAGCATGAATCGAATCCGAGCATTTTAATGATTGAATTTCCCTCCAGGTATCCACCGAGGGCACTGACCCCCAATCGATGAGAAAAGGCTTTTATAAAAACACACCCAAAGATTGCGTGAGCATATTCATCTTTGGACGGCCTCCATTGATTATAGGAAGAGTATTCAAAATAAATGTAAGTGATCGAGTTGCAAATAACTGATACCAGTAGCTACTTGGACACATAAAAATAACGGTGCACACTTTTTTTATAGCTTTGTGTGCATATATTAATTGATAAAAATCTTGGGATACTATTACACTCGAGACGGCAAAAAAGTGAAACTAGTTTATTTTATATAAAATTTTTACTACTTTGTAGCTTATTACTGAATGATTGCTTAGTACTTCAATGCATCATAAATGACATGCATTTAGTATACCCACATGTATATGCATCTGTTACATTACATACACATTTACATCTGCGTAATACCCCGCGAGCCGCCGCATGGCCGAGTGGCAGGGGGTGTTAGGTTTCCAGCCGTGTAAAGGTGCAAGCTTTCTGGAGATGAAATGGTGACATGAATTGTACGGGTGTATTTTGTGGCCCTTAATTTTTACTGTGGTCGCTTATTGTCCGCGGAAAGAACGAGTATTTGTATCTATCTGTTCGGCAGTCTCTCTTATTTTATCGCATCTTTCAGACCTAGAGATGTATTGAGGATCCATGATAATATTCTCTAAGTCGCTCTGAAAAATATCAGTTCTGAATTTATCAAGCAACCTAAGCCTAACGTGAAGCCTCCATGGTCTCTAGGGGCTCCCACCTTAATCCCTCTAAAAGTTGTGAGACACTATATGTACAGCAATTTTTGATGAGCAATGAGACACTATATGTAGTAGCAATTTTTAATAAAGTGCGCTGCTTTCCTTTGTGTTTTATTAACTTTTTTGGTTAATTCTATTTGACCAGTCTCCAAAATGCTCGCGACGTATTCGAGGTGTGGCCTAACCAGAGCGAAGTAGTATCTCTCTTTGACTTTTTCATCCGAGGACCTTCCTATTATACGTTTAACAAAACCTAGTTTCTTTAATGCTGCGCCACGCATGTTTTGTATGTGTAGTCCTCACGATCAATCAGAAGTTAAGGTAATTACATCAAGGCCAAAAAATTAAACGAGAAACTGACAGATGAAAGATATTAAAAATAATTCTGCTTGAGTTAATGATTTTCAAATTGACAACTGAGCGATGATGAATACGGTCACATTAGAACGGAAGCAGTTCATGAGCCACGTACGCACGGACGACGTGAGAATACACGATGCAGGCCAGCGGCCGTTCTTCGAATGGACGACTCACGAAGAGGATGAGGACGTGCCTCGCCTTCCGTCATAAGGAGTGAGGCCGCCCAAATCCTTGGATGCGTCAGACGCCGTTAGCGGGAAGCACTCCTCTTGAAGTTTAATTTACATTTACCGAGCAAATCCTTTGCTGCCGGATCCGAGGCAGACATGATGTGCGGCGAAGGAGAGATTTATTACTCCGCGTCGTATTTAGTTTCACCCTAAAGGATTCCAGCTGTGAGGACGGCATCAGGGGGTCCACAAATATTTCGACTACCTCGTGCGACCCGCGCAAGGGGCGTGCGCCAGTCACGACACGAGGGCCCGGGGTTGTCGACCTCCTCCGAATGCACCGAATGCTGCCGGGAGAGAGGGTGGAGGAGGTTGGTAGGTGGTGCTCGGAGTGGTGCGTTCTCCCGCCTTGTCTCTGTTTCGGGTGGAAAGAAGGACAGTGTGTGTGGAGCCGGAGCTTTTTCTCATCTTCTGTTTTTTTTCTTCGTTTCCCCGTGCGAAGGGAGGGCGGGTCAGAGGAGGACGGTTTGGAGTGGGAGGAGGATCCCCCGCTTGTGGAATGGGGTGGTGGGTGCATGCATGCACCAGAGGTGTCGCGCCCGGCCGGCGGGTGTCAATTAACCCCCGCGGTCGATGGCGATCTGGGTCACATGGGGAGACGGGACGCGCGACGGACATGTACCCCCACACCCCCCCCCTTCCACCCTTACCAAACCTCCCACCCACTCACCCGCCCGCCCGCAGACCACCGAAATTCGCTCCCACGTCCAAAAACATCGGGAGTAATGAGTCGGAAAATTCAACACGGCACCCGAGAGGAAGCCCTTACAGTGCTCGGGAAGTTGTACGGCTATCACTATCACTGCGAGACATCACGATGCGATTTACACTTTCTTTCAATAGGTGTCTGCTAAAACAAGCAGGTAACCGAAATGTTTGAAACTTCTCAAAGATAATAAAATATTCAAATACCTAAGATATTTTTCAAAAACGTATTCACTGCAGAAAAGATCTTTATTTACTTTAAATCGATTATAAATGTTTTTAGACGAAAGAAATGATAGAAACATACAATAAGGCGGGCCTGAAAGTAAATTTCAACAAAACAAAATATATGGTAATTAATGAGAAGGCAAAGAATCTGGAAATAGAAGGAAATGCCATCGAAGTCTGTAGTGAGTATAAATACTTAGGTGTAACGATTGGAAAAGATGGAACCAGTAAAAAAGAGATAACAAATAGAATACATCAGCCAAAACTCGCAATAAATAAAATGAATAGCATATTATGGTCAAAAGACATAAGTAGGAAAACAAAATTGCAAGTATATAAAACAATTATTCAGAGTATACTCCTTTACGGAGCAGAGACATGGGAAAAGACCAAAAGGGATAGGCAGAGACTGGAGGTCGTAGAAATGGATTTTCTAAGAAGAAGCAGCAGAAAATCTAAACTACAAAGAATAAGAAATGAAAATATAAGAAAAATTATATATAATATATATATACATATATATATATATATATATATATATATATATATATATATATATATATATATATATATATATATATATATATATATATATATATATATATATATATCCACTCGAATAAAAACACGTGTAGTGCACAAATATTATAAAAAATGTCACAGGCGTGACTGGCAGTTACACATAGAACACACACAAATAAAAGAAAAACTCACAGATATTTTTTTATATATTCGGCGGACACAACCGCCTTCTTCAGAAATAAGTAGGTGCTCAAGATAAGTGTTATTAATATCATTATTAAAATTAATTAAAATTAAAATTAATATTAAAAAAGAAAAATATTAAATAAAATTATTAGCTATTAGTTATTATTATTAGTAAATAATAAAATTAATTAATTAATATTAAAAAAAATTAAAATTAATATTAAAAAAGAAAAACTCACAGATATTTTTTTATATATTCGGCGGACACAACCGCCTTCTTCAGAAATAAGTAGGTACTCAAGACTACTTATTTCTGAAAAAGGCGGCTGTGTCCGCCGAATATATAAAAAAATATCTGTGAGTTTTTCTTTTTTTGTGTGTGTTCTATGTGTAACTGCCAGTCACGCCTGTGACATTTTTTATTATATATATATAAATGATATCTTAATTTAAAAAACTAAATAACTAAGACAAACAATAAGTGTAAAATTAACAAGACGAAAGAACGTATAGTGGTAGGTGAAATTTACTGAGAGAGAATGAAATGAAAACTGTTGCAGGCGGTAAGGAATACCAATAAAAAGGAACAAGAGACATGGTAACTGCGATGAAAATAGGAAAACCGTGGATAAACGGGGGTATTAACAAAACGATGCTTAGAAAATAGAAATGAAAGGGCAGAAACATACGTATAGGCAAAGTAATATTCGGGAATGGAATAAAAATTAAAGAGGACGAAGCGAAATGGTTAGAGTGACGAGGACAACGGATGAAGTTTAGGTCGGATTTGAGAAACCTCAAAGTAATTGCACGATCTGCCCATGAAAGTGAAAGAATTATCAATAAAAGACTTTTTAGAAATGTTAAATATATAGCAAAAAGAGATACACGACAGGTAAAAAGAAATTTCCGAAGAGTTTTCAGGAAAAGATCTCACGATAGTTAAACTACTTTCAGAAATAGAATAAATGAGTCCCTAAACACTACTTACGGAGATAATAAGAGCTCAGGGAAATTAGGGGGATCTAAACCGAACGGCTGAACAAATCCGAGAGAAACGGACATATATTTTCCGCGTATCATTCGGGACCATAACAGCTGTGATCGTCGTCATGAATAGTTCTAATTGTGACAATAGGCAGACAGTAAATCTTTCTCTTTATATTCTCTACGTTCTTATTTATGCATGATGTAAATATTGATGTTCTTATTTATGCATGATATTTTGAATATGTAGTAGTAGTAGCTCGTAGGCTTCCGCGGATGCAGTGTTGACTGTTACTTTTTACGGGATTCATTCCGCGATGTATGTTTTTTTAAACAACAATATTTCGCTGGTCCTCCTGCCAGCTTCATCAGGTTAACTGAACTGCTTTATTTACCTGATGAAGCTGGCAGGAGGACCAGCGAAATATTGTTGTTTAAAAAAACATACATCGCGGAATGAATCCCGTAAAAAGTAACAGTCAATGTAGTAGTAGTCTTTGTATCCCTTGCATGTTGGAACGATTGACGATAGAATGTTTCTTGGTTATTAGATTTTTAATTGGCGCTTTGTATGTGTGGTACGCGGGTTTCAATGTAATTTCGGTGTTCTACCGTATCATTCATGCATGCCTGGTGTGGAAGCACCCCCTGCCACACCCCTTGGGTGGCTTGCAGGGTATGACGTAGATGTAGATAGTAGATTCCGGTTAATTGGGCCACTGGTTATTTGGGGCAGCTGCTTGATTGGGACAAGTCTTGAAGAACAGAACCCAATTGAAGAACATCTCTGTGTTTTCTCCGCTTAACAGGGATATGATGCCGCTTAATAGGGCCATGAATCGGCGACATTGGCTCTACACTTGCAAGGAAATGCAAATTTTTTCATTCCAGGAAACTGTTTTTTTAACATTCAACTTCTTTCATTTAATCCTATTTTCCATATGGGTACCTATTACATATTACCTTTAAAGCTAAACATTTTGCATAATAAGCCTTATTTAGTCTTATTTCTTTCATTTCTACATTTTTTATGCACACTTACGGGATGGTTCGCTTAACCGGAGTAGCCGCTTAATTGGGGCAATGTGCGCCAGTCCTGATGTCTACTGTATCTGTAGCTTAACGATTGAATGTACTAGTAAGGATGGACACGGTCAAGCTTCAGCACATACGTTTAATTCCTCTCCGGAGCAAAGGAAAACAAAATCATGAGAGAAGTGTTGGATCACCTGTTATATTTCGTAAGAAGAAAACGCAAAAAAAGAAACGGAAGAGCAGTGATTCGGGCAAGCGACCACTTAGGTAACGACCAATTTTGATTTCGTAGTGGAAGAGGAACGTGAACGTATGGAGGACATCATCTGAGCAATACGAATCGAACGCCATTGAACGAAAGAATATTACGGATAGGCTACCGAAAAATGCTAAAAGTGTACCACAATGGAGACAAATAGGTGAAGTCAATGACTAAAATACAGTAGACCCCCGCTTTACGATGGGTTCGACTTACGATGGATTCGACTTACGATCTGAGCTGATTTTGCGCGCGCTTTTTAAAATTTCAAATTTCTCCGATTTTGTTTTAAATAGCAATAGTGTTTTAAATATTGGTTGAATAATATTTTAAATAATTTTAATCCAGGATATTTTGTATGCATTGGCTCTGATGCTCCTTAAACCGATTCCTCGTCCAGAAATAATGCCGATTCAACATACGATGGAATTCGCTTTACGATCGGTCCTCCAGAACGGATTAATATCGTAAAGCGAGGGTCAATTGTATTAGGTTCTTTTAAAGGATACCACGAAATACATTCGGGAAAATACATGCGGAAGACAACGAAATTAAGCAGGATGATTTTGGATTCACGATGGGGACACTCGATCAGTTGGTGTTGTATGCATCAGCAGCATATATGTACTTAATAAAGTTCTTGAAAATGCATGTATCCATGATTGGAGATAATATATGTAATTGGAGATTCGGAGAAGGCACTCAAAAGCATAAATGATGCGCAGAACACATTAAATACACGCGTAGTGCGGCTGGCTTGTATATATCAACTTTTCTGACAATGAAGGATAAATATTTTAATGCCACTTAGGTGAAAAGACTATTTTTCGACACATTTCAAAGTATAGATCTAATAATTGTTTCCTTTGGGTAAGAATTGTAGAGGAAATGCTGATACTAGTGGAATTGTGCGAATAATGCGAGAAACATAATTAACTGACAGCATGAAGAAAAAAACTGGAACGATGTTGAGATAGCTGCGTGATTAGTAACTCCTCTCAGCCTCCTTTCCAGGAATTCTCTTGATAACCTTTCATTTTGACTCGTGCAAACCTTCTTTCTATAAGAACATCGTCTTTGGCACGAGTACGATTTGTATCCGCATTTACCACAATCAATAGTATTCGTGTCGCGATGAGCCCAACGATCGTTCAATTTCACATTTCGCACCTCTTTAAAATCTCTATTACCTGGCGATTACTCTTTTAAGGCACCTCCATACGAGCCAGACAGTTATATTGGATCCGGAAGATTTTTGGCAAACAGCAACAGCAATTATTCCGCTATTGCGCGTTTTGTAACCATACGAAGTAGTCTTCAGATTAGGCTTGTGCGATGAACGATTTTTCCCTTAGATGGTCGATGAAAAAATTCATCGAAGTGATTCAGTTTCGAGGATTGTCATCGATCATCGCCGTCGATGAGTCGATGAATTCTACGACGTCGATGAGTCGATAAATTCGTCGATGTCGATGAATTAATCGGCGTCAAAAGTAGATGAATTTTTCGCCGTAGATACGAATCATCTCTGTTGCGTCGCCCGCACGCCCAGCCAGCAACGTTGAAATTGAAAAATGTTCAATTTTCATATTTTGACATTTTTCTTGCCACTTATGTTTGGAACACTCCTGAAAATACGATTAAATGCACTAAATTTTATCATCTGGAGTGCGAAGTTGCGTGAAGTTATCAATAGGAAAGGCACATCTGCGCTTTGCTTATCTCTGCAGATAACTCCCTCGCGACTCCATTTTTACTAACTCCAAGCTATGTTTAATCCACACTTATGCATTGAGAGTTATGAAACGCAGTAGATTTGAATTCCGACCCCAAATAAAATGAATAGGATATCTCAGCGGCCGCCGTCGGCGGCACGGCACGAATGGTTACAGGGAGGCGGGCGGGAGGGCGGGTGGGAGACGCCACCCACATAATTCTCGTGTACGGCGATGAATTCATCGACTCATCGACGGCGATGAATGATCGATGAGAATCATCGTCATCGATGCTGTTCTTTGCATTGCGATGACTAAATCATCGTCGAATAATCGACTTATCGCACAAGTCTACTTCAGCTTAGTTTCGCCTAATTTTAACAACAAAATAAAAGTATGGCATTCGATTTGTCCGGTTTTTGCATTAATTTTCTTTTTGAATCAACAAATAACCAGGATACTTCTATTATCGAAGGACAAAGGTTTTGGCAAGGATAATTTCACATACTAAAAGCCAATACAGCGCCTTACTGAGAAGCCTCACTGATATATTCGGAAGGGTAGATTCTTCGAAACACAATTTGCGCTTTTCCATAGTGATATTCCGAAATCAGGTGAATCAAAAACCAAATTGAAAATATTTTCAGCATTCGATAAGGTTCAACACAAAAAACTCTTTGAAATTGCGAGTAAATCATGTGGAGTAAACAAAAAATAAGTGAATTGGATAAGTGTGTTTCTTAGTGATCGCAAACAAAAAGTAGTTTTTGAATATGACTGAGATATGTTATCGTGAAAGCTTCCGCGGAGTGGTCTTGAATCCTGATGGCTTTCGGAATGGCTTCCGCGTGGTGTCATTTTACTTGACAACAGTTTCGCGAGCGTTCCAGCTCGCTTCTCCAGACCTGAAGAAGCGAGCTGGAACGCTCGCGACTAAAATGTCAACTAAATGACACCACGCGGACGCAATCCCGAAAGCCATCAGGATTCATGACTGAGATATGGTTAGAGCACATCCAATGTTCGACAAGGAGACGTGATCGTCCCTCTGTTATTAATTATTTGTATAAAGACCAAATTCCTCAAGCTAGCAGTAAACTAAGATTATTTGCAGACGATGCGGTCATCTACTGGGAAATTAGCGAAGACGTGGACTTGAAAATTCTATCATCGTACCTAAACAATGTTTTTTCGTGGTACTAGGTGAGAGGGCAAGAAATAAATCTCAGTAAATGCACCACAGTTCACTTCTTGTGGAAGTTCTTTCACCAATGCCATATCTACACTGAGGGTGGAGCAAAAAGTCTTCTGATAAAGTCTCATACCTTGGAGTTATCTTAATTTCAGACATATCGTGGGGAACGCGTATACAAAGCATTTGGCACAGCTCTGAAGAAATCGGGATTTATCAAACGTATATCAGGAAGGTCCTCGGATGAAAAAGTGAAAGAGAGAGGCTACTTTGCGATGAGCAGTCTACACGTCGAATACGGCGCGCGCATTTGGGACCCAGGGCAGAAATATTTTTTTAAAAACAAATAAAATGCAATGGAAAGCTACGCGCTTAGTAAAAAAAGGGCTACGAGCGATCATATAATGTAAATCAGATTTTTGATTGAGGGATTAGGTAGGGACCCACTTGAGACTCGAGAGGCTACACGCTAGGCTAAGTTGGCCTGAGAAATTCAGAAAAGGCGTTTCAAAACGACAAAAATAATATCATTTTGTCGCTGCACTACATTTATAGGTTCGACAGAAGCGGTAAAATTTGAGATACATTGCCGAATAGGTTGGTACAAAAATTCGTTCTTTTCACGAACAATAAGTGACCATAATAAGAAATGAGCTATACTTAAAACACTCCCGTATTCCACTTTACCATTTTACCTCCCAAAACCTTATCCTTTACACGGCTGTTGTCCTAACATCCCCTTCCACACACCCGTGCGGCGGCTCGCTCAATATATTTGGCGAGGGAGCAGGGGAATGCGAAAGTAGGCCTTGGAAACAGAGAGAGTAGTTAAACTAGGAAGACATGGGAGTATCATTCATGTTCAAAGGCAAGTAAGGCATTCTAAAAGATATGAAGGCTCACGACAGATGGAAATACACGCTTGAAAAGAATAACTTGATCGAAATTGATCATGTGAAAATGCTTTTCAACCCAAATTAGGCATGTAAACGCAAAAAGAACACTTTTGGATAGTTCCGTGGTTTCACAAGTAATGACAGATTAAATTTACGTTTTGGGTAACGCAATCCACGGAAAAATACCTGTATTCCCGCAAAAAGATGGGGAAGAAACCAGTCTCGCGAAATAGAAACAAAATCTAAAGCATAAAAGCCTTCCAAGGGAATTACAAATGCCAACGAGGGTTGAGAAAATGAGGGTGGAGAAAAAGAGATAAAATCAAAAGTCAAGAGCATAAATCCATAGCCATTTATGCATGAAGATACGATGTGTACTGGAACGAGGATATACGAAGGAGATTTTTTAGTAACTAACTGGGGTACAATGCGGAAGAGAAGCGTGAAATATCAATGAAATGAATAAAGGAAAATCATAGCAGGAATGTGCTAGCGAGTTTGGAAAAAACAATCACCATTTTATTTTCGACAGATGAAATAGTAATTTTAACATAGAAGAAAGACGATCTGACAAGAATGCTGAGCCAAAAAGGAAAAATTACGAAGTAAGGCAGCTTAAAAACGGGTACTAAAATTTGGTTTGCAGAATTAGCCCTTTTTCTTCGTTTTTCGTTTCCACGTATTTTCAACATTGTATACATTACAGATACTAACAATCCAATTGAGAAGAGAGCCAGTGACTGAAATGAGTACCAAATGCGCGGATGTTATTTTAAAAATGTGGTTTTACCGTCGAATACCAGCTAAATCATTACACTCCCTTCATAACACCTTCAGAATTGAATATTCACTTAAAAATGAAAATTTCAAGGCTCTCGATGACAGATAAAAATAATCTCCTTGGGGAATATTACATGCATACAATTAGAAATCCAAGGTTATAAAGAATCGAAACATAGGCAATCTTTTTTCATCAAATTCAATAAAATGAGATCTGATTTGCATTAGCGAAGAAGTTCAAGTACCACATACTGTTTTGGTTTAAGTAAAAAATCAAAAATATCTTCTCTGAATAAAACATAACTCCCAAAATATGTTATCACACATCGCCCAACTGACAACATGAGTTGTTACGAGACAGAAATCAATCAATGAAACTTACCGCTCTCTTGTACTACAGACGCCCACACTCATTGATGACGCGATATCCATTCGTCGCATCTTTGCATTTGTTATTTCCCTGTGAAAAAGAAAAAAAATCACACTGGTGTCAAGTAAGAATGTAATCAAGGGGCAATTTTCACAACTTAACAAGTTCGGTAGAATTTTAATTACTCCCCGTAATTTTTTCTCTGCATACATATGATCGATTTATCTTTAAAAATCTATGAAATCAATAGCATCGCCGTTGTCAAAGGAGGTATTAAGTGGCGGTAGTTGAATCCGCCAATACATAATAATCTAGATATTAGCAGGGGTTAAATCTATTTGACCAGGGTCCCAAATGCTCGCGGCGTATTCGAGTTGTGGCCTAACCAGGTGTTCCGGGTCTCCCCGCGAGGTCTAAAAACCCCCCACCAGGTCTGCAAGCCTTCACTTATACCCTTGTGGGAAGTAGTGGGATAAGGAAAAGGGAAGGGAAGGTTAGCGAACCACAACCCCTGCGAGGCCGACACAATGAGGCGGATTGACGTCAAAAGGACGTCAATGGGTCACCGCCTCCCCGCAGTGCTCGTATCTGTTGGGTTCCCCCAACAACGTAAAACGAGTCTCCGTCAGTCTCGCTTTTGCGAAAACTTACCGAAAATCTAATGAAAACCGGAGGAGCCCGTTGCCCCAAAAGTTGGGATTGGGTATCTCCCGACTCCCTTTTACGGGTAGACGCCGTGAGGTCTGCCGGAGTACGTCATCAAATCAGGGGCCACCGAACCCATGGAGGGTCAGTTCGGACCAATTTTGGTCGAAGCGTGGGTACATCCGTCATCTCATTACTCCTCGTCTACTCATACTGTTGTGGCCTAACCAGCGCGAAGTAGCATCCCTCATTGACTTTTTCACCCGAGGACCTTCCTATTATACGTTTAACAAAACCTTGTTTCTTTAATGCTGCGCCAAATATATTCTGTATGTGTAATCCCCACGATATATCGGATGTTAAGGTAATTCCGAGATATTCACGTCATTCCTTTATTCGATTAAAATTTTCAGCTCAGCATTCGCCTTAACTCTCTTCATCTCACCCTGTCTATTTCTACCCCTTCACTGCTCACCCAATACCCTCCTCTTAACAGCGGCCTTCAGTAAATTCTTTGGCCTCATTCCCTGTTCCAACCGGCATTTTGTTCCTCCTAATCTGCCCTAGCAGTTTCTTCTCCTCATCGGCCATACCGAGCATTTCCATTCTGCTATAAAATAACAATTTAACCCTCTATGGACGGAATTATGAAACATCAGAATGAAAAAAAATACTACTACTGTATTAGTTTTTTAAAAGTGCTATTTAAGCATTTAAAAAATGCAATTTATTTAATAATAACATTTATTTAGAAATGTGAAGTATTTGTATTGCATATATTTAATTTAAAATAATAAGTTACATAATAATTTTTAAACAAGGTATACTTCAACCTTACCTTCATAACGTGCCTTTTTTATACTTTCCCAAATTTTTCTTCATGTGACAGCAGAAACTATTTATTTCAGAGCTCCATCAGGCACGCCATCGCCAGTGAATAGCGACATACAGCTATTCAAATTGTTTGACAAACCGCCGAAAGAGACTTTCCACACACTTAATCCGAAGCGTTACAATTTTATCTAGAGCAGCAACTAAATGGAAAAGCCTCTTAGAAAGCAGATATTTCAATGATTTTGAAACGTAACAAACGTGAATCGCTCGTCCATAGAGGGTTAACATATTCTTATCAACTTTTCTGCTGCTTTACTCCTTCAACTATGAACTAATAAATATTGCTTTGCATGTCTTTTTCACAATTTCCGCGTAATGAATTTGATGAAGCAGAGGCAAAGAATGACAGCCTAGTCTCACCCCCCGACCTCATTACCCACATTCTGCACTAGCCGCCCTGATTAGGCACATTCAAGTTTCGGATAAATAGTCACTCAATAAGATATATCATAGAAAACTGAATGATCAGTAATGTGACTGGATAAGTAACATTAATTTTCATCAGTCTAATAAAACATCACAACATATAGCGAACAAATATCATTACAATTTCAGCTGCCAAAGAGCGCACAAAATAACTTAAGCAAAGACGTGATTCAAAACTTCCACACTCACAAGAAATACAAATTTAATACCTTTTTCAATAAGGCCTTTTGTGCTATCATGCTATCTCCTAATTTCAGCTTGCATTATCGTTTCTTGAGCTGATGAGTTCCACTTTTTCTTCACAGATCGGTCTTACCTTTCTACTGCAGATTATTATATGGACAAAACTCTTGCGGTCAAAACTGGGGAACGTAGAGAAAGATCTACACCAGGCAAAAAATTCCACTTACTACCCCGCGTCAGAGATATTTAGCGACGCATTTTTTAATCAAGAGATATATACGATCAAAAAATATATTATAATATTGAGGTGGCGGGTGTAATGAGTTGAAGACAAAATTGTGAAAAAAGGTAAATGTAGAGATACAGGACAAAGGCTGCCACATGGAGGAAAATCTAAACTTAAGTTAATCGGTTTAATCGACGTAAGTAATGAGATGAAGATGTCTCCTCACATAAATGCTATGCCGTTCTGCTGAATAATCCAATTTTAGGTTGAGCTATGCTCTCAGGTAAAGAATGTAACGGTGAAAAAATTTAGAATTTTAAAATAAAGCTGACTGCTGATGATATAAAGGGGTAGACGAGGAGTATTGAGTTGACGGACGAGCCCACGCTTTGACCAGAATTGGTCCGAATTGATCCTCCATGGATCCGGTTGCCCCTGATTCGATGATGTACTCTGGCAGACCGCACGGCGTCTACCCGGAAAGGGAGCCAGGGAGACACCTAATCCCAAATCTTTAGGCAATGGGCTCTTCCGGTTCTCATAGATGTGCGGTAGGTTTTCGCGAAAGCGAGACCGACGGTCACTCGTCTCAGTTGTTTGGGGTAACCAAACTAATACGAGCACTTCGGGGAGGCGGGGGCCAGTTGGTCCTTTTGACCTCAATCCGCCTCATTGGTGTCGGCCTCGAAGGGGCTGTCGGTTTTGCTAACCTTCCTTTCCCATCCTTTCCTTCCCACCTCTTCCTTGCCTCGGACATAAGCGAGAGCTTGAAACCAGGGCGGAAGTTGTAATCCTGCGGCGAGAGCCGAAACACCTGCTGATGATATAAATAATAACATGGATTTCGAGTGTTTCCTTTGTGATTAAAGTTCTTACGGTCACTAAAAACCAATAAAGGTGGGAGAGATAATGCACTTTCATATATTCTAGTGAAAATCTACATAAGAACAAAAATCGCCATTTAAAGCCACATTGTTGCTATATATTTACTTACTACTAGTTTAAAACAATTTTTCTTTTCGTAAGAATGCATATTTCTTACAAATTGACAAGGGAAGTCATCTACATCTCGCCTTAATTCGTAGCTGAGATGCTGCAGGTCGATGGGAGAGTTGTTTAAAGGCAAATAACAGACTACATTTTCATTCGTTATTTTGTAAGTTTAATGCAAAAGAATTAATCAATCCTATTCACGCCAAAATACAAACGCGCATTAACGTTTCACATTTTCTAAAAATGACTCTATGAATAAAAAGCAGCACCGTCACTTGTTGCTACCGTTGATACTTGTTAAAACTGTGGATTGCGCCAGAAATTAAACAAAATATATACAGTAAAATAAAAACGACTGGTTGATTCGAAGCGCCATTACGTTAAGTGACAGTATTAACTATCTGCGATATATTTAAGTATTGTTGCAACCATAAAATTGCACTGTAGCATTTGAAGGTCAGGAATAATGAAAAGAAGGTTAAGCTCGTAGGAACACATCGAAACCACTGAGAAAAAAATTTAATACTATAACTAAGCTAAAAACAAACAGCATGTAAATCTCACCCATGTTAATTTAACACAGAAAACTCAAATAATAGCCACCGACCCTCTTATTTTTCGCAAGGAAAAAATTAGGTCAACATATGATTCATTTCTTAGATTGTATACACACAGTTTGTATCAGAATAAGATCATAGACTCGATTCCTCTATTGACATTGTTTGACAGCAGCATCTCTTTTGAATATATATTTTCACATCGTTTGGCCCAGATATATAACCAAACCTTAAAGAAATGCTTATTACCTCAACAATATTTCCTCAGGTTCATGATAAATAACAAACAGCAAAATAAGTCTTCTCTACATTGGCAGAAATTCAATGGTGAAAGAGAAAAAAAAACTTTGCCAGCTGTGAAGTTATTTAGTAAAATGGTGAGCTAGATGTAAGTCATGCGTGTCTCATGAGTAGATATAACCCACTTTTGAAATGGACCAGCAGACCCGTCTGACCAGAGTTTGTAGCTCTGGTGACGTAATCTTAAAGGATAGGGGTCCCAACTGAGAGCTCACTGATAGCCACGCTAAAATGCTAAGGCCGGAGACTGACATCATTGTGGCATTGGGCAGGAAATTTGGATTAATGGAGTGACACGTTGCAGCTTGACAAATATGGTAAATGAGAGTGAAAGAGTGTTTTTTAGCCTCTTGTTCTAATTATTTCTCTGCATCTTAAGTATTGTGAAGCACCATAAGATAGAGCAGTGATGCATCTGTCACCGACCCAAAACGGGCGTGAGTAATAGTTTCGTCGTTTGTAGACTCGCTTTACGCATCTTACTAATAACCCGTCAACGCTTTAAATTATTTGAGCAACTAAAATGAGACGACGGGAAGCGTCCGTAATAAGGGTCAGGCCGAAAAGATGCACCAGAAGGTTAAAACGATTTCCGCATCCTCGGCGAGACGGACGAATAAATACAATGGCTTGCAGCGAGGTTAATTTAAAGTTCTTTAGGTCGCCGTAGAGAACAGGTTTTGGGAGAGGGTGCCCGATATAGGAATTTCCAGACCGCTCCCCATTTCCCAGTGGGATGTGAAAATTTCGTCGTCACGAAGGGGATTTTAGGGACGATTTGCGGACACCCATGGACGGAGAGCCAATAACCAAGCGGTCGTGCGAAAAAAAAATGAGCCGGGTACTCTCTCTCTCTCTCTCTTGGGGAGGCAGCGGCAGAGTTTGCGGTTGAAAGTCTGGTTCCTCACCTCTTTTGGCGCACATACGCACGCAAATACCATCACTTCGAACGAGAAGCAATGAATGTCACGAGATTCCATTGGTCGTATTTTCGGATTCAAAGCGAGGAGAGGTTTGCGTGTGAGGTGAGCCCGGATTGCGCGGGGAGGCCGGGGGAGGGGGGGTGGGACAGAGTGGGAGACTGCGGGGGTTTACACGAGTCAGGGGAGTGGGCCAGGACCGAATTGGAGGAGGGTTTGCTGCGTGGGAAACGATCGACGAGAAGAAAGGACGAAGGAGACGATCCGGGAGATTCCGGCACTGGCATCGCAAGAGATTAGGAGGAAATCGTGTGGCAGACCTCGGTTGGACAATTCTTCTCGGGGATTGTAAATATTAGAACATACGCTCCTATCACGCCATTCCCTTTCGGGATAGGCAAACTCAAGGGTAGGGCTGGGCGGTATTTGAATCCCAATGTCAATATTCAATATCTTAAAATACTGCAAATGGACCAATATCATTAACCTATATTGGACCACTGAATATTGGAAAATATCGGCATGTTATTGGAATAATGAAATATGACATATTGGTATATTTAAAAATATTGAACATAGCAATATTAACAGGTAAGAAACAAAAAACGGTGATAGAAGTGCATTAGAGCCAAGGGGGTTACATTGAAAAAGGGACTTTATTAACTATGTGAAAGTCTGTTAACAAAGCAAGTAAGCCAATGTAAGCTTCTTTTCCCCAGTAATTGCTACGAATAATGGTGGAAGTGCTGCACTGAGTGCCATGCGCGCCGTCTGTTTTCAAAGGTTAGGGCACTTTCCGAACGCCATCCTCGCCGGGGTCCAATATTCAATACTTGAATTCTCAATGTTGGTAATCCAATATTCCAATTGAAAATATTGGTTCTTCAATATACAATATTCCAATTACAAATATTTATCCACCACCAATATCCAATACAGGGTATTAATTGGGTAATCCAATACAGGGTAAATTGTGATTTGGAATCCCATTACAAAAAAAATATTGATATTGGAACCAACATATTGGAAAACCGTCCAGCCTTACTCAAGGGCTTTAGTTACTGCCGTTAGCCCTAAAAAACGTGCTCCCTTTTAAGTATGCAATCTCTGACATGAAGTTTCTTCATAGCATCTGGAGTGGTACTCTCCGCACCAATAGCCTTCTTCCTCTCTTTCCACTTCAAGTTCCTCCTCGTATCGCACGAAATAGTTGTTTTATTAACATCCCCAAATTTCGTCTTTCGATATCCCATTTTCCCTATTCCACCGCCTTCCAAAAATTTTCAACTCCCTGGCTTCGCATTCACCCTCCCTTTGTCCTCTTCTCGCTATCCTCCGCTTTCAAATCCTTCCTCACTAACCAAGTGAGCAAATTAGCCCCATGTGCCTACCCGTTCACTTATTGTTTAGTCCCTGCCCACGTCCTTCTGTTCTTTTCTATGTTTTCTATTTTCATTAATCATTTTTGTATTTTGTTAATGCTTTTAATGCATTTGTTTGTTGGTCTTCCAATGTGGTAAGCCTTTGTACCGTTTTTGGGACTTTTTCAGATAAATAAATATTATTGATGATCCTGCGTGGAGGGACATCACAAATCGATTTTTAAAAACCGCATTATTTGGCAAGGAAAGACCATATAAACAAGATAGAGCCTCCGAGACAGCTATCAAATACAATAAAATAATCTTTCCTCCATCGGGGAATAGGGGATTGGTACGGTCTACCAGAGATAGTTCTCGAACCCTTCCCGCAAAACTTAAATACGTTACCGAGAAGGTTGAATAAAATTAAATTGTAAGGGTTTATTTCCTCTATGTGTCTTTTCTTTTACTTCTTTGTGTTTGGCATGAATTTGTGTTTTTTTACTGTAATTTTTATGTATTTACTTGGGTTAAACCACTTTATGTTACCACCCGACCAATTGGTCGACTTGTAACGTTATTTTATTAATAATAATAAAATAAATAAGTTATATCCTCCATAATAACCTAAATAAAATGGGAATTTCCCTACACCCACACGCGAGGTAGTGTCCGGCGTAACTTGCAGGAACGGGTTTTTTAATTAAATGAAACATTTAAAAATATTCCACACACTCGTTTTCAACAATAAATCTTGTGCGTGGAATTTTTGTGCCCAGTTACAATTCTTGTTGTAGTTAACCACAAGACTTCGTAGGTACTGAGTTGAATTCATGTTAACTGAGAGTTGGGCATTTGTATATTTCTCCAGGGTGACGTTTAGTTAACGTGATCGTTACTCATGGTACAACGTAATAATCATACTAAATAATAATTAATCATTCTAGGAATAAATAACGTCATCGTATAACAATATCGGCCCCAAGTGTCTCATGTAATCATATATTCACAATGAACTTCAATTCATTTCGAAATACCAGAGACCGGTTCATAACCCAGAAACTCCGGTTTCAGGCCATACAATACAATGCGATGTTATATCTCCCGAGAGCTGACAAATGAAATTATTCTATATACAATTATTTCAATAAAATACCATCGTGCACAAGGAATTTCCATCCAATACTACAGATAATAACATAATACTCGGTGTTTTCTGTTTCCTTTCGAAAGGTTAAATAAATGTGATATTACCTCTTAATACCTTGTTCTGAAGCTACAATCGATAAAACATACATTATATTTATCATTGAGATTGCTCCTAAGCGACAGAAGTTTCATGGTACCTATATATTATTAAAATATACTCTAGAGAATTATATTGCGACTGCAATTATTAGTCTCAGGTTAAATTAGAAGAAAAACACTCGATACCTGTTAGGGTATTTGTGGCTATTTTACATTAATTCCCCCAATAATTGAAAGCACCTCAGTAGGCTTATCGTGGAAAATTCGATTTTAGCCGGTACTTTTGTTTACTAATAGACTCTAATGAGAGCTTGCGTGCATTCAATTTAACTCGTGGGTGATATTTTTTTCGCAGGCATTTTAGTTTGCTAATAAAATGTAATTAGAGCTTATGTGCTTTAATTTCAACTCGAATAAATCAGATTAGGGGAGCAGAAACTTTTCAAATCCACCGTGAATCACGCTAGTGCATGTGCTCGGGGGTGACTTCCGTTTTTTTTCCATCCCCATTGACTGCGTTTACCCCATCTTTATTAGCCGCCTGAATATTCATGTGTCTGTTGGAAGCGGGTGGCAGGTCTCTAACGGCGAGGGGAAGTAGGAGGGGGGGGGGGGGGTTAGAGCGAGGGAGGTGAAAAAAATGTGCAGTCCGGAGAGAGGATGATACGTGAACTCGATAGGTGAGGACGGTCCGAGGATTGGGGAAAGGGATGGCGAGAGGGGAGGGACGGGATTGGAGGAGGGAGGGGTGGACGACGCGTAATGTGGGTGGGCCGGGGTGGAGTTGGGAGACAAGAAAGAGGGGAGGAGGAGTTGCGAGGGGGCCTATTTGGGGGGGGGGGATTGAGGGAGATGAGCCCAGAGCGAGGGTACGACTGGAATTTGTGCGAAGAGTCGATTACTAAAGCTACCGTTGAGCTGGAAATAAAAGATGGAAGAGATTGCCAGTAAGAAGCCGCAGCGTTTATTGACCATTGAGATAAATGGCAGGATTCAATTACATTACAAGGCCTTCCGTGCATTGATAAGGCATGTCCTTAAGAGCGTGAGAATGGGGCGAAAATTCGATCAAGAAAAGCGAGAAAATATTTTTCACAAAAAATAAACATCCCCGGCTGACAGTTTTACATGTAGGATCTCAGAGAAGAGCAAAATTACAGACTTCAAACGCACTAAAATGGAGTAAAAAACGTCTTGTATGTTGAATGAAAACATGAGTTCGCAAAAGTATTAAATAGCAATCAATTTTACACCAAAAATAAGGATGTAATCCTCCTTTATAACTTCCTTGCAAGAAAAGTTTTTGAAGGCAAAGCAAGGTGAGCGTACAGAAGATACTTGAGGAACAAAAAGCGGAAAATATCGACGTAGAAATGGCGAAATAATAACCCTAACAATACGTTTTTAATTTTTCGATCCGGATTTCTCTCATATTCATAAGGGCTACTGATGCTGATTCACATAGTTCAACATTCCAAATACTTTGAGACCAGCCCCCAATAGATTGAGAGAAATATAGTTTTCTCCACGTTGACAAGAAGGAAATAGGAAGATGTTAGAGATCCGCCCATGCCCTAGGGCCGCTATGGGAGTCGAGGGAGATGTGAGGGGCGGCGAAGGGCCTAACCCACTTAGACCCGCCTCCAGGGGCGGTGATTGGGGGCGAGCAGGTGGAGAGGTGAGAGGAGCTGCCGAAACTTCCTCTCCTTCCCGAGTGGGATGGGGGGCGGGGAGGGGCAAGGGGGGGAAAGAGGAAGGGGGGAAAGAGGAAGGGGGTAGAGAGGAGTAGGGAGGATCGTTGGGGGACGCCGGGGGGCGGCTGGCCGCTTCTTTTTAGGGATTCGTTGAGAGCGGAGACGCCGCGGCGGGTGCGGAAGGAGAGGCGCAGTGGGCCGACTGCGGGAAGGTCCCGACCGAATGGGGGTGGATTCGGTCTTCGCTGCTCAGCCGGGAGGGTTGAAGGAGCAGCCGAGTGAGACATCTCAGCCGAAGGGGATGGAATGAGAGGGTAGGTAAGGTAATATTTGGGGGGGGATAGAGCTGGAATGGGGAGGGGAGGTTGGAGGCTGAGTCCTGAGTGAATCTCTTTTTGTGTACGCACCCGAGAGGTTGGACCCATCACTAACCCTTAACTCTCCCGAAGTATCTTTCCCCACGAAATTCGTAGTCGTCCAATTCTCTTCACTTTGGACTCACAGCCCGGTTCTTCAGTTGCGGATAAGAATGGTACACCATCCATGCGGTAAATTTCTTGATAAGAACACATCTGTATTCATCTCTTTGGATTCGGAACTGGATTCAAACTGTATATTAGCAGCTAATATTGATGAAATAAAACCCTTTGCCTGTCAGCGACTTTTAAAAGTGCTCAACAAAGTTGTCCTCACTAGTTTTGATTCACGCAGTGATCTATCGTGGAATTTTTTAACATCCAGTGAAATTGTTAAAAATATGGACTTGATAATATTGCCATTTAATGACCCGTATTCTTACTTCACTTTTCAACACGTTCAAAAAACTCTCACCTCTCTCATATGAAGCAATGTGTACTCCCTTTAAATTTCCTTCTCCCCAACAGCTTTAAAGCGGCTCTTTATCCTCTCAAACAAAAGGCTTCAATAAACTTTACTTTGATTCATATCGATGCCTTTTTCGATCCCGAAATTTCGGTGGAAAGCGGACTCCAGAAAGACAATCGCGACCCTAATTCATCACTGATCTACCTATCTACGGCTCAATAATTATTTCATAGCCAATTCGTCAACTGCAAAGGAGGTTGTGTCCGTGGTCTCGTTTTTTGAGGCTAAAAACCAAGTAGTAAGTTTTATAAGATTAATCCTCAACGAATCGTGTACCATTATATATCGTACGTACTCCGTCTGTGAATATAAGAATAAATAAGTAAATTTAATAAGCTTCCGAAAGGACACTTGAAGGGGATGGTTAATAAAACTCAATGTTTGAGACAAGAATATTACCCTTATCGTGAATTGATCCACAACATTTAATTTATTCTATCTCTTTACAAAAAATAACTTCACCTTTTAACTTTCGAGTAATTTCTTCACTTCAATAAGTTACATGAAATCTTCACGTTCCGTCTCTCACATTGACCCAGAGGAAAATAAGGGTGAACCGAGAGTTTTGAAACTCCTTGTTTTGCTTATATCCCCAAATAATTTCATCCCAGTCCTTTATGTCACCATTAAAAGACGCCGGGATGGGTGATCACTCCAAATTAACGGCGAGCTTAAAGCATCAAATGCAGTCCAACTTGCGTCAGAGATAATACAAAATGGCGGTGCTTTAAAGGGCACCAGATCTTACATCTGTACTTCTTAGACTCCGATAAGGTCATGATATGGACTGAGAATGTGGCAGAGATATACACGAAGAATATATCTCTGAATCATGCTAGCGATGGCTGCCCTGTCTTCTTGAAGGTTTCTCGCGATCTTAGCGAGTAATTTTTCATTTGTGATTCAAATCTTCCCATACCTCTCTCCTACCTATCATATCTACGGCTTCCGTGACTATAAAAAAACCCTGGCTGATGAATCGAGAAAACCTAGAGATGATTATACACCCCACCTATCATTAGCTATCAGGATTCGAATTTGCTACCTTCGGCACTTTGATTAATGTGCGCCATGTAAAAAAAAACTTGAGCAACAAGACAGAAGCTTAAAATGGAAAGAAAGCCTTGGATGACTACGGTCGACGGTCCCAGTCGATTTGTAACATATATATCCAGTGAGCATGATGCTCCGTTTTGACGCACTTCAATGGCACCAAAGGATCCTTAAAATGCGCAAGTCAATACATCCTCCCGGATAAAATGGCGTCAAGTTCTATCATCGGACCTTAACAACGTGCATTCGTGGTGCCAGGAGTGGGGGTTAGAATTAAATATCAGTAAATGCACCACAGTTCACTTCCAGCGAAAGTCATTACGCAAATGCCATCCATACCTATACTGAGGGTGGAGTAAACATAAAATCTTCGTATACAGTAAAATATCTTGGAATTACATTAACTTCTGACATATCGCGGGGAACACACATACAAAACATATGCGGCACAGCAGTAAAGAAACTAGGTTTTGTTAAGCGTATAATTGGAAGGTCCTCAGATGAAAAAATCAAAGAGAGATGCTACTTCGCTCTGATTAGGTCACACCCCAAATACGCCACGATCATTTGGGACCTTGGTCATAAATATTTAACAAAAAATTAATAAAAAATTAAGCAGTGCGCTTCGTTAAAAACTGCTACGAGCGTACGTATAGTGTCTCAGAAATTTCAGAGGGATTAAGGTGTGAGCCCCTAAGGACTTGGAGGCTACACGGCAGCCTTAGGTTGCTTGAGAAATTCAGAACTGGTGTATTTCAGAGCGACACAGAGAATATTATCATCTACATCTACGTAATACCCTGCGAGTCACCACGAGGGTGTGTGGCAGGGGGTGAAGATCACCAGACATGCACTAATGACATGCAACTAGGATATTTAATGAAGGCATGCTAGATAATAGGGTCACATGGTTAGTATCTACATAATAAGAAAGGGATTAATGGTTGTTATTACATGCATCATGCACTACAGACTACTCTAACTATATTTCACCTACCTATCCCTTTACTACGCTGCCTATTGTTCTCTCTTATAGTACGCGGGAAAAATGACATTTTAAATCTATCGGTACGACAATCTATCTCTCTAATCTTGTAAATATGATCAAACCTAGCATAATACGCAGGGGTTCTCAATATATATCTAACGTCATCTGTGAACAAATCGGTTTCGAATTTACTTAAAAGGTTTAACCTAAATTTTAACCTGCGTTTTGATAGTAATTCCCATCCTAGTTCTTCTATTAAACTTATACAATTATCATAACGGCCTTTAACAAACCTAGCGGATCTCCTTTGCACGCGCTCTAATTCTTTTATCATACCTTCCTTCTTTTATCATGATGCCTCACTACATCTCTAGGTCTGACAGAAGCGAAAAAATAAGAGAGATACACTTCCGAACATGTAGGTACAATAACTCGTTCTTTCCGCGCACAATAAGCGACCACAATAAAAACTGATCTCTACTAAATGCACTCCCATAATACCGGTCACCGTTTCACCTCCCAAAACCTTACATCTTTACACGGCTGCTGACCTTACAACCCCTGCCACATGCCCATGCGGCGGCTCGCAGAGGTGTATGTAGATGTAGATTATGTTGAATTGATCGGTCCATTCGTCATTTGAAATAAATTGGAAAAGGAGTGTAGGGTTCGCTTTCTTCCACCATTTCTGCACAAAAAAACAGCTCCTTTGGAACTATAAATTTCAACGTCGCACGCAGAAAAAATAAGAAATACGGAGGTAATCCGGAAATATACTCCTAAAAATTGTTCGCATGATGGAGGTAAACTTTTCTGCCCGCTGTGGCCTTTCGATGCACCTCTTCTATACACATTGCATGACAAGGAGTGGCTAGTTGAAGCGATTACACTCCCTTGTGGGCAGGGGGAAGGTGTCAGGGGAGTGTGAAAGCAGGAAGAAGGCTTGGAGCCAATGGTTGATATTTCTTGCCAATGACTCACTCTAGACGCGCATACACGTTCCAGATTCCTTCGCAACCCCACACCTTATTCTTTCCCCCCTTTCAACGTCTTCTCTTTGCATGCTATGGAGTGCTGACAGCCAAAGAGCGCAAGACAAACCTTCCGCATACCGAATTCTAATATTTCCGTTTACTCCTTTAATTGCCGAAATGAAGTTCAAACTTTTCCATCGAAAATCTTATTGAGTATGCAAACGCTTGAAGTACATAATATGAGGAGCCCGTGTTGGACCTTTCAACTGATTCTTGCTTGTCCGCATTGTATTCTGGTAGTTTAACCATTTAAATTTAATTCTGGGTTAACCCATTAATGCCCAGACGTATCTCTAGATACGTCATACTTCAAAAATTCATAAATACTCTTTAGTTTGTTGTTTATGCAATTTCTTTACCAAATATGACAAAGAAAGCCTTTAAATGATATACTAGTGATTTCGATTATTTTAGCCCATATTTGCAATTGTTGTGCTCACTCATAGCTGGTCATGAATTACTCAGAAATCGCCACGCTATGGTCATGTGAAAATTTAATTTTCTTATTAAGCATTGAGCTATCTGAATCCAGTTTTTTCCTGTTATATTTTAAATGTATAAGGAATATTATTTTTGTAAACAGATTCAATTTTCTTTCAACCTCATGCCAAAACTGATCAGTAAAGTTTTGACGTATCTAAAGATTCGTCTGGGCATTTGTGGCACTAAAACTTGAATTTTTAACTTATTGCTATGTTTCATTCTATTTATTGATTAAATAAATGAATAATTATTTTCTAAACCTAATCGTGAGATAACTCAATGACAACGTTATTTTTTTGCTATTTCATGAAGTCTAATATTGAACATTTAGGTAAATGCAGCAGAAACAGGTATTTTCTCAGAATTATGGTGTACCTTAATTTGAATTGTGATAAAGTACCTTCATTGGGAGCATAAAATGAATCGGTATTGGATTTCTAGAAGCATAGGGTTTCAGATGCTCGCGATATCAAGTTGCCTCACCTGGCATCACTTGTATTCTGTGTCGCCGACGGTAGAATCAATTGAATACTTTGTTTCTCGTTAAACTTTCAGCTGGCAATGAAATCCAAATTACAAGCCGGAAATCAGTGTAGGAAATAAGTAACTTTGTTGAGCATTTATAAAGAAACTACTACTCTACGTCGCCCAAAATTTTGTACTTTGTATTCAAGCTCGAGTCTCCGAAGGATATAGCTGACATAAGGAGGAATCGGCGATCTAAGTACGCAATTTCATTTTTACTCTTTTTTCTACATTTTTAACATATTTTTATTTAACATTTTTTTTCACATTGAAAGGAATAGACTTAATTTCAATATGTGCCTCAAATATATTGATCATCTCCGCATCATACTAACGTCAAAATAAAGAAAAGCGTATCGTCAAAATCTTCACAATATCGTTTAACCTGAGTAATACATAATCCTCATCATCGATTGAAATTTTATAAAAAATATATATAGCTATTTCCATTGCGAGCACCTTTAAACACTATTTAAATTGAGGACTATCGCCCACTGTAAGAAGGTACAGCAACAAAAATACGGTGAAAAACTATCACTCACTGCATGAAATATCTTTGACATATGAATCGAGGACACACAATTAAAATTCACCCCGACAATGCGGCACCAGGGGTCTTGCTCAGTAAGATCTAGACGCGGTCGTACCTCGGGAAGTCCGCGGATGTGACGTCGAAGCCCTCGGCAATCATCAACATATGAATGTCTCCATTTGAAATTTTAGTGGCTGTGACGTCAAAACTTCGTCACTCTCGAGGCTCGGGAAATCCGAGACCATACCGAATAACCCCCAGGAAAGGAACGACGGTATGACATTTGCAGAGTCATTACTATAGCTGTGCGACCAAAACACAATTGAAATAATTGTGGTCTCATTTAAGGTAGTGCGACCGAGATAGTTCCCTAATCATAATAAAAACCATATTCGAAATATACTTTTTAATTTCACCAGGTGTGAGACACACGAATTATGTATTGTATTATTAATGGTGCAATAATACAGTTTTACACGACAGAAATTATAAGTAATCAAGTGAAAATATCTAAAAAGGGCTTTAACTTGACTCATTTTTTTTGTCACGCGGTACGGTTCAAACTCCATCAAAACGGGAGTTTTATTGTTATTCCAAAGCATTTACTGTGGTGACAATATGATTATTTTCAAATATAGTTGAAAAACATACAAACTACATCCCGTTATTTTTTTTACGACATCTAAGTGTTAGAAATACCTCATTTTGTAAATAATGTCTCTCTGGAGTGCATACACGTACCATTTTCTAGGTAAAAGGGCTGGTATTTTTTTGGCAAATATCTCCGAAAGTAATGTGGTAAGGGGTTACATTTTTGGTGTCATTAGAAGGGTGAGGTACTTTTCTTTGAAATGAGACCAAATTCATTAATTTCTAAGAAAAATGATATTTCGCTCAAACTACCTTAATTAGATACTCAAGTCTATGGTGACTGGTGATTGGATACTAACATCATGAACGTGCGCTTCGCAAGCGTGAAGCACGGATGGGTGAACATCCTCCCACCCTTTTCTCCATTCATAATCGAAATTATACCACAAATATGATTTAATGGAGAATTAAAAAGAAATTCCAAGAAAGTTTCATAGAACTCAATCAACCATTAAGGTTGGAGTACGGCCTCCCATCGTACTAAACATTCCGTTTTTTATAAATCTGTTCGATTTAACGACTTTAATCCATTCTAAAAATGTATCTAAACTAAGGAAGCACTTTCCTTTCTTGCTTATTCAAGCGATTGTGATGAGCGAGGCATTCATTGCCATCTCAGCCTCTCCTCATTTGACGAGTAACTTTTGATGATAGTACTTATGTCAAAATATATGAAAATGACATTTATATCTACATCTACATCTACGATATACCGTGCAAGCCAACACTAGGGTGCGTGGCACGGGGTGATTCCTCACCAGGCATGCAGCACTCATCCAAGTTCAAATCAGAACCGCGTACGTTCCCCGGAATGCCAGGCGTAAGCCAAAAGCAGTCAGGACAACGGTACGCAGTCAAACCACAAACCAGAAGAGTGATACGTAGAGGAACATGCTACCATGCAGCATACTACTCAAGATATAACTACTGGTTAGTATTATTAATGCAACAAATAAATAACACGACAAGGTACTAAGACATGCAGGAATATATCATGCCGGATATTTCATGCAAAACTAGTATCTACAATTCATTTTTAGATACTGAGCACTACTGAGAAAACCTATTTAACCTACTCATTATCCTAGAACTGATCTATCACAACTATTATGGTCCCTTACTCTACTTGGAAAAAAATGACATCTTCAATCTATCGGTTCTGCAATCTATTTCCTTAATCTTATTCCTGTGATCGTTCCTACCATAATACTTTGGCTATAGCAAAATATTTTGAACGTTTGGCAAAAAATAGTCTACATCAAACTTTCGTAAAATATTTTAGCTATATTTCTCCCTTCGATCGGATAGGGGTTCCCACCCTAATTCCCTCAAAAAATTTTTAATAAATAGAGCCTTCCATATCCAGAATTCACCTGCATAATTAACATGAGAAGGAGTGCATCCTTCATAACCACAATTTTTGTACTTTGTTATATTTTTCACATGGATAAGAATTTATTTATGGAATGCTACACAATCCACAGACAACACTTATGCCAACGGTGGCAAGACTTTTAATATCTTAATCTGTCCTACCAAAATAACAACTATCAATCCAGATCATAAAAATACATTCCTCTGTTAACATTATCTCACCAGGCATTACAAGTTTCACTTAATACTACAATGAAATTATTCATTCCACTCCCATATTAAAATAAAATTACTCGGAGTTTTATGCATTTATTTTCAATTATATTCCCCCTGTTGGCTCATTTAACTCACATTTATTCAGAAGCCCACGTAAAGTCTTAACGTAATCGGATTCCTGTACCAATAGCTAGCGTTACTTTTCCCACAAAAAAGTCACCAGGTCTTCATTCACTCGTAAGCCGACTAGCGGCTCGAAGTCTGTTTCAGAGGTATCACTACTGACACGAACCCAAAAAATTCGCGTCCTCAAATACTATTATTACTTCACCAATATCACAGTCATTTTAAACGTCAGTGTAAAACGATTGTGATATTGATGTTTACCGATAAACTATAATCTTACATTTTTACCTCATCATACATTGGAGCACAGAACGCTACAACATTATGTCTTTAAATAAAAACCTTCATGCGTGCCCTGATAAGACATAGTGATAGACAGATAGATAGCGGAGACATAAGTTCGCATTTCCTCATCTGAATCGAAGCTTTCCCAATCGGGATCGATATTACACAGTGAGTGTCTTGCACGCTACCGTAAGTCCCTGAGCATGACACCAAACTACCCCTATCGTGAGCAAAAGACTCAACTCCAAATGCTATTGAAGAAATTGCTATGAGAAAAATTCGGCCTGGACCGGGAATCGAACCACGGAACTTTGGTTTGCCGGACCAATGTGCAGACCACTACGCTATCCAGGCTTCCTAATCCCCATGGCAATGGCCTAAGATCTAGTTGCCTTGTATCGACCAAAATTGCCATGGGGATTAGTAAGCCTGGATAGCGTAGTGGTCTGCGCTATTGGTCCGGCAAACCAAAAGTCCGTGGTTCGAATCCCGGTCCAGGCCGAATTTTTCTCATGGCAATTTCTTCAAAAAATTCACCCGCCATGTTTGAATTCCAAATGCCATGATTAGACGTGCATTAAAAATTCATTCATTTCTTTTATTCGTTTCTGCAGTATTTTGTTTCATTCACCTACTCACTTTACTAAATAGCAAAAAAGATTCTACTGGAAGAAGTGGCCTATCAAAGGTAGCAACTCACGCGTGGAAATTTGAACTACCATGTAAAGAATTACGGGTGGAGCATCATCTACCTGACTGACAAGCTTGGACGAAAACAGATAGAACACAAAAAATAGCACCGGTGGAAATGTAGATATATAGTGGGAGAACAAAGATCAAACGGACGGAGGCAATCACCGATGAATAACTCATACCACGAGCTAAAGATAAAATCTTATTCATTTCGACACGGAGGAGATACGGCAAACTTACTGAACATATACATTGTACTGAGACCAAACATCCTCTTGATAACAATAATGATGTAGAAATGAATAGAAGGAATTGTTGAAGAAGGCTGTAATTAATACATCAGCCGTCCTCGATATTTCTTTATCTTCAATGCGACAGACAAATTATGAGGAACGTTCAAATGGGCACTTGTGAAGAAATGATTTAGTAAGCTAACAGGAGAATTGAGTGGTAACCTATGGCAAACCAATATTTGGATTGATGGCTGCCGATGGTGAACTGCGGATTGTGGATAATTATGACCCGTTGAAACTTTCTGTTGCACAGCTTTCTCTCATCGACCACGCCACCGATTGTAATGGATGTTTTGGTAGGCTAGAACAAAACCAATATCTTAAATCTCGTCGGGCTAGAACAACTATCTATTCCGCAACTATTGCGAGGATAGTATGCGCAGATGACCAAATAGGTGATATAAAGATATGGAGACTACCCCGTTGACTCCTTTTGTCTATTATATTATTTTTCGCAATAATGTGTTCAAGTGTTCTATGAAAACGTGTTCACATTGTCATTTTTTTATTTTCTGAATGTTCTTCTTCACGATTAATAATATTAATGAAATTGCCTCCATATAACGCATCATAATATATAGCTGGATCCATTACAAAAAAGGTTGCGCAAGGTTAACGATGAGAAACAACTATATGGTAAATCTGTCTCCAGGTGGGTATGACACCAAAAGAACTAGCTGTCGAGTACAAACGAAAGTATGGTTTATAGCGCAGGAGAATGAAGCTGGCTGCAGTTGCAATTCCAAAGTCGCAAGAATTTTAAAGTATAATGATATTTAGGAATTTTCACTCAGTTCTTTTTGGGGTTAAAATTTAACCCAAAAGACTGATCAAAAAGTTACGCAAATATTCATGAATGAATCATAAAAATAGGTTGTAAATGTAAATTTTTATGTAAATGAAACTTTCCCGTTTGCGAGAGACACTGGAGAATACATAACCATGCAGCTGAGGCAATCAATGCGACAAGGCAGAGCACCAGGCATCAAAAGCTTCAACTTTACGGACCGGAGGGACGGACTATAGTGCTCGCAGAGTTTCTGTGCTCTGGAGAGTTCCTCCAAGCCTAGCTGCCCATGGTAGATGAGCAGCGATTGGCTGCCGACGTCCAATCCCGTAAACCGGTTCTTAGCTCAGTGCGCGCCGCGTACGAATACTGAAAGTGGCGACCCAAAAGAATCGGCGAAAACGAACGCTATGCCTCGCCGACGCGAGGGCCTTTAGAATATAAATACTCAGGACGAGAAACTACTATAGATATCGAGTCAAAACTTGCAGTGATTGCAATAGTCATGTCAGGGAGGTAAAAAATTAATCCCCATCGGCGCAGGTCACCGTGGTTACGCGATAAATAAAAAAAACTTAAATCCTCTTCACCAACATTTTTAAAAATACAAATACGAAAATTGCGACTAATTATCATAACAACCAATATTTTTACCGCTGGGAAAGACACCAGAATTTATCGAACCATATTCAATTCAGTTAAGAAAGCCTGGCACCCGCAGCAGGATAATTTAAAGTGAGCTAAGACTAGACTCTTTTGGGTCGCCACTTACGGTATTCGTACGCGGCGCGCACTGAGCTAAGAACCGGTTTACGGGATTGGACGCCGGCAGCCAATGGCTGCTCATCTACCATGGGCAGCTAAGCTTGGAGAAATTCTCCAGTGCACAGAAACTCTGCGAGCACTATAGTGCATCATTCGGAGCGTAGTGCTGGTAAGAGGAGACGATATGCAGTCAGCTGAATCGTCCCAGTAACTAGCCCTGACAGTGAAAACCTAAGTGTGGCAGAACATCTACTGATCTTGAACCAAAACTAATCATTTATGTTTAAATCGTTTTGTCCTTCTTTGTCAACCACAGCATTGAAAAATAAAAATGAAGGTGAAAAAACGGATATATTTGAGCTTGACGAGATTTAAGACATTGGTTTTGCACTCCACTAATAATTAGTGAATCTCAACCAACTTCTCATCACTCCCCCGCAGATGATGTTGCCACCTCGCAAAACTATACGTGCGAGCAAATGGAATTATCATCAATTTCTTCAGCTCATTGCCAAATTTCAACACCCTCATCAACAGCTAATATATTTAAGGTGCAATAATTTTTCCAACTTAAACTGCCATGGCAAAATCCTTGATAGAAATTATATTTTTTGGCCAAAAGAGATTGAAATAATTCTGTCAGCCATAGTAGTGGGCTAACATGACAATGTCTGCAGGTACAAGATGTCCCTGAATAGTCAGAAAAATAAAAACAAAAAATATTCTCGTTTAGCATGAAAAGGACACTGTTTTATGTATCAATCACAAGGAACACTTTTATTGCTATATAAAATGGCATAGGAATATTAAGGACCAAAGAAATGAGCAACCAAACGGAAGACTGCAAATATCTCTGGAATTTCCAATATTTGTCGGAGTCCGTCAAACTCTTGAGACTTTTATTGAAATTAAAAGTCGATTGAACCATCGCTGTCTTTTAAAGATAAATAAATTAAATACACATGACAAACCTGGGCTGCCTGCTTTTTGGGAAGGAGATAGTAATCTCCGATACATTTCCCGCTGATTGTATTTCTTCTCATTTCCCGTTCGTACACAGCAATTTTTCCTTTTCAGCATTCGGAAAGCTGACAATTAGGAGATATTCAAACGGAAATGACGCACTGGGGCCGAGAATCGTTTTTTTTTCATGACAAGGATTGCCAGCAACTGAACAAGATTGCATCATGACTTCACAAAAATTGAGCCTGGTCTTTTCAAAGCTTAATTGAAAGAGTTGTATGTTTCTGAATATGGGTTAATCTCACTTTTACTCTTAGGGCCATTAAAAAACCAAGCAGGTCTTTGGCCTCGCCAACAAGCCGTCTCCAAGCATTTATTTGTTGTACAATATTGTTTTCTTTGTTATTGCAGATACCTTATTTGTCATTCTACTGGTTAGGTGTAGTGTGTAATATGCCTCATAGAATATAGATAAAATGAAGCTCTAAATGTTCCTTGGGGCTCCATGAGAAACTTATTTTTTCTAAGAATTTGCATTTTTCTTGTCCCCTGTCATTGTAGTATCTTCTGTGCTTGTGTGGGCCCTGGAATGGGGATCAGGGAATGAGGTTGAAATGGCAGCGGACTGTGCCAGAGCATGGATGCAGCTGGGTGTGCCATTGCCAGAAGTAGTCGGAGAGGGAGGCATTGCACCAAAGATGATTCAGTTGGTGTGTCGAGTGCCCTGGGGATCAGTGACTTCTACTGCACTGGAGGCCTTGGGGGAGATGGCCACACATCCGGATACTCATCACCATCCACGTTCAGTGCTATCCCTGACCACGTCATTGGTGCCAGCAGTGGGTGAATTGGCAAGGAGATGGACTGTGGCTGGAATTCAGGTGAGTGTTGAGCCCATTGAGGGGTATGGAGAGGGCACTTGCTCTGCTGTCCAATGCTTGAAGCTGAAGCCAGTCTGCCACCATCGTTGACCCTCATTTTCCTATAGCACTTACGGGCTAATGGACTGGAAGTTGACAGGGAAGGGAGGATTAGTGGAGTAGAGTATGCAGGACCTCTCGTGGTGTCGGTGACCTTCGGAGGGACAACGGTGCATGAGATGTTGGGGAGGGGTGAAATGAAAGAAGTAAGTCTTTATCTTTCGTTTCTTCCCTTTCATCCCTCCTCGACCTTACGTGCTTCCCGATTCCCGTTTCCCGTTGAAGTTCAGTAGCCCAATTTGAGTTCTGTACCTTCAACCCAGCTAAATTGATTATGCAAAGTATCCATTGTTTGCGTGGTAGTTCTCATGTTCTCGACCTCAGTATGTGTGGCAAAACCTAATGATTTATAATGCAGCGTTGAGGATGCCTGCATGAATGCTGCTGTATATTCGTCAATATTCGTAATAAAGTTTATTTTGTCACTATCTTCATCTTATAACAAGAGAGAATTAAGTTAAATAGGGATGGTTATTACGGAAGGCATCGAGAGCTCAGTTCAATTGTCTCAGGAGATGTTGATTCGATGTTAAGTATTTTATGATTTCAGGATGGTGAGAGTACACCCGATGCCGGTATTGCCCTTCTACCAACACAAGTTGCAAAAAGGGACCATCCCATCCGACTACTCCACTTGAGATACCCTCCACACAGCAGCGAATTAGGGATCGGAGTATGAAAAGAAAAGTCTCCATCGAAGCCGAGATTCGAACCCAGTATCTCAGGGTCGAAAGTCGTACCTGGCCACCGCACCGATTAGAGATCAAGGGAAAGTGATATTTCAAGGTATCTTTCCTCTGTACTTCTATATTTCGTATTAATAGTTCCCTCTTAGTTTTCTAATTTTAATATCACCAAATGGTCATTTGTGTTTCATTTTGGTTCGGTTTTATATAGCCCGGATAACGTTGACTGCAAGATGACGTAGTCTATTAATTAACATTATGTTAGCTGAGAATTCGGTTATCGTATACATGATATCAAAATATTGGCCGGTAGAAGTCAGGTGTATCTATGAAAGAACGTATTACCCTCGGTTTACAAACCGAGAAAATATTTAACTTGAGATTAAAAACCTTACAGTTGTCTTTTTAAGAAATTCAATGCGATATGGTACTTTTTTCACAGTTTTTTATTTCAGGTCGACCGGTTTCGTAACATAGGCGACATCATCTATGTGACGAAACCGGTCGACCTGAAATAAAAAACTGAAAAAAGTACCATATCGCATTGAATTTCTTTAGAATGGATTTTCACAAAGTTAAGCCAGAAGTAATCGAGTTGTCTTCTTGTTAGTTTACACAAAGCAATGAGTCATTAGAGGAGTAACGTAATTAATACTTACACTCAGTACCTTTACTTATCAAATGGAGGCCTTCCTGGTGATCCCAATCGAGTAAAATATTCAACTAATAAGACGATTTTTGTACTTGTAATATTTCAACAACCTTCCATCATGGAACAATCAGTTGCTCCTTGCTTAGAAAAAAAAACTGCTTTGAAAAAAAGATAGTGTAGCGCGATTTTTCTGATGAAGTACGCTACTACCCGCTAAACTCTTCGCAAATGATTTACAACTTTTCACGTTGAATTTTATAAAAATATGTAATGGAAATAGAACGAACGGCAAAAAGTATTTAAATTTCTCTAATTGACCTCATTTCAATATCCTTGATGTTGAAAATCACGTTCTCTTGTCAATTTTTATTTGTTTAATCAATGTTCCCTCGTTTGATTCATCTTTTGCTCAGATATGCGAAATGATCAATTATCTGTTCGTCAATGCAACCATTGACAGAAAGAAAACAGCGATTACAGCCTCTCAACCTGTCATCAGACAGTTTAATGAGTGACATTCCGGATGCCATCGTCTCCACCTCCTTATATTTATTCGAACGAAGATATGAGCCACCACTTGAGCACAAATGCCAACACAATAGTAAGAATATAAAAATAATATATTACTCAACAGATATGGTACAATGTTGTGTACAAATATCAATGAGCTTTCGGCAGCCTTAAAGGTCACATACTTGTGTGAAAACTGCCTTCTATAAATGAAATACATTGCTGGTATTAAACAAAAATACTTTCAAAAGAATGTATAATAATAACAAAGACGTTTTCATTTTAGACCAAAAGTGAACAAAAAAGCAGAGACAATAATGAAAATTCATCTTGCTTACATTCGTATAAAACACTAATTGTTACAAGTTATATCATAGGGTACATGTACCTACATTACAGATATTGTATAACATATCAATATTGTTATGTGCAAATATCCATTCCTTTGAAATTTTTAAAAATTCCTTACTGTTTTTTGAACTTTAAATGGATTCAGGTAAGGCCTTATACATTTTAGGGCCCAAATATACTAAGGATGTCTAAAACGACGTGATACTTGGTTTTGGAAGCCAAGTATTTAGCTTCCTTCTTAAATTATACATTATGGTCGCTTCCAGAAACCGCGGGAAAATTGTCACTCTTTATATTAAATCATTTCAGTAGCTTAAAAATGAACATGCATTTAATGGGGAGAATTTTAAGTCGAATAGATATTGGGTATGTATGTGCATATATTTAATTTTAGTTATAACTCTTAATATCTTTTTTGTAGCAATATAGCTGAAACTAAGGAATTATTATGTGCATACCTATTGATAGCCATCGTTATGAATGAACGGATCATTTACGAAGTAAACATTCTTTAAAATCCATCTACAGAATTGAAGCGATTGAAGTTATTTCGACGCGTTGAATAAAAATAGAAGTGATCCAAAGACTGGCACATTACCTTCTCGGGAAATGCTCTACACTGTCAGATGCCTGTCTGGAGTATATCCTCATCTACTTGTTTCTCTGCAAGCCACCAAAAAGGCGTTTGGCAGGGGGCGACTTATCACCAACATGAACTGCAGTGAAGAAAATTACTTTCACTAACATGCACCACCTAATGGGTATTTATTCATTTAATGAAGTCCAAAAACAGCACAAGGCCAATTACAAAGGACGCCTAATGATCAACGAAAACATCCAATAAATAGCAAACAAATCATAGATAACAATGAACAAAACAATATCAACAGTCATATCAAGTAATAAACATGAAAATGAAGTGTTCGTGGGATGGAGAGAGGAGTAGAGAGAAAATTAGGATGGAGATGGCGCACGATAGATGAGGGAGGTACGCTACAAATGCTGAAGAAATTACTACAATAATCTATAATATAACATTGAAAACGTGATACAAAGGTCATGCAGGAAACATGCAAAACATGGTGTTAGCAATACTCGGCAGATTTAGAAAAATGCATTAGGGGGCATATGAATTAATCGGCTAAAATACCTGTCAAGTAACCTACTTCAAAGTCTCAACGCAGCCATTATGGTCTCTTATCGATCGAGGGAAAACGGCATTTTAAACCTTTCTGTCCTACAATCTATTTCCCTTATTGTATTATCATCTACATCTACGCCATACCCTGCAAGCCACCCAAAGGGTGTGTGGCAGGGGGTGCTTCCACACCAGGCATCCATCAATTATACGGCAGAACACCGAAACTACATTGAAACCAGCGTACCATACATGCAACGCACCCATTAAAATCTACTAACCAAGAAACATTCTATTGTCAATCGTTCCAGCATGCAAGGGGTACAAGGACTACTACTACAGAATCAAATTATCATGCATTGATAAGAACATCATAAATAAGAATGTAGAAAATATATAGAAAGAGATCTACAATCTAGCTATTGTCACTATTTGCACTATTCATGACGACGATCACAGCTATTATGGTCCCGAATGGTACGCGGAAAAAATGACATTTTATACCTATCGGTTCTACAATCTAGCTCTCTCTAATTTTATTGGCGCGATCTAATCTGCCGTAGGACGAGGGGGTTAATAGTATGTTTTTCACGTCGTCAGAGAAATTTTTGTCCTGAAATTTAGTTAGGAGGTTAAGCCTATAATTTAATATACGCTGTGATAGCGATTCCCATCCCAATCCTTCTAACAATCCAGACACACTAGCAAACTTATCGTAGCATTTTTTCACAAACCTAGCTCCTCTTTGCTGATCTACCGTATCATATTGGAGTTCGTAAGATGTTGATAACTTCTTCTAAAAGTAAACTTGTGTTGAATTTACTTAAAAGAATGAGTCTAATTTTCAATTGACGGTCTGAAAGTGATTCCCATCCTAGTTTTTGCAAGAGGTCAGTAACACTAACGAGACTATCATAACGGCCTTTCACGTATCTTGCTGATCTTCTCTGAACGCCTTCTAGCTCTGTTCTTAAGCCTACCTCATGTGGATCTCAAAGATTGATTAGTAGCTATCCTGAGATTAACATAGTTAACTCGTGGTCAACTTCTGTATCAATTTGTTCTCAAAAGGGCGTCATGATCCGCAACCATCCGAAAGGTCCCAAGACAAACTCAATATCCTTACCTGTGGCGGAATTTGAACCTGGCACCTCTAGAGTGCCAGGCTGGCGCGTTACCAACAGACCCGACTCAACTGGCTGGAAGAGATCCATTTAAGATATCTGTACAGTGAAATTCTCCGAACCAAATGTCGCAAATTGTTTACAAAAGTTGTCCAACGTGGGAACAAGTGAGGATGTAAAAATCTCAAGCACTCAAGCACAATAATGTTACAAGCCTGTAAAAATAGCAGGGATTTCCGAATTAGTGAGTCACCAGTATTCCCCAGTTGAATGTGCTTCACAGTTGAGGAAGTAGTAACCACATGAGGGTATACTCTTTTAAGATGCTCAGAGAGGTGGGAAATGCCAGCTGTTTTATATGCGTTGCAAGTGATCTCATACCCCTCCCCGCTAATGACGTAAAACTGACGTTACCGAACTTTCCCAGAATATCCTATACCGGGACAATGAATGATGCTCATGACCTCCACCGAGCCTACGCGACGGTTCCTTTTCCCCTGAATTACATTCCGAGTCCTGTCCACATAACTAAGTCGCGGGTGAAAATTTGAAAACTAATATCGAAGATCTAACGTGAGGGAGGACTGAAATTTAGCCGAAGAGCATTCGCAGTTAATGTTGTTAAGGGTTCAAAATATCAGAGCAATGGGAAATTTTTAGTAGATTATTGGTCCCATACACAAATTAGACATCCGCTGGGGTGTGGTTCGCTGAATAAGATCACGGTTATTAATTTTTCAACGAATTCACAGAAAATTGTCTCTAAATATTTCTTACTATGAAATTATGTATGCAGTAAGTCTCCACACTTCGGTAATTCTACAGTTGCGTCTGTCTTTTTTTAAACAGTATCGACTCCTTCTTACATCTTCCTTTTCCGCCGACTCAGAAGTGATGCATGTAGGCAATTGTGGTCAACATTCCGAACAAAATAAATCATAACAAGTGAATCTTACCCACGAAAGCGATGGAAGAAGAAAAATGGATGGAGGACATTCAAAGGGAGGAGCAGAAAAAAAGTAGTGTAAACAAGGGAGCGAGAAAATGGGCGTGGGGTTATTGGATAGGACAGAAGGAGAAAACGAGCAAAGAAAGAATAAAGACGCAGATGAGGAAAAAGGAAGTAGGTAAGAAAGTGACGCCAGGCGGAGAGAGAGAGAGAGACATGGGGGGCAGGTGGACAAGAAGGAACACGGGCGTAGGGGAGGAGGGTGGGAGAGGGAGGGAGGAATGGGGGAGATGGGACGAAGGAAATGTTGAGTCGACCTCCGCTTTATATGCGAGTGCCATTGGGAGGTGGGTCCGGCCGTGAGGAGCGGGCGGCCGCTGTCATAGTCGCTACCACGGCGCCGGGATCCGCCAAATTTCGCCCGTGTCTCGGGCACAAGGGACCGCTGGATTTATCGCGTGGGAGACGAAAGGGTGACCCTCCCCTCGTCCTTGCCGGTGGATTTAGGGTGGTCTCTTCGGCGACCGAAAAAAGTAGAACTTTTTTTAGACTTCCCAGACGTAATATTTATGAGTAGAAAAAGCCCATACTCACTTAAATGCATTCTTTGAGAAGCCTTGAATCAATTCAGGCTCGACGTCTTATTAACGCAAAGCAGATTACCTAGGGAGATCTTCGGTAATGTTCTGCGATATCACGGCTGGAATATATTTTTGTGCCCTGATTATGAAGGGTCACCTCGGTTTTTCCTCACCATGGCTTCCTTTGCACGACCCATTGACAGACGTGGAAAGAAGTTCAATTAAGTGCCCAAAATATTCTCTGCACTAAAAAAATCACACGATTCGTTTGGAGAAATGGAGTAAAATTCACAACTAAATTTCGACTACTCAATTTCATTCAACCTTTTATGTCCTACATAAGTTGTAATCCTAAGAATTTTAGCCAAAACATGTGTCAAAATATAAGGGGTTGAAAATTACTGAGGCTGAAAGTAGGGAAAACGAAGTTTGTGTGGAGATAAAGTAAGAAGGTCGATTCTGGGGATCGCGTCCAAAATCCGTACGACTGATAATCCCAGTTGAACACTTCCCTCTTACGGTTCATTAAAAGCCGGCAATCTTCCCCGTCCCAGCATCTCTTACTGTTACTTATCGTCCTCAATCTTATGACCTCCCCGGAACTCACAAGCAAAAGCAAATTTTCAACCTTTTTGGCACATGTTCTTCTTAATTAATCCTTCCGCCCATTCCACTAAAACATCTAACTTTGATTAATGCTGAGCCACATTATGTATTGATATCATGTTGGCGATTTAACATTGTTTCTGTAGGCTTAAAGGACTTGAAGAAGGTCCAAGAGAAAGATGAAGGCAAAAGACACATCATCAACCCCGTGAGTAAATACAAATTGCTGGCAACGAAGCTCCCTATTTGAATTCCAACGAGAACGCTGGATAGGCTCGAATGGTCGGTTGATCTTAAGGTTAACTGAATATATTGCATCATTCACACCACAATCAACTGACATATATCACCAGTATAATTTTGTATAAAACCAATAAATAACGCTGCAATTCGTCATTAGAAACAACTTAGTCCTAAACATTAGGAGAATAGATAATTAGATATCACTACACCTTATTGCATGTACAAAAAGGGATAATCCCCGAAATAAACTGACGATTTTCCGAAACAATGTCTTTCGGAACATTAGTCACAAATAACTCTTCTGAAAGAACCAGCAGGGCCCGAAAAAAGAACAGAAAATATTTCTAATGTGAAGTTAGGTATAATGAACCGAGATTTTAAAAATCAGTGATTTGAGAAGGGTGTATAATCAGAAAAACGTCTATTAGAGACCAACCGACCAAAACGAGCCTGAGTAGCTTAATAATTATTTGTATAAAACTAGTTTTCTTTAAATGGTTAACGGGTTGAGAATGGAGAGAGAGGAAGATTAGATGCAGCCGAAAATCGTGAAAAACGAGGGCTGGCGAAAATCCAAAGGACAGCAGACGGACTAATGAAAGAGCACTTGGAAGGGAGGCGGAAGTGGTGTCTCCGGAGGACGCAGACAAAGAGCAGTAATTGGGTGTATTCTGAAGCACAATAGTTTACAATTTAGGAAGCCGTGAGGGAAGGAACAAAAGCGGGGAAAACTGAAGCGGAAAATCAAGGACGATCCTCCGCGGCATGGGACGGAAAACGACAGGGTATGGACTCAAGATGAAATAAAGAGCGAATAAAAGAGTAATAATTGTAGGTGTTGAATCGTCAAAAAAGACAACTTTAGAGTCGCTAACTCGCTAATACCGCCAAGCCTGTCGCAAGAGATGATGAGGATAATCTAATGAACCCTATGTAATTTCATTCAGACTTCCATAGAATAGAATAGAAAATAGTCTTTATTGTTCTGGGACTTTAAGTCCCCTGGAATATAGAAAATAAATAAATAAATGCCATAACATAAAATATTACAAAAAACTAAGCAATTTTACATAGGTAATCAGTCATGTTTCTCTTGAACATTGAAATTGTCATAGAGGTTCTAACATTTATAGGTAAACAATTCCATAACTTGCAGGAGGAAATTAGGAAAGAGTGCTCAAATAATAAGGTATGGAATTTAGGGACTAAAAATAACTCAGTGACACGAGTTGATCTTTTTCCTGTATCTACATTACATATAAAATGTTCATACAAATAGGTGGGGTTTTTGGATTTCAGGACCTTGAACACGTATAAAGCCTTTTGCAGTTGTCGGCGTTTATCCAATTTCAGCCATTTAATTTTTTCGTAATAAGGCGTGACGTGTTCACCATAGTCATTTGACGCTGAAGATTTTTGAAAAATGACAAAGAAAAAAACAAAATAATATTCTGACTATCAAAAATGAATTTTAGTGAGAGACATTCATGGAGAAAAACACGGATCACGAAAGTAACTCACCCAAAGAGGCCGTTTTACGCGAGGCAGTTACTTGCACAATCTCATTCATAGAAATTGCGAGAACGATGGCAAGGAATTAGAGCAGGGGAAATTTTCCCATCTTTCGGTAATGCATTTGCGCATGAGTTCTAGCAGTTTACCGCTTTACTTAACGTAATTTTCATTGCACACCCGATCTTACGTCAGAATGCGCAATTCAAGCAGTTTGAAAAATCATTTTACTCAGAAATCGATAAATTTAGTCTCATTTAAAAGAAAAATGTCTCCCCTATCCAATGACACCAAAATTTCTACCCCTTACCACAGTACTTTCTGAGATATTTGCCAAAAAAATACCAGCCCTTTGACATGGGAAATTGTACGTGTATGCACTCCAGTGAGACTTTATTTATAAAATTAGGCATTTATAACTCTTAGATGTCGTAAAAAAACTAACAGCATGTAGTTTGTATGTTTTCTCAACTATTTTTGAAAATTAATCATATTGTCACTACTGTGGGTTCTTGGGTATCACAAAAAACCTTCCGATTTGAAGGAGTTTCAAACAAACAAAAACAAACGAGTTTCAAACATAAAGACTTATTTAGATCATTTCATTTTGTTACTTACAATTTCTGTCCTATAAAACTATATTATTGCACCATTAATAATGCAATATTTAATGCATGTGTCCTGCAGCTGGTGAAATTAAAACGTATAATTCTAATATGGTATTTATTATGACTTGGGAACTATCTCGCTCGGACTACCTTAAGTGCCTCGTCAAAAACAGCCGTAAAGGTAAGGCGAAAGAAACTAGAAGTATTATGATGGCCGTGACAGGGCTGACAGTCGACGACAAGTGCGGAATTTGATGACGGGACACCCTTCTCTATGCCTTCGCGCACCTCAGGCGGAGTGGGGCGCGGGCGGACGAGATTATCGGCGGGGGGAGGACGCTAGTCAGGGGCGTAGGCGCGGCGGTCGCCCGCTCACTCTCCCTCTCGACAAAAGGGGGCAGTTTATATTTACACACCCCGCGCGGCGTGCGCGCGCGAGTGAGCGAATTCTCACACAGCCACCGCCGCTTCCCGTCCGTGGACGGTGTCGTCCGCCTCCCCCCGCCACCCCCAAAGAGACGGACCCCTCTCTGTCACCGCTCCACCCCCTTTGCCTCTCTCCGCGGACGAGGGAGGAGTGTGAACGAGAGGAGGAGGCTGGGAAGAGAGCGGGGAGTTAGAGGGAGAAAGGTCTTGCCGAGTCCACCGACGCGATTAACGTGTCCTAAACACTCGAGAGAATTAGAAGAGGCCTGGGGAAGGAAAGGACTTCTCCGCAGCCGCTCTTTTTTTCGCGCGCTCATGTTTGTGTCTCCCCCCTCGCCTACTTTACACGAAGGTAGAGGAAGGAAGGAGACTACTGAGAAAAGAGACAGAGAGATCAGTCCTACTTTCGCCCCTGGCACATCTTTTTCACAATCCCCAAACATTTCAGTACGTAAGTATACGCGACACCAGTGATGGCGAACTTTTTGGGTTCGGCGCGTCAAAATTCGCCAAAAAATCCTTCCTCCATTTGGATGCCGCATTACGTCTAGAAATATCCATGCTCTTGAAAAAATTTTAGCTCTAGAAAAAAATAACAGTTACGTTTTTGATATATTTATTAGAGAAGCATGAAAAATATTTTCTTTCCCTACCGATTCGTTTGTTTGCGAACTTCATTAGCTAAATCTTCAATTGAAGGTTGGTATGTATTCAACTGCAAGCCCAAGTAGGCGCTACTACCTTCCTCGGTCAATCGGTATATTTCATAGTTTTTAAGTTTTCAGCGGTGAGAAAAACGTCTACCCAAAGTATGCAGAGGGAAAAATTGAGAGCTAAGCCATCTCTGGGTTTTCCGCCGTCGCTAGATTGTCCCAATATGTTATGGCGTGTCACCTTTGACACTCGTGTAAAGGATTCGCAAATACTGTACTGAAACTTTGAGGGACGGGTCAGGGGAGGAGTATTTGAGAGGGAAGACAGAATTCCTCCACGGAATCGCAGAGTGTGTTACTTCCTCTACCGCGCCGTCGCCCAGTCTCCCTCGTGCTCGCCCCGGTCCACGGCCCGTGGCCGAGTGGTGACCAACGCACGCCCTCATCGCAGACACCGTGCCGAGGGGAGGGTCGCGAATCCGAAGGGGGCGTGGAGTAGGCAGACGGGGGTGGCGGCGGCACAGGTGAGACAGAGCAGTCGGCGGTGATCGGGCCCGCGGGTTTCCCGCCGCGCCGGTGTGCGCGCGAGGGAGAGGAGAATTTCCGAGTGCGTGTGTATCGGCAGCGAATGGAGGGGGCGACCGCCCCCCCCACTCCCCCTCTGCCCCTCCGGTGCTTCCCCGCCCCGCTCGCGCACCCTTTTGCCCTGCCCGCCCCTCCCTGCGCCCCGAAGAGGAAGGAGAGGGCGCTGCTGCGTGCGCATCCCGCTGCCCAACCCTCCCCTCTTCTCCCCCCCAACCCCGGCGCCCGCGCGCCGCCGACCGATTCGAGCCGTCCGCAGATACTCTCCGGAGCTGCGGAGGACGGCTCTTTCCGACCGTCTGGACTTCGCTCCATCGCGCTACAGCGTGGCCAAGCACGAGGAAGACCCGCCGAGGCGATTCTTTCTCTCCTCCCCCGGCTCCGCGCCCAGATTGAGAAGAGGGGAGGCCACCAGTTTCTCTCCAACCGGTCGTCCGGACTGTTTTTCCCGAGAGACACGCCCGCTATCGCTGCCGGTCGGAAAGTTAACGGATACACATTAGCGTGGGGCTCCCTCCGCGAATTATAGTGGAATAAAAGGGAGGCCCCGAGCGGTGTCGGCGCTCCACCACCGACTCGCCTCGAGTACCAAGAAGGAGGCCGCGGGCTGTAACACCGCCTCTGGATCATCGCCCTCGATCGACTTGCACAGGACTTCCATCCCCCCGAGGTGCGTCGACGAGTGTTGCCGGGCGACTAGCTTGTCGGTCTCCCGGGCCCGAAGGGGTTGCCGCGGCGGTGACCGTTCCCACCGGACTTTCGGAGCTTTCTCATCACGTGCAGTGCGAGTGTCTGTGTGCGAGTGTGTTTCGCGTGTTCTTGCCCGTTGTGTTCGTGAGGCGTGTGTGTCCGCTTGCCCCGTTGATCCCCTCCGACTCCTGCCGCGAACACCGCAAGGGCGTGCACCGCGGATGATCCGGCTCGCGGCTCGCTTTTTCCCTCTCTGCCCTCCGCAAATGGGGAGGAGAGCGTGCAACAGCAGCTAGTCAAACTACTTGCCCTCCCTCCCGGCGGTCGCACGAGCAATAGGAAGCTTTGGGGACGGCTGGTGGAAAAAAGACTTCAACGTCGGGCGAAGCTGAAAAAGGAACGGAGTCGAACCAGCGCCACGAGCTCTCCGCGCCCCCCATATCCTTTCGCGACGGAGCTAAACGGTTACGAGCACACGCACATATTTCACTGCAGTTCCGTTGTTATCCTCACGTGTCGTCAAAGATTACGAAACAATCGCGGTCCGTCTCCGACGGTGAGATTCGAGATCTCTCGAATGTGATATTCGTTGATTATCTCGATTTATTCGGCGTCGGCCGTTATTGGAGAGCTCGGGCTTGCTCCCTCAACGCGAATTCCCGAGGAATTTCGAGTGTTGTTTGTCGGAGGGGGTCGTGACCCCGCGCTCACGTTTCCCAAACAAGATTCTCGGTGACCGACCGCTAGCGGAGCGAACCCATTTTTGCTCTGTACCACCCTGCCCTCGCGTGAAAGCGGGCGAGCAGGGTTGTGAAGGGGATCCACGCCCCCGGGGGCAGTTCCCTCCCGCGTGAAACGCGCCTTCAGCGGATCTGGGGAAGGCCCACGTGTGCGCGCCGCCGATCGCCCGCCGCTACTTCCCGGAGGATCCGGAGGCGACGGCCGCGGCTGCGGGGCGACATCGGACGGGAGGCACCACGTGGTCTCCCGCGAGCCGGCCGCCTCCGCTGCAAGTAGCCCGTCTCGTCGTGTGGTGCTCTGTGCTGAGGGAGCGGTGGTGGAGGGGCCGCCGTAAAGTCACCACTGCGGAACTGGGGGGAGACCTGGGTTGAAATTGGTGGCTGGGGACGACGCGAGTTTAATGATTTCTCCGTTAAGGGAGGCGTGAGAAGGCACCTGAGGTCGACCGAATTTTCGGGAGATCTCTCTGCTGAGAGAAGCCGAGAGAGATTCGCGCAAATCTCACCGCAATCGCTAATTTAATCAGCACCACTCAAGTTTAAGTCCTGCAGGGATTGTGGTAATCTCTGTATTCATCCCGTCAGTCTTAGTGAGAGAGGAAGAGTCCATCGCAATCCCTGGAGTTTCGCTCCCAACAAGTTTCGTCTAACGACGAGTTCTGTGACTGAAGGCCCAAGGGTAAAACCCATTCACAAAGAATATAGGGAGAGGATTCCACCATCACCATAAAAACTGCCATCCTCTCTACATTCCCCTTGAATTTGCGGTGGAGTCATTGTCAACGCACGATAAGCGTGAGCATCGGTACCAGTTGGTCGGAGAAAATACAGCTGACTGGCTCAGAAATGTGAAAACTGAAAGGTCGTGGATTCCTCGCTTATCCATTTATTCCATTTTGGCGTTCCGAAGACGCGCTTTACATCAAAAATCATTCTCCAAAAAGGGTGAAAATACGAAAACTGTCTCTCATCCAAATGTGATTCCGGACACATAAATAGGTTCGGAAAGGGTAGACTTTCGGTTTCCACGTTCTCTCGTATTTTTGCCGTTAATCCGTTCGGGCTAGGTTCACCAACATTAAGACCGAAAGTGTTAGAAAGGGTGAGCTGGCCGTCAGAAATCGAATTACGCACCGATAGATCCACAAGTAACCTCAAACCCCTCCCCTGTGACCAAGTGGACGCCGTGACACACATCGGTGGTGCTGGTTGAAAGGGCGTCGGGCGAGTGTGTGACACCAAGAGGGGCTCCAGGTTAAGGGGTCGGGGGTTCTTGTCTCGAGAGGAGTGGACGCAGTGCTACGAGCATAGGTTCGAGAGGAGAGGGCACCGCGGCGGGGGGCGGGAGCGGGGGGGAGCGGCGGCAGCGGCCGTCTGGAGGCCGGTGGTGGTGGAGCGCTGTAGTGACCAGCGGCGGTGGTGCGGCACGCTCCGCGCGAGGCGGCGCCAGCTACGATGGGCCCGGGGTCGCCCGTCCTCTTCGACAGGGGGCGGTGGAGGAGGCGGGGACCATGGCCATGAGGCCCTGGCGGCGGAGGAGGCGGCGAAGGGGGACGCTAGTGTTCCTGCTCCACGCGCCCTGCCCCCTACTCGGGCACCCGCCCCTGGCCCACCGCGCCCCCCTCCTCCTCCTGCCCTCCCTCCTCCTGCTCCTCATGCTTTTCCTCTTCGTCGAGGGTTCACACGCCCGCCCTGCGCCGCCGCCCGCCCCCCACGTGGTCGCGCTCCCGCCCCCGGTGGGCGCCGCGCCGGTTCAGAGGCCGTGGGCGGGGGGCACGGACTGGACGCGGCTCGCGTGGGAATGGAAAGGCATAAGCGGCCGGGAGGAGACGGGTGGTGCCATGCATCCGGAAGGGGTGCGGAAGGCCCTCTCTTCCGGGGATGGCTCCGCTGGGGTGCCCGCGGGTAGGCAGAGAAGGGGCGTCGCGGAATGGGAGGACGCCTCCCAAAGCCCTGGGCGCCAGGGCAGAGACAGCAACGTCACGCTACTGGATCCACTCTACGGGGTTGTGAGTGACGCGGTGGGAGGTGACGTAGACTTGATGTTGGGGCGTATGGGGGGTGATGTGTTGAGTGAGGACTTGGTCATGTGGAGGCTGACGAACCACGACCGGAGAAAAGGCCTCCTCGAGGCGGACGAGGAGCTGATGTCTCGCATGAGGCGAGCCCCTGGGGAGCGGAGGGCCAAGGTGAGCGGGAAGGAGAAGAAGCACAGGAGGAAGGAGGACGAAGACGAGGAGGACCGCGGAAGAGGACAGAGGCACGGGCGAAGGAGGCGGAGAAAGGGTGAGAGGAGGCCGCGGTGGAGGGACAGGAGGAGGCAGGAGGTGGAGAAGAGGCGGAGGAGGAAGGAGGGAGAGGGTGATAAGAGGAGGGGTAGAGGAAGGAGAAGGGAGGAAGCTGTGAGTTGGGAGGGCGGGTCTGGAGGCCCCAGGGGCGAGAGGAGGAGGAGGAAGGACAGCCAGGAATCGAACCCTCGACCCGTGGCTCGCAGGAGACACGGCGGCCGGGCTCTCGACCGCTCCCGGCAGACCGCGGTGCTGGGCCCCTCCCAAAGGAGACGAGGTCCCCACGGGCCCCGCGGTGACAAGAGCCGCGCCGAACAGACGGCTCTGCTCCTCGAGGGAGCGGCCTCAACCGCGCCAGGGGACAGTGGCGAGGGTGCAGGGGCGCTGGAGGACGGTGCGGCGCGCAGCGAGCGCAGCGCCAACCTGTCCCACATCACGGGAACGGCGCGCAAGATTAAGATGCACCTGATGGGCAGAAACCTGCAGATCGACCCACGAGGCAGAGTGAGAGGCGTTGATAACGACAGTGACTACAGTGAGTGGGCCTTGTTTACTTGCTACCATTCTCCTAGTTTTCTTGCATGTACTCAAGAGCATTCTCTTTCTCTTGTCTATGAAAAAACTTTCCTCAAAGATTGATTCGAGCAACGTTTCTCAAGACTTCATCTTTGAATAAAGACCTAGTCCTCGTTTGTCCTCGGGAATTTAGAGGTAAAGAGCCGAGACTATTGTAGTGATAAAGTCGGCTTTTGTACTCCGGAACATGCGCCGCGAAAACAAAACAATTCACCAATTATCCTGATCAGAGTGGGTGATTAAGAGGAAAAGGCTGGCAGAAATGTTTCTGCCTTGGGAAAATTAAACGATGGTGACCGTGTTATCTGCATCAAATTCTCAGCAATACCTTCGTGGAAAATAATTTAAGCATATATAATTTTCTTGAGTTTTTTGTCATGAATTTGCCTCATAACACGAATGTGACGCTCATGAAGTTTGGTCTTGAAGTTTGATCATTTATGAGCGTCGCCCTCGAAAGCTGTGTAACTGTTATCACCATTTGGAAACTGCCAAGTAGATTTATATTTGTTAATATAAGTTCCATTTTAAATTAATATCATTGAGAGGTAATTCTCTCAGATTAACTCTGCGCATGATCCGCGATTCGCCATGTTTTTCAAGGGTTTGTTGATCTGTTGGAAGACTGAATCCAATGGGCGGCTTAGGAACCATTATGAGCGAATTGCCGCACACGGCAAGGGTGTTCCTCAGCCATTCTTTGGGAACCCGTTGGGTGATAAACATAAAACTGAGAAGAATAAAATCCAAACATGTCGCCATTTTGGGGACCTTCCGGGAGCTCCGGACGACGAGGATGAGGACGTGCCATCCGAATGGTCTCGTGGACCATCGCGCGCTGTGGTCACCGTGGAGGACACAGAAGTTGCGTGGGACATTTCGGGGGACATGGTGGGAATTTTGCCATTTGGCCCACATCGAAGGGATGACCATAAATCGTGGAGGGGTCCTTTCCCTGATGCCCGAACCCCACACCCGCACTCCTTTTACGGAATAATGCTAACCCTCCGCGCGTTCGCTTTCTGTCGCCGTCGACCAAACCCCCCCGAAATGCGGTCGATTCCGACCCGTATTGCTAAGTAGATACGGCGGCGTTCCCTTGCCCGGTTGGCCAAATAATTTCAATGGAGAGAGTGAGAGAGCCTTCGGACGCGAGCCAAATGATTCCGGAAGGTCGCGGCTGCCCGAGTTTCTCGGACTGTCACCATTCGTATTGTTGGGAGGAATCTTACCTTCTTTGGACTATCATTCATCCGTCTCAAAGAGTCAGTTGAGCGTTAGCGTAACATTAATTCATCTTTATTCTGTTATACTGCGCCATGTTTTATTCATTATCCGACTCTTCACGTACATAATGGTTTTTCACTCTTGTAATGCGGGTATATTAATTGCATTCCATCCGTTTACAACTAAAGAGAATGCCGAGCGTGAAATATAAAAAATATGGGCCGGTAATAATTAAGGACTAATTGTCTCATGCCATCCTATTTCTGCATTTTCAGGGAAAAAAACATGTCATGCGTGCACCGAGCTCATCATTCTTAAACTATTTTCCTCTTAATTCTGCCTCATCTGTCATGTCACGTTGCATTGGAAAAGGAGAAACCTTAAAATTCACTGAGCGCAAAACAGGTTCATACATCACTTTAATTGAGATATTAATTATTGAACTCCTAAAATGTTAATGAAGCAGAAGTTATTGGGATGCACAGGCATCTTGCATTCTTTGCGGATGTCCTGAAATTTAAGAGTTATAGCCGTTGAGAAATGAAAATGAATAGAAAAAGACGCTCGACCGCCCGTGATTCACCCTCGTGGGTGCAATTACAAACGGGTGGGGGCGGGGATTTAAGTCACACCGGCGTTTCACCCCGATCAATATTGGTTCACTTTCCATGCCGAGTTCCGGCCACGCAAGGGAGCCGTCGGGACGGGAAACCACGGGCCTGGGTAAACACTCCTCCTCCTAGAGATGCCGACGGCAGGAATCCTCCACGGCCGGCACCCGAGAAGGCCTAAGTTATTGGTTTAAAGATAGATTGCATTTAATGAGGGGGAAATGGGGGGGAGGAAGAGAAGAGGAGCAAGTGAGGCGAGGGTGGTGCTGGTGCTGGTGGTGGAAAGGGACCGATGTTGGGGGGTTGGGTGGGTGGTGTTGTGGCGTCAGCGAAAGGGAGTGTGGGTTGGACCGGACCAGAGCGGAGTGGACGAGAAGGGTGGGTTGGGGAGGGAAGGCGGAGGAGGAGGGAGAGAGAATATATGGGTAGGAGTTTGAGAGTGGAGGAAGAGGAGGAGGCGAGGGGGTGGACTGGGGACAGGTTCAACTCGTCCCATGAATAATTCCGAGAGAGGCTCTATCCCGAGTGGTGGGGGAGGGAGAACCCCCGGCGGGCCGTGCAGGTAGGTAAGGCGCTCTCTTATAAGGAATTTGGGGAAGGGAGGGTGACGAGGGGGGGGGGCGTTGTGTGTGTGTGAGAGTGTGTGGGAGGGTGGGAAGGGGGGGTAGGGCGACCGAAAATACGGGAGGGGACGGCGCGGGTGGAGAGGGAGAAAGGGCGGGGGTGGGGAAGGGGGGTGTAGGGAGGAGCCGAGTAGGGTGCACTGGGCAGAGGCGGCGCGTTTTAAGGTCCGTCCCGGGGCCGACGGATAGACAAACGACATCATCGTGGCCGGAAAGCCTACTAAGGATTCCTATCGCGGTAGGAGAGTTGAGGGCAATAAGAAAAAGCAGGGCGTTGCAATTATTCGACCAATGAAACCGGCGAGGGTGTCGTGGCCGAGATGTGATGAAAATGCTGCACGCGAGGGTGGGGCGGGTGTGTAGGCATCTCTTTTTTTTCCACCCTGGCAATCCATCGGAACCCAGTTGGGGAGAAAAAACTCGGTTATTAGGTGGACGAGAAGCGACGGATTCCCTGGGGTGGTGTGCGCCCTGTGTAGTGTGCTCTCAAGGGATAAGGGCCTCGCTCAATTCCCCTCCCCCCCTCTCTCTCTTGTTTTATCACGTGCCTGCGAGATTCCACATGGCGCCATCAATTTGGGACTACGTGTGAAGGATAAGTAGGAGGAATGCCATTTCGGCTGCGTGATGCACCGCGGAATACTCTTTTTTCACTTTATAGCGGGAGGAAGTTTATGAATGCGTCCAGTCTCTCCGCCGAGCAGGGTGCCTTTATGGTTGAGCAAACGTAATTATCGTGAAGAAACTGCGGAGGATGTTCTAAAGATTTGTCTCGACATTTTAATAGGCCTGCCTCTTATTAATGTCGTTATTCACTACCGCAAGACGCCAAGTTCAGCGGACGAATGAAAGAATTACTGCAGCGGAGTGGATGGCTAACGTAGTTCACCACTTCCAACAGTTGCTCCTGGCACATAAATACGCGGCCACGTATTTACCAGTGAAAGCACTCATTGGAGTTCTTTTTACTTACATTCATGCGCGCCTTCCACTAACTTTTCCTTCTGTCCGCTAGTCGTTTTGAACAAGTGATTCCGACTTGGACTCCAGGACATTATGCATGGTATTCCAGAGAAGGAACCGACGCTGAACAAACAGACACCTTTCGCGTCAGCATCCTGTTTACACGGTTGAAATAACGGCTTTTAGACCATTGAATTAAACGAGCGACAGAATTTAAGACTCTGGATCGCTTGAATGGTGCCTTCGTTGTAATTGAATTCCAGATTGACTGCCATTTCATAAATGTACAATGGTCGATGTCTGAAGCGCTCGGTCATTCCTCGAGGAATCGAGAAGGGCGACCTCGGATGTGAGCTTCGGGAAGGCACCTATTCCGGTTGTCTTCGAAAAAGCGCATCTGGTCGCTCGTGAGGACGGCGCGATTCGGACGCACGATTACGGAAGAAGTAGAGGCTGTTTATGCAGTAAACTGTGTCCGGTTAATTAGGATTGAGGAGACGGCGGCGGAAAGGATTGACAATTAGCATGGGCAATTGGAAAGGAAGTTGTTGGCCGTCGGGCGCCGGGGTTAAATCGTCCTCATCTGAGGGGCGGGGGGGGGGTGGGAAGCAATCGTTTTTAGATGGTATTTGGGGGGAGGGGGGAGGATTTGAAGAGGGGGGTTGGGTCGGAAGCGAGAAGACGAAGAGGGTAATGAAGAGGCGCGCGATGCGAGCGGACGACGGTGGAGGAGCCATTCAATCGATTCGCTCCACGGGGAAAGTGGAGAGGAAAGCACTTTGTGACACTTACTTTACGACCTCCTGGTGAATGGCTAAACGATTTGTTAGCAAACGAGAGGTTAGCTAATTCCGAGCAATCTCAATACGCATACCGAAGTGCTCATCCAGGTGCACAAGATTTGTCGACATTCACAATGGGTCGTATTAAATGAACCAATTGCATCAATGTTGACAGCAATTTATTCCACACACATACATTTCTCATTATTGAGCGAAATAAATCAGTTAAAAATCTTCAGGAAGTGTAAAAATAAATTTAATTTTGAATGAATAAATCGATTAAATTATAGATAATATCTTGGTCTCCTAGTCATGCGGATAAAATAAATAAGCGACACTAGCAATATAATTGTCATCCTGCGTTGCTAGAATTCAATCAAACGCTGATATTTATACACATGGTTCGCCTCTTATCACTATAAATTTCTTTCAGCTAGCCAAAAGTTTTACAGATCAAATGATTTCCTCAAAGTCGTGCGCCGGTATTTTCAATTTTAATTCATCACTGTAGATTACAAATTCTCTGTACCTCAATGGGCTGTAACAAATATAAGTGATAACAAGAAGTTCTGAAAGCTACTCGCCCTGGCTTTCAATCGTAAACAGTTTTTGCGGCTCTTAATTAAGACTGGCTTTCATTTATGACATTTTTTATTTTTGACCTTTTCACGGTGCATTTCAATCGAGGAAGTCCACACAAAAGAAGTGGCACCTTGGCCGTATTTTCTTCAACGGAATTTCTTACTCAGGCCTCTTTTCAGTTCAGTTTCCAATGTCCCCAATATCAATTTTAATCAGATGTTCCCCTCACTATGTAGGCCATAAAGTAAGCGTTCTGCCGCCTGCGTGGTGCCCGGGAGGGAGCACTTTCGGTCGCTGGATTGGCGCTGGCCGGTCGGGGCCACGTCGCATTTTGGGCAAAAGGGTGGCAAGGGTTGAGGGGGGAGAGCGAGGGGGTTGGGCGGGCCTGGAGTAGACCAAGAGGGGTGCGGCGAACGGCCCGCAGGATTTATGGAAAAGAGGAGCATGAGGTATCCCAGCTGCTTGCTAAGGAGTCTATGGGTGTCCGACAAAGGGTATCGGCACGTATCCTGGAGTTTGGGAGCGATATACATCGGTTTTCAACACGTACAAGGCCCTATGTTAGAGGCAGAAGGTAAGGGCTGAGGTGGCAGCGGGAGTAAGTCATCTTTTTAGGGGTATGTTTCTTGGAATGGGATTCGTTGAGAGAGGATCGTAATATGGGACGGAATTTATGATTGGTGCTCCAACTCCTGCAGGTTATCATTCGGTCTACACCTCTCGGAACGTATCTTCCGAGGAAAAACGCTTACGTAAATCACGCTCAAATATCTCACAATCTTTAGTTTTGGTAACGCATCAATTTAGCGGGAGCGAAGTTATTCATAGCGCCGGAATAAGCACAATAAAATTTCCAGTAAAAATGTCATGGACGGATTATTTCTTTTTTTCAAAATAATCAACCAATCCTAACGTGTTGAGACTATAACCAATGTTTGTGGTGTGACGACAAGCCCCAGACTGGCTGCGTATCAAGCATCGAATAAACAAAAAAAGGTAAAACGGAAGATAGAGAGCCTTGGACGTAACTTTGGAGTACTGGAGAACGGTGTTGCAGCGATTCATTTGAAATGCGGCCCCCTTTATTCTTCGATGAAAATGGAGCGTTTAAATAGAGAGTAAAAGGTTAGACTATCATTGAAAGATGGAACAATATACCCTACGAGAAGCAGTTATTATTATTATTATTAGAGGCTATCCTCTTTTCTTTAAATTCCGGAAAGATACAGTGCTTGCCAACAAAGCAATGAGACATGAGAAGGTACGGTGTGACACGATATAATTAAGTATTTATTTTCCCATTCACTATACACATGTATGCAACTGTGGCAATAATCACCTTTGGTTTTACCATCCGATTGTTTAATGACTATTTTATCTCCTCACAACTCTACTCAAAAAACAAATATTTAGATTCGATACCCATAAAAGCAACGCAATTTTCTCCCACTACTCAGCATGCCTGATAAGTTGGATATTTTTTACTGAAAGGTTATCCCCGAACATGCATCACCTTTCACACATCCATCAAAATTAGAATTTCACAGCCGGGTATCCGATGATAATGCACTCTCCGTCGTACCGTGTCAACATGCCTTCCTTCTCCCGTACTTGCACGCGAGGTGAAAGTGAGAGTAAACGGGCACAGTCGAGACACCGTTTTTAACGAACTCAAACATGAGGTCGCGGATCCCCTATCTCTCCGGAGAGAGACAAACCACCCATCCGCTGTCAAGGGAAGGATGCTGCTCCCCGCCCTCCCCTCCCCCCCACGTGGGGGCGGGAGAACAAAAGGCCCCCGCGCCACCCTGGCGGACGGAGAGCAGAGGAATATCCACGAGGCGAGGAGAGCAGCGCGCGGCGCATTGTACGTGCCGCGTCCGTGTCGGAGATGTCCGTGGGACTATTGGATATGGGACGGGGGAATGCGAGACAAACAGGGGAATGGAGACTTTGTGGGCGGAGGACGGAGAGGAGGCGACGGAGGAAAAGGAGGAAGAGGAGAAACGAAGGGAGGAAGGTCAGAGAGAAAGAGAGGGAGAGAGAGTTAGAGGGAGGGAGGCCAGACGAGTCTCCTAAAGAGGCAGAGCGAAGAGGTTCGCTCTCCTCAATCCCAACCCCCTCTCTCCCCCTCCCCGGACATTTCTTCCCTCTCGCAGAGCACCTGAAAGCGGGCCCCTCCCCCTCACCTCCCCCGCCCGGACAGCGCCTCGTTACACTCCCCCGAGTGGTGGTGGAGGAAAACATTGAGAGGAGCGGGCGGTGTGGCGGGCGCCGGCGAGGAAATGAGAAGAGAGACATCCCGAGTATTAGGTCCCAGGGAAGAGAGAAGGCGAGAGAGAGAGAGAGGAAAAAAAGACGCTCGGCGATGGAAATCGGGAAGCTGGGAAGGGTTAGTGGGACGAGCGAGGATATCCATCGGGGTGGGATGGGGTGGGTGTTGAGGAGCGTCCCTATGTTCGGAAGGAAGGCGGAAGACATAGTCGTTGCCGCGGCGAGTAGGGCCTCGGTTTGGAGGGCGGGGGGGGGGAGGCGAGGCAGGGTGACGAGAATGCACGGGGAAGTGTCATCCGCCGTGTGTTGGTGTGGTAACGAGGTTTAAGGAGGAGCGAGGAGGCGTCTCGAGGACGATGCGAGGAGAGAGAGAGAGTGAGGATTCGGGAGAGAGAGAGAGAAAGGGAGGAAGAGAGGAGGTGGTGGTGCTAATGAGAAGCTAGTTTAGGTAGCGCGCGTGCTGCATGCGGGGCCGAGACGACGACGCTGCTGCCAACTGACGAGGCGTGAGAGAGTTGAAAAAATTCCGGAGCCCTTTAAGCGTATCAGGGATCTCACCTTATCCGTCAACGCTCGGGATAAAATCTCACGGCTTTTCCCTCCCCATTTGTAACTTGGGCAATTAAGAGAGCTCAACTGAGATAACTGACTCTTATTAATAGGGCTCCCTTGAAACCTATAACGTGTTGGGGAGCTTGTAGCACTCTCCTATCAATACCACGATCGACAATCAAGATTTTTAAATACGCTCACTTTGACGGAGGAGGAGAGCAAGAGAAGTAGCTAGGTGAGAACATCATAGGATCGACCGCGAATATTTACCAACGTAAAGAAATGAATTACGACGGAAAAAGTACGGCTCTAAATTTCATTTGGCAACGAGGAGATGCGTGGCCTACCGATAAATTTTTGTCGTCCGTGAAAGGACAAGCTGCCCTTGACAGCTAGCTATGCCTCGCCCCTTGGAGAGGTCAGCCTTACAACAAGGAGTCGCGAGAGACGTACCTTACATGCGAGAGAATCGATGTCCTCGTCGCCGTCTCCAAACTGGGGAGGTTTTTCCGGAAATTTCCAGCCTCCTCTACTTTTACGTGTTCAACATGCGAGGTCTCACTCGATACCTACATTTTCATTAGGGCGACTAGCGTCCAGTTCGCTTCTTTGATCATTTCAACTGTGCACTACGATGGTAAAGTCTAATAATTTAACACTTGGATGACATTGACCATTGTATATAATGGCTTCATCATCATCATAAGCATCCTTGAATCCGAAAACTGGTTTTATTCAGCTCTTTTCTCGACTATCCTTCAGAAAAATTGCTAAGTTCCTTCATAACTCCCAAGTTGAGACATCCATCACAAATTGCTTTACTTTGTTCGTCCTTGTCCCTCCAAAATATTTCTTGCCTATGTTGCTTCCTTGTAATCTGTCAGGTGGTTGCAATACCGCCTCACGATGCTAACGTAGTGTGCATGTAAGATCTCTATGTTCTGTTGCAAAGTATTACAACTGGCATTACTAAATAAATCAGTGGTTTTTCACTGGAATTCAGCACACGCCATGATCTTAACTATAGATATAGGGCATTATCATCTATTGACTTTAGAGAATGGCAATGCATGACATTACAACAGGAGCAATTAGTTGTGTAATGAGACGGTATCTCGGTTCAGGGAAGTTCCATTCGCATATCATCTCGGTCAAATCGGGTGTTTTATAAACCATAACATCTAGAAGCAGTCAATTTGGACTCATTATTTCACATGATTGCTCAAAGATATCTGAAAGGGAAAAAAATCACAAAATATCTGAAAGGAAAAAAGTCACCAAAAAATCTTGGGCATTAATGAATGTAAGCAGATAAAGACATCGTTCTGCAGAGGGTGTGGTGATACGGCTACCGTCGTCAGAAACTTTATAATCAATTTTTGGTCACATCTTATAACCGCCACAGAAATTTTGGCCGTTCTAAGTACTTTCCCTTTAAGCATTTCTTGCATCATCTCCTTCAATGGTAAATATATTCCAATAACTCCGCGTTGTCTAGGATGGGAATTGGCTGTATTGATAGTTCTCTCATAACTGACCCACGGGAAAATGCTATCGTAATTAAAACTGCAAGGTCATTACTGATGTACTTCATTAAATATATTTTCCCCGTACGTAACGCGGGTGAGACAGCTATTGACATTTTCAATGGTTTAGGTAATGAATCAGGGTTAACTCTGCCACGATTTGAGCAGATAAATGAAATATGTCCATGGTTAAGAGTTAAAGTCTCAACTTATGAATATATATAGCATTTTCTAATGCTTTCTTGAAAATTATCGAAAGTACCATTGTATCCTAACGATTTGCTATAACTTATTCGGCACGCATTTAAAATCACGCACAAAAAAATGTATTGGAAGCTTCGGGATAGATAGTATTAAAATATCATTTGATTCGTCAATTATTACAGAATACTCCATTTTAAAAAGTGGAAACTGATTCGTATACGCTAGCCTGAGCTGTGTGTATTACTTCATCGTTTGAAAATGTCGCACTATAATCTTCAGCTCATCCCTCGACTCTTCGGAAAATTCTCAGACTCCGGTATATGCTGTACTGTCAAAAATCATTTGCGGGGTTAAGTATGGGGTTTCTTGCTCGAGGATCGAGTTTCCAAGGTTAAATATTGGTCCCTTTATTTTCCATCCCCCCAAGTGAGAGAACATGTCCCACTCACCTCGAGTTCCTCCCAAGCAGAAGAACGGACATGCTTGATTTTCCATTACTGACAGGGCAGAGGAAATAAAAGAAACACGAAATTACAACTGACCGCAAGGGCCGGATTTTATCGAATATGGGCCAAGGACACAATCCACCGAAAGAATAACCGAATTATCCTTCACAAAGGTACAGGTGCCATATAATAAGAAGATAACAAGATAAAATTTATAAGCTTCTTTATAATCTAAGAAAATTAATCGGAAATCCTTTTATCGTTGATTGTGTTTCCAACCTTGGAACAAACTTACATAAAAAATAACGTCACTATTTCACGCTGGATATCCAATGACCAGAAGATTGCTAAGAGTATAAAATTCATTGGTGCTATCGGCGAATAACTGAATATAAATGCCCCTTCGTCCCAACGATAACATACAAATAAAATGAGCCTTCTCGTAAATGGTTTTCGAATCCGTGGCTTTCTCTCCTCCCATTCGGTGCAGTAAGAGGTTTGAGAGGTGTGGTTTGAGCGCTATCTATCAATGGTCTTTATAGACACCAGTCTGCTGGAGAAAAATCAGAATGGTAGGGCAACGTCGACCCAAAATTAAAAATTTTCCGGGTATCTAATAGCTTCCCATTTTTATCACATGATGAAAACTATTTCGTGTGATAAATGGAAGAGGGTGTATACATAGCAATGGGGAAAGCTCGAGAAAGTCGTGCGCTTGATGGATGAATGGTATCACTCAGAATTGTCCGTAATGACGATTCCATTTTCATAAGGTCGCGGTTATTTTTTTTGTTACTTTAATTTTTACTCGGTAATTTTGGTTAACGGATTTGAAAAGTAAGATAAAATTGTCGAGATGGTCTTTAATAAAGACTAAAAGGTCGTAAAAATGGTATACACAGGATAATGTACACTATTTCCAACTCGGCTAACAATTGAAATTTACCTACTTAATTAATTTACTACTTAATTTACTTTTAACTTAATTTACTTTAACATTAATTACCTACTTAAGTACTTAAAATTTAAATTTCCAAATATTATCTTCAAAAAGGAATTGATTTTCTGGAGAGCAAATGTGGGTTAGCAGTGGGCTGGCCTGGGAGTATAGATTGAGATTCATAATAATATTTTATCTAACACTTGTTACGCTCACAATGGTCTTAAAAATTTGAATTTAAAAAAATATTTTGATAAACAATAGGTTTTCCGTATTTTGTGATAAATTTAACCGCTCGAATGGCCGAGCTGTCCGAAATGAATTTTATAAACTTTATCCTGTAAATTTCTTGAATGCATTCGACATAAATGATCAAAAAATCGTTTTGTTAAAATTAAAGACTCGATTGAGATGACGCCGGGATTAATTTCCAGACCAAATCGAGTCGTTGTTTCGAATGCTATTGAAGAGCTTTTCTTTTGCCCTGACTTAAGGTTATTGCCATTCGCGTGGAGCCATCTCAATAACGCGACTTGCTCCGCTTGTGCATCGTTGCTCGTCCAATCCGTTTTGTATTTCTCGGCTGCTCCGGCGAGAAATCAAGTCCTCATTTCCTGCTCGGGACAACCTAGGAGATCGCCGACACCTTTCTACGTATGTACAGCTACTCTCCTCCCCTTTCTCCCACCCTCATTCCACCCAACATCGATCTCTACGGGAATCTAATGGCGGGTGACTTCCCGCCGTTCTCTCGAGACTCCCTCCGTCGTCGTCCCTAGGCTTCCGGAAGTACACGTCGCGAAGCGGGAGCAATGGGTGGCGAGAAGGCAAAGGGATGGGGGCAGAAGGGCTGCTATATGCACCGCCTTCGTGGCTGGGGCGAGTCTAGCAAAATACGGGAGCCGGTGGGGGGGAGAGATGTGGGGAGGAGGGTGGATTGCAGTGTCGGGGGGAGGGTTTGGTCGTCGGATGTAACAAGGGACGAGCACGCAAGGCGGCTGTGGCGGCCCTCCTTCCACCCCTATAGCGGGCCGCACTCCTGGTGGCACCCGACTGTCCTGGCCGGGGAGGCCGCTGCGGAGGGATCGGGCGGAGGTCGAAGGGTGGGCGGCCGCGAAGAGGGTGGCAGGCCACGTCTCGCCGTCTCAAGGCTTCGGACGGACACGGTCCCTCGCGGGAAAGGGTCGATCCCCGGACCGCGCGGCCGCCTCGGCAAGAACAGTACCCCTTCAACCCTTCACGCGGCGGTGCCCACTTTCCGCGCGATTCATATTTCACGTAAACTTTCGTCAAAAAACACTACCACGACGCAATTTTATTCCCATTCCCTCTGCCATGACTTCATTACGAGTGAAGTAATCCTGACCAATCGGTCTTCTCCAAGTTTCACGAAAATTGTATCAGCTACGCTGCATATGAAACGATTAAGTTGCACCGTAACAAATAAAGCATCATTTCCCGGAAAAAAGATCTGCAAAACTTTGAAAGAGCTTCATGCAACAGAAACCGTTTCTGTCCAGCGAATATTTGTATATATTACATAGGAAAGAGGGAAGAATTCTTTAAAATGACTGAGGGGGGCATTGGCTTGTGCATCAATGAGCGAAATTAACAAAGAGATAATTACAGTGAGTTGTGTATTAAACTTGACACCTTGACTTGGAGATAATGTGCATATTAGATAGGAGAAAAATTTTATCAGGTAATAGAGATTTATATTACTATCTTTGACTTTTTCCATCTCATTATTTCGGACTAGTATCAGAAAGCAAGCTCGATAGATAAACCACATTCAAGGAAAATATTCGTGCCGACAACATAGTTATAACCTAAATTAAGTAAGCAAGCTTATCTCGGTGTGAGATACGGTTGCGTATTTCGAGATAACCCATAAAGGTGTAGCCCGGGTAATGGATTCCAAACAGCTGATAGATAGGCAGTCCGTCTCGTCGTTGTTACGTATGATGTCGTTATCTGTGCTTCTATGTGAATGACTTCCCAGCGCTGAAGTAACGTGATAAAGTTAAAAAAAATGACACAAGAACACTGACAAGAAATTCCGAGGAGATTTTAAGTCATGAATCCGTCATCAGTAGGGTTTTATAGCGGAGTCAAAGTAAAAAGTTCTCTTTGATTCTTAAACATATTACAATCTTGCTCAGAATAAACCTTCAGAGTCATTCTTCTACAGGCTGTGAAAATCACCACGACACGTTTCAAGCAATAAACCAAAGCAAGCATGCGTGACCATCTGAAGAACAGATTCATTGCCGATTGAATTGAACTGACTTTTTTCATAAAAAGAGTAATGCATTTGGGTAGGATGGATATTTATGTGCCATGAAAAAAAGCGTTCTTCAAGACATTAAAAAAGGACAAAATTCTTTGAAAATAGACACCAGAGTGCATTCGCCGTCGTAACCCATTGACATGATTGGCTTGATAAGTCCGGGACGCAACAAGCCTCGAAGCAATTTAGGGCCAAGTATGAATTTTGAGCAGCTATGTGTAATTATGAATACCGATTGCAGTCGCATATTAGGGGAAATTGGCATCTTTAAAAGCAAAGCCGAAATTCCATTTCATTTACACCTCAGGAAAAGAATTAGAGCCTTTTTATAGGTGGCCAATTCAGTCGTTAATCTTCAGTCATAATCGCCCTTGAAATTTTCGCGAGCCGTAAAAATTAATGATCGATGAAAGCTTCCCGATACACTAATGGAAACTTTTCGTCAAAGGCTATCCAACCCAGGTTACGGAGTGAGACGTGTCGCTCCCAGTCTGAAGACCCCCGAAATCTTTTTAAGGAAATGGAGCGAATGAAAGGGCGAAAGAAACATATTCAATGGCCATAAAACTCTTCAGATACCTTCTTAAGTGTCTCCTCGACCACTCCTTCCTCTCGATCCTTTATCTTGCATTCTTAGCACTTTGGAGCTTATTGTGCCGATAAGCTGGCGCCAAGCCATTCATATTTGTTATGATTAGAAGCACATCGAAGGAAGAGACACCACGGAAAATATCACATTTTTCCATGAAATGCGGTCGAAGTCCCGACACAAAAATCCCGGCTGTTTCTCCCCCGTCAAGAGTTCAGCCCACGTTATTTTAGTTCCAAATGAAGACAGAGGTGATGTTGAGTCAAAACTTTTAATGGACTTCCGGTGTGAAATTCTCAGCCAGGATATTGAAAACGGCAAAGAAAATTCCTCTTCCCAATGGTAAGAAAGAATGTTTAAGTTTTATTGAAGTCTAACCTAAAAAGTTTACTCGTGGCATGATCTTTGTGGAATTCACAATGCAAATGGAGAAGTGTCAGAAGAAAATGAGATGACGTTAATGAGGGAAGTTGAGAATGTAATCTACATCAACATAATACCCCGCGAGCCGCCGCATGGGCGTGTGGTAGGGGGTGTTAGGTCACCAGCCGTGTGAAGTTGTAAGTTTTTTGGATATGAAATGGCGACATGAATTATAGGAGTGTATTTAGTGAGCTTAATTTTTATTGTGGTCGCTTTTTGTTCGCGGAAAGAACGAGTTCTTGTACCTATCTGTTCTCATACAGTGTATGGGCAGTGTATCTCTCATATTTGACCGCGTCTGTCAGGCCTAGAGATGTAGTGAGGAGTCATGATAATATTCTCTATGTCTCTCTGAAAAATATCAGTTCTGAATTTATCAAGCAACCTAAGCCTAGCGTGTAGCCTCTGGATCTCTAGGGGCTTCCACCTTAATCCCCCTAAAAGTTGTGAGACACTATATGTACGCTCGTAGCATTTTTTAACGAAGCGCGCTGCTTTCCTTCGTATTTCATTAATTTTTTTGGTTAAATCTATGAAATAGATCCTATCCCGCGATGTTCCACTGTGGGAAAAAATAGGCATTCTAAATCGCGAACCATCACCCGGAGGTCTCTCAGGCTTTCAAATTTCGTCCAATGCGTCGCTGCGTGTTCTCCGGAACATTCTAGAAAGACTCCGGGCGGGAACAGTCATTCTCAGCGCAGAGAAAGCGTTCTCCCCGGCGCACAGTGGTCGGAAAGGCCGATCTGGCTGGACAAAATGTGTCACGGGGAACACATTGCTCGCAGAAGCGCCAAATTTCTGGATCAATGTCTTTTCCCTGTCACTTACTTTACTTTTCTGAGTTGTGCACAGCAATTCTCACAAGAGCTAGGGGTATGGAGAAGAGTGTGGGAGCGACGTTTTAGACGCCGCGGCGTCGAGCAAATGATGCAATGACGTGACCTTACATGCACCTCTTCGGAATCACATCAATAGTGAGTTCTCGAATGAGGGAATAAAAAATTATACCAGTTCAGATTCGGGTCGTCAATAGCAATCAGAGCCCTCGGCGCAGTTTGTATCCAAGAGAGTTCATATCGTGCAATCGGCGCCGTAATCAGACGCCCTCGACCGGGAGATGCTCGTCCACTGCCTCCTACCACCTCCTCCCCGGCAAGCATACTCTCTCACGCACTTCTTCGGGGGGGGAGGTAGAGGGTGGAAACTCCGCGTCTCCCTCCCCTTGTTCCGATCCCCACGTGCGCCGCCCGCCCGACCAGCCTCACCTCCAGCGTCGCCTCTCTCTCTCTCTCCCAGAGGACCATAAAGCCATCCTCCCTTCTTATTCCTCCTCTTCCCTTAGATTTTGTCTATTCATCTCCAAAGCGAGGGAAAAGGAGAGAAGCATCTTAACCCCTCTCTCTCACCTCCGTTACCTCCTCTCCGCTTCCAGCGTCCGGTGCTTGCCTCTTCTCTTCCTCGACCCTCCCCTGTTTCTCTCCCACCAAAACGACATACCAAGGTAATATGAAAAGTCCCTTTGCATGTATGGAGGGAATTTTTTAACCCGTCCCATCCTGAAAACACCGAATGATATCTATTTCTGTGGCTGGAAGTATTTCCAACAAGCCCAATTCCGTGCCGCGCTGTTCGTTGTCCCCTCGTTTCCTCTACGGGGAAGTTTATTACTATATGCTCCATTCAAATTATCGTATCACAGACATTTTAGAAAGTTCAATGCAACGTTACATGTCATTCAATCAGTGATTAAATTCGGCATAAAATTAGTCGCACGTAACAATGATTAGGTGTGGTTTCTAATAAAATAGCCGTCGTTTCCGAGGCAATATAAAATAATGAAAAATAACTCTAGATATTTTACCACCGAATTTTTATAAAATTCATTTAAAATACCCAGCATTCTTTTGATTGAAAATGAATATCAACGAAGTCACGCCTGAATTCACCAAGTTCAGATAATAAAAGAATCCACGGACCTAATTGAATAGCCAGCATGTAGCCAAAGAGAACACACTTTACTCGGTCATACTCCTTCGTATTCCTTATCTGAACTTATGGACCCTTGAAATTTTTTACTTTTGACCCGTCTCCAATGCCCAACCGCTATTCACTAAGGTTGTTCGTCACCGAGTTTCTCTCCAACTTTTGTGAATAATGGTTGGACATTGGAGATGGGTTAAAAATAAAAAAAAAGCTGCCCAGTGCTTGTGTCTTAAGAATGCGACCTCTAGACTTTTCGTGCCAATTAAGGAGAAGCAGCAGCTTGAGAGTATTCACTTCGCGAAATGGATATCAAGGAGAGAAATCGCTTAACACGGTACATTGCCACCAAATCATTATGTGAGAATCAGCAATCTGCGCTTGTATGCAACTCTAGGTAGCCTTGGCGCGAAATACAAGAAATACGGTAACTAGAATGTCAATTATAAACGTTATCCGAGGAACTGGATAACATCCTCCGATTCATGAACCTTCTTTCTAGTGGGGAAAACCCTGTCCAAACATCCCAATGATCCGCCAAATTTACTTCTTTCATGGTACACAAATTTGATACGTCGTCACGCGTCGCTTCGGTTCCACGATGGCCGGCTCAAATGGACGACCTCATAAGCTCAGGCGTCGGTGACAACACCATTTTTTTTATCTCAGCTCATTCACGCGTTGCACTACCAGAATTTCCACCTTATCGCTGGTCTTGTCCAAAGGTACATTATCATCTCGCAAACTTAGCAAAATTATCTCGTACTTGACACGCCAGCCCTATGCGTTTTCCACCGACCTGCTTTCCTTCTCCCGCACCGAATCTATGTTCACTCCACATCCCGAGCGACTCCGGCGCTCGAGTGTTTATCTTTCAAATTACCCCGCTCACTCCCGAAGCCATTTCCATCTCGGAACCATCCCCTCGCTCCGCGCTCCTCAAGACGTCCCCCACTCTCCTTCTTCTGCTCCCTGGTCCTCTCGTCTCTTCTCTCTCTCACACTCCCACGGGACCTATCTCCCTCTCCGTCCCTATCACTTCTTCCATCTTACGCTTAAAAGAAGGATACTCGCAGGCTCACATGCGGGACCACGTTCACTTCCACCTCCAGCCAACCCCGATGAGGGGAAAAAACGGGTTTCCTCTCATTCCCCGTTTTTTGAGGTTGACATTCCCCCTGCCTGTGGTCGCCTCCTCCATTCTCGATTTTCCCTCGCCACTCCCACATCTCCTCATCCCCTCCTCAACCCCCACCCCACTCCCAACCACCCACCATCCCCCGTCCGCCTATTCCCAACTACTCGCTCTAATCTTGAGCGCATTCAAATCTCATCCCTCCCGCCCCTCCCCCACAACCCCAACAATGTCCTCTTATTCTCCTTTCTTCATTAGCCCATCCCCCTTTCCTTCTCCCCCCAACTGCACTGATAGTATTCTTCCCAAGCTGCCTGGATATCCTGCTCGCTTGTCCTCCTCATCCAGTGCTTCCTAACAACGACGGTCATGAGATACGCGCTCCCTCGCTAAGGATTACTGGCAACCAATCCAATTGGCCACGATCTGGATCAAGCAGGTAGATTTGGTGAGCTAGTCACATGGTTAATGCTAATAACAAAACTTTTGAATGCCATGGTAACTATAGCCATGATTTAACGTATTCAAATATATAGAAGACAATTTTCGTGAGGAAATAACAATAGAAGTAGTATTTATCCACACATTTTCATTGCGCCGAATCAGGTTTTTTTTTACGGGTAATTGCACTCTCAACTTTTCATTTCGAGTTAGTTTTGCGTAAGGAACTAGTTATGAAAACTTACAGTTGAATGCCCACACATGATGGTACACATTCATTCTCTGGCACATACTATGCGTATTTAATTAGCATGGGTCCTTTAGTTAGATCGAATCGAATTACATGTAACGTTTATTTTTCTATCGACTTTCATATTTCTCATCACGGAATATTAGCTGCCACCCACCTGATAGTTTAAATCAAAGAAAAGGTCATTTTCCTTCTTTTTTCCACCTCGGGATCGCGGCCATGATTTATTGAGCGAGAATTATTTGTTGATGGGGTTGAGGAGAATGATGATGAACCGAACCATGTTTTTTGAGCAATTCCCGCCAGGCAAGACAATGCAAGACAGAGAGAAGAGCGTAAATGCGGAGCGTAAATGCGAAGCGTCAATGCCAATTTGGATCTGTCCATTGGAATGTTTGCTCTAATAGGTTTTTGATCAAAGGTCATGTATTCTCCGTAGTACTCACATATACTGCCAGTGATTTTATTCTAACTGATATTCTTGTGCTAAATATCAGATAATGTATAATTTTCATTCATAATTAACAATATTGGGCTTAGAAACCTTAATAAATGCAAAGCAATAGCATTGTTGCCCTTGAAAATAATTTCAATGAAACGTTTCCAAGTTTATATTTAATAGACTGAATCCTCAATATTCAGAGACCACATTGCTAACATGAATGGTGTTGACTTGTGTAATATAAAAATCATTTGTTAAAAATATTTAGTTTCTTTATTTTCTCGGTAATTTATTATGTAAAATGGTCAAAAACAGCTCGGAACAATATGAAGATATAGCTAGTAACGTCCATCCTCAATTTTTTTTTTAATTTGACCACGTTTTAAATAGATAACTGTAAATCCAGTGAATAGTTATATGCTGCAATAGTGTCTTAAAATACAAGCAGAATGTGAGAAACGCTAAGCCATAATGATCACTCCCACGCTATGGAGCAAGAGACGACTATATTTACATTATAATGACAGCTGAACAGATTTAATCAATATGACTCAGGCGGCGACAAAAATGCAATGGCAAAAGGACACAAATACGTTAATGGAGTGACTTCAAGGAGCAACGTTTCTAACATCATGGTTTACCGCCAATGAGCGCAGAACAGTCAACAATTCACAACTTTATCGATAGTTTTCTGACTAAACATTATTTTTGAAAAAAAAAGGTACTTGGCAAAATTATAGCCCGGAAGGAAAATAAGCATACAGAATAGGCATGCCATTACTCTCTCCGCTTGCAATATTGATGGAAATCCCGTTCATTCGCTCAATACATATATGATATGCGATGCTGTTTTCATTACTTTCTTTTCAAAAAAGTCCAATGTGTACTTTCCTCAACGCCTGCACAACTTTCACAATTCATCCGCGCTTGCCTTACAGAATTCCTTTAACGTATGATTTTGCCTCCTTACAGTTTACTCAGAGCAGTTTTTTTCAACCTTAATCGGCTGCCAACTTTCCCGATGCATCATTCACACTTTTCCTATTGAGGGAGAAAAAGCATCCGTTCTGGAATCAGCGTATGGGTGTGAAATGCGCCACTGGGTCGTTACTGTTTACCTTGCTCAAAGGCCAAAGACCCTCGTCGGAGTATCAGGATCGCCGGCGACAAGATGGTCACTGAAAAGCAAACTCCGAATGGAAATCAAAGTCAGAGGGCCCCCGCGGAGGAAAGTCACCTATGAAGTATTCCTCCACCCGTCAACTCACTCTAAAGACAGATTAAGTAAAACAAATAAAGAGTGAAACGTTCGAGTCGATGTATGGGACCAAATAGCCCAAAGCTGTCCCATCTATCAACCCATCCATTGGAATTCCCTTCGGCGTGTGTATCGCTTTCCTTTGATTGATGATGGCTCCGGAGGGACGGTATGTTTCACTTATGCTCCGATCTCCAGAAGGTTCCCTTCCCATTGGGTGTGTTTGATGTTCACAAAATAATATCCCCGACACATACGCGGAAAAACGCGGGGAAATCGTCTCCAAAACGTTTCCAGTAATAAAATAGAAAGGCACTCCATTATCTCGGGAGAATTTCCACGGCATAAGTATATAAGTGAATATCTACGTTAGTGAACGTTGCGGAGCTCCTCATATCGAATCATTTGATTCCTTGATACGAGGAAACGTCTTTAGTAATAAATGATGAAAATGACTGTTTTCAATTTTTTTGACGTAAAATTATTAAAAGCACATTCAAGTTGCATACATACCTCTTTAGTTTATTTTTTCCATGCCACTAGTTGGAGGTTTAGGGTAATGATCCAATTAATTACAAGTAATTCAATAAGTGGCAATTTTTCAAATGTAACATATCGATGGCTTGTTGGCTGAGTTCCATATTTTTACCCACAAAATACCTAAAAAGGGAAACATACCAACTCTTCCACTCATAAATTAGTCATTTTATGTGAATCAGACTGAAGATTAAGCTTAAGTAGCTTATTTATCATCACGACCATCAAACTAACCACAATTATATCAATAAAGTTTATCTTTCTATGAAATATCATGAACGATAGACTACTTCACTGCCTAATGAACTTAGAATACCTTCAGGCGTCCATTCAAGGAAATATTTTGTAATCGAATCTATATTGAAAATAAGCCGTGTATTTTGTACACAGTATTTGCCGTCAATACTTTGGAAAAGTACAAGGCTTATTTTCAATATGGATTCATTGCCCAAGTTCTTGTTCGTTTTAAACCATAATTCTGATGCCAAATTCAATCAGATTTCGGGAAGGTGGTTTTGCGAGTTTATATATGCTCAATTTTGAGTACATTTCAATACCAGTACGTTTAAAAAACTTAATTTGGCTATTCTAAGACAATTGTTTTTCGTAACCAAGACTTTTCTTCCTAATGATTTTTTAGCTATGGCCAATATTTTCGTTCATAACCGGAATTATATATCTTCTCTTTTAAGGGAAGAGCAAGTTTCAAGTAGGTCTTTAGTACTTTGGCGCAGATATTATATAAGGGTGTGCCATTTTTTCCATATGCCTCCAAGGACGCTGTCCTTTATTGGATCTCCACTCCATCCCGCCTCGTCAGACGGTGGCTCCCCCCCAACAACCGAACTTCACTCAAACGCACGAGCACCAAGCCTCACTCTTCTAACTCCTCCATCGCCTCCACAACTCTGTGTGCTCACCGCCAGCTTCCCGTCCTCCCACTTTCTCCGTTCATGTTTAAATTACGTAGCTTCGGAGTCCAGAGGATTCCTTCGTAAACGCTCGTTTGTTATTTGAAAGCCCGAGGCAGCCAACTCTCGGGAAGTGTTCGTATTAAAATAATTGACTAAAGACGGAGTGCTTTATGAGTCCAGTCGAAAATAAGCCGAGAGTATACAGACTCTAACAGCATGCTACGCGAGGCTCTAATTCATCTCCAAGACAACCAAAGTTTGCGTTTACTGCCGAAGGTATGTTTATGAGGTGTCGTCACATAATTTAAGTGCACCGCCGCGCCAGCTGTAAAAATAAAACCACATTTGAATAAAATATAAATGTATACTCTTTCTCTTTCAAGAGGGTAAATTAATGTTTTATAAAGCTGCGTGCGCGTGCTTGTGGGTCAAGCATTAGCATAACACGAGCCTTAAAATGTAGGGCTCATATTTATCCATAACTATACCGAGCTACAGTTATTGCAGCGAAATGGATTGCCTGCGCGAATGTTATGACTGAACTCTCTTAGTTCCTCTGTCAGGACTGAGCGGACGCACGTGCTATGTCACGGCCATTAAAGGAGAGATGTGCGTACATCATTCTCATGACTTACTCTTCGATGCTCATTTTTCTTTCTCAATGAATCACCTCATTCAGCCACGACGTCGATTTAAGTGCGCAAAGCGTCTTATTTTAGGTCGAATAAATATGCTAACGGGTGTAAAGCCAGCAGGCGACTCATAGTTTTTATTTTGTGTGTAAGTCGAGTGGTCTTCATCAAAATGGAGTATCTAGTTTGTAATTCTGATTAAATATCCGATATCTTAGATTCAACTTCTCCTAGCACAAGAACTATTTATTTTCGAGGGCATTTTTTTATATTTATTCATGATATTATCAACCTTGCCATGAACAAAGAGATACCTTCATGGATTAAAAAAATGTAGTCAACTTGTCGTGAAAGAAGCTAATATTTTAAAAAATTGATGAAACCAGTGTAAAAAATAAATTATTAACGAGTAATAATCGGATTCTTAAATTAAAAATACCTTTGAAGAATTCATTGCTCTGGGCGATTAACTAAAATGAGATGTGGAAATATTTTATTCGATGCAGAATGCAAGGGACGGCCATTTTGATAAGTTAATGGATGGCATGAGGATGTACTCGATCCGCAAGAAGAGGCAAAGTAGACTTAAATAACACGCGCGGAGAAGGCGGTGAAAGGACATACAAAATTGAGAACAACCCCAATAACTCGTGTAAGATTAGCGATTCATTTTATTGACTTAAACAAATCGAGAAAAATAATCGGATTTATGCATTCTGGAGCAATAAAAGATGTTGAAAGGACGTGAAAAACATATTTTCTGAAAAGAATTTCATTACCGGACCCTACCGACTTAGAGAACCGCCTGTGGGGAAGGCGAAAGATGACTTGCGGGTCCGAGGAAGCCAGCCTGCGGGTCGCGAAACGGAAGATGCGTGGGTGACTCCCAGCACTTTCAGCTTCCTCCCTTTGGGACGTGCGTGGCAGTGGGTAACCCACTGCCCGTGCGTGTCTACTGAGAGTGAGCGAATCGGGGGCGGTAAGGCGGCTCCGTTGGACATGAAGAGGGTTCCATCGAGAGAAGGACGACGAAGAGCCGGCCCTGGAGATCTCGGGAATACAAGTGAGGGACAGATGGAAGATAAGCGTGGAGTGGGAGGGAGGAGGCTCGTCAGCCTCCAGGGGTGGCGAGTGGAGGTGGTCGTTATGGCGAGGGCAGATTATCAGTGCGATAGGTTAAGGGATAGAGTGTGGGGAGAGCATGAGGACGCCCTGAGGGGACGTGGAAAGCGATTCCCTACAAACGGATCGCTTCTCGCCCGCCTCCGCCGCCGCTCCTTTAAGCCCCCTTCTCCTCAGCCCCCCCACCCAACCCCACTGCGAGGTAAACCTATTCTTGCCCACTCCCACACTTCCCTTGTCCCCTCCTCGCCGAAAGGACTTAGAGCTGAGCAAACACCGCCGCGTATCCAAACACGGATGAGGTTACCGAGCGGCGTTTGCCTGATTGTGTGTATTAATGAGCTTAAGCTCTTGTTGCACCGACAGCGGCAAAGGTAAATTAACACGAACTCGTAATGGTAAGGTTTACGAAAGCGAAACCCTCAAGTTGTTGTAAAATTGAGCGTTTATTCTTTGCTCTCGAGCGTCACCGCTGGATCGCGGTAAGAGTTCCTCGGGGAAAATCGGTTACCAGCACGAGCTCAGAAAGAAATGCTTGAAATATTTAAACAGAGATTGGCAAAAAAATACTGAAAAAAGGATCACTTATTATCTAAGCCTCCAGGCGCGGCGTTTTAAGTTCTCCAAAAGCTTTGTAATCTTTCAACTGTGAGTGACCTCCATTTCGGATTACATTCATCAGCAATAAATTGGACAATTATAATGTTTTCAAAATGTTTCAATTTATCTCATATATATTTATTGCAGTAATTACAGTAATTAAATTTATTAAGTTCTATCGAAAGCTTCTTGGTAGCCATTACCCATAGGCATTCAAGTTAGGACGTTTTAGCTTCAGCTGTAGATGGAGAGCGTCTTTTAAAACGGCATTGAATAAATGAGCCATTTTCTCTAAAAGTTAAGGAAACATTTACACTTTTTACGGCTTAAAAGTTGAGTTTATGAATACTGTCCTTGATGATTACATTCCCACTACCAAAAATATAATCAAGTGAAAATTAGCTCAGGCCAAGATTAGAATTATACAATTAGAAGAATAGGACTACCCCGATGGAAAAGTGGTTTTGATGGTAAAATAGAATCTCCATTCTTCTGTTCTCCGGGGTGAATGGTCTGTTTGCAGGTGAAATGTTCAAGATTTCTGTGGATTTAATTTCACCTCCTGGTGATTAGAGCATATTTTTTACATGTAGCTTTAATAACTTCGTACTTGTACTTAGAAGATGGTGATAAACAAACAATGTGGTCATATGAACAAAGGAGACATAGACTTCTTCGGATCACAGCAAATAGCACCTCTCAAAACGATAAATGACCGCTGCGATAATTTTCAGAAATAAGTTAATACAAACCCTATAATATGATTAATTCAGGATTTTGCGGAAGATATACAGTATTGCTAATACTTGCCCTTATTGATCTTTCACATCACATTTATTTAAGATTTAAAAAACAAAATGTAGAGAGGGCTAGACTGATGGACCAACATGCGTCCATGGATTGATCGAGAACCATCCGCAAATCCCACTTTGTTTTAACATGCATCGCTACCTGACTTCCTGCGTCAACCTCTCTTTCCGCCATCATCAACTAGCTCAACTCCTCATCCTCCGAGCCCAAAAATACTCCCACTGGAGATTGTCGTCGAATTAGTGCGCCTCAGCGAATCTCTTCGCTCCCCGAAGACGGTGAAATCCCGACTGATATGGTTTTTCCCTATTTCAGGCACAGTCGCACTTAAAGATATGAAACCCCGTTCTTCCCTCAAATAAGGTTTCATTTCTTTTTTCGAAAATGTTTTTGGAGCGTGCGGAGACCGAGTTTCCAAGGAGAAGAGTTGACAGGCATTACGAGGCTGCGAGTATGCGGAAGGAAAATGAGGCTCAGGAGAGGGAAGAGGGGGAGAAAGGTTTGAGAGGGCGGCGTCCCTCCACGGGAGTAGTTTATGGGGGGAAAGGGTAGCAGTCGCGCCTCGCGGGGGAAAACATACGGTTTCGATACGGGAGGCCCGGGGAAGGTGAGTTGCACAGGAGATGGGGGGGGGGAGGGAGGGAAGGATATTCCGATGGGATCGAGGAATGCGGCGGTGGGGGGGGGCGGTGCATCCAGCGGGAGTGGGTCTCTCCTCACTCCGTGCCTCACTAACGGCCTCCCTCCGCCCGCCCCACGAGAGAACACAGCCACGAGCATCGGGGGTGGAACGGGGGTCGGGGGGTGGCAGGAGGGTGGGTTGTTGGTAGAATGGGTGTGGTGACGGCAGTGACTTCGACAACTGAGTCGTTTTCTTTTGACGCCACGGCGGATTTAGATGGGTAGCGGCCTGGTTCATTGGTTTCATCCTGTAGCCGAACGAGTAGCTGGGGTCGGTGTGGAGGCATGATAAAATAAAAGAGGGGAGACGATGTTCTCCTGGGGGACCCGGAGACAACTTTTCCGGCGTGGTCGGGGTGAAGGTGGGGTGAGCGAGAGAGGAGGGGGAATGGTGGTGGAGCGGGGGCGACTTGAGATGTATTCGACGACCTAGTGGAGAGGGAGCGAGAAAATAAACGTGGCATTGGGAAAGGATTACATTTTAACCCGTCTCTTTGAAGACGTTTGCTTTTTTCTGCGTGGCATTTTAAGTGGTCCCTATACCTACTGAACCAAATTGATGGAGAGGAGGATTTATGAGTCCGCTTACGTGTCGTACTCTTTCGGCTTTTGCATATATGAATGATTTTTCCTATAATTTTTTGTTTGGCATAAAACATTTCCGACCAGGAGAACCATTTTTAATTCACCTAGCCGTAGTGATAATACGTAAGGAAAAATGTAATTATTTACATCTATTGAACTATAATATAAGCTATAAAATTACGTTTACAACAAGACTCACTCAATTCCACCCATGAAATAATTAGGACAGAAAAATCACGGAAAAAATGTTGAACCCATCATAGGTTCATCAAATCTAGCTTGGAAAAATCTCACAACACTAAGTATTACTAAGTTCTTTCACTAAGATAAAAATTTTAGTCACCCTTGTGTCATATACGTACGCCTACTTTAAGAAAATAACCTAGTATTTTAACATGAAACAATCTCGGCTATAACGAAACTTTTGTGATTACACCTATTTACTTCGAGGCTAACGGATAGGATTCATTCATACGTGATTCGAGGGCAACCGCGATTAATATTGAACTCGAGATAAGTCAGGTCTTAGAGTGGCACAGAAGAAACAGAAAACTTGACACCGCCAGAGTTAAGAAATAGACACTTCAAGAGTTGCTATTTTTTGAACGCTCGTGACTAAGTTTATTAATCCAATCGAAGCAAGGAAAAGGATACAACGTTAAAGCAGCTGCCAACGTAGATTATACTTCTTAAATGATTTCCGGCTGGAAGCTATTTGGTCCTTGCTCTTAGGTTGATGGCAGTTGGGAGATTCGTTGACATGCTTTCAGGCACCAGGGAATATTGATGAGGAACCAAAAGCGTCTTATGAACTATTAAGCCAAAGGAGCAAAATAAATAAATAAATTAAATATTCAATGATGACATAAGTCAGGCATAAATATGGTAGGTGGGTGTACATTGGAGCGGAGATGAGCCACTCTTCAAACATCCAACGACGTGCTGATCACCGGCTCGGAATAACTGAAGCCTGATTGAATAACGGATGGCACTGTGACGACTATCGTTGATGTCAATAGTCACCCAGAAGTAGTACACCTATTAGCAATATAAGGCATTTAATGCTTAGAATTCGCATAGAAATGATTTTTTCAGGTGTTCACTTTATTCTTCGTTCATGATCGTAAAATGTGATTGGAGTATTAGGTGTCCAGGTATCATAAAGCAAATTTAACCTTACATCAAAGAGATTTTGCGGAGGTCTTTGTTAGCAAAGATTGAATACCACTGGGAGATTCAAGCAAAACTTAATGCCGTAAATCTAGCCTGCAAAATCTAGGAAGTTAACCAGCACGAAGACAAAAATTAAAATTAGATTCAACGAAGTCCGGCGAGATGTTGTGGAATATCATTAATATAATGAATAAAACTGAATAAAACATAGCAATGTCCACTGAATTTTTATTTGTACAACGCGTTTCGACGCTAATGCGCCATCATCAGGTACAAAAATGTGAAACGTTTTGTTCCTGATGATGGCGTATTGACGACGAAACGCGTTATACTAATAAAAATTCAGTGGACATTGTTAAGTTTTATTCAGTTTTATTCATTTTACAAAAATAAACGTTGCAACTCAGGTTCATTACACACCGTGTGTAACATAAATCCATCAACTGATGAATGCAGATATGAGAAGACCAATTTGACTGCAAAACACTATGCCTGACTGATAATTCAAATGGTTGAATACCACATTTTTCAGTTACCAAAGTTTATGGCAAGTATATAAAATGCATTACCGACCCCGGTTCCACACAAAGCTTACTGGAGTGGCATGACGCAGAGCGAAAAAGGATATGTGCCACCACTAGTGATTCATCTCACGGTTCATTAGCAGCTGCATTGGCCTAAATGGTAAACCAATGTCGGGATTAAGTATTCCTTGCTGACAAGACAGGCTTTCGAAAAAAGCGGCCGGGTGCTGCATTGAGTCAAGGAGGAGGGCAGTCTGAGATCGTGTTCCCACAAATTTACGGCCAATTGCCGTTCAATTTTTTTTTCGACGTCCGTTTTTCCGTATCCTTTCAAACATACTGATTCTCCAGTAGCAATTACTGCGACCTAACCACGAAGATAGAAAAAAAGACCAGAAGAAAGAAAAGCTGAAAACTTTTCTCAATTCATTTCCCCACCACAAGCCGGCCCACAACGTTATGATTAGGACTCCCATTCCTCCCCCCATGTGCGCGCGGCGGCGGCGTCTTCTGCTCGGAGGGCGCACGTGGTTCCGGTTTCCGTTTTTGTAAATTTGTGTGAATGCCGCAGGAAAACACTCCCTTTGTGATTATCCCTTAAAAACCCGACCCCGAATGGAGTCTTCATATCGTGACGAAAACATCGCGCAGGACTGTGTCCTTTTATTGGGCCGAGCGCACAATAGCCAAAGGAGATGTCAGGAGGAGTTTATCATTGTTGGGACGGCTCATCCGACGCTCGGATGCTCCCGCGGCAACAATGATTCGGGGGTGACCCCTCCTCCCCCCGGGTCCGACAATGGCCGGCCCTAGCCTCCCGTGGCCGGGCCCTCGGCTCGGGTCGGCCCCTGGGAGACGCGGCTGAGGCGGCGTACGGGAGCGCTCCCAGCGCCGACAATAGGCTCGTATGCTGCCCCCCATTCATGCATGCCATGGACAGCACACTTCACCCATCCCATCCGTCTGAGACCCTCCCACGCTGCTGCCGTCTCCGCCGGTAAAGGTAAGAGGCACCTGGTAACGGTTCCGACGCGTAGGTGTTTGAAGGACTGTCAATTGTTCGGAATGTTTCGGTCGGAGATAATAAGGGGGTGGAAAATTTGGGTGAGCCCGCTGTTTCACGGCAAATCCCTGAGCATAGGGAGCTCGTCATGCTTCCCCCTTGTAACCTAAACGAGTCTCCTCCCAGGAATGCGAACGGTGGGGATTTGCGAGGCAAGGTAAACCACCGAAGGCCACGGAAGAATTGAGAGCTACCGCGTCCGAGGGAGCGAGCTTACGGGGCGTGGTGTGTCAAATAACATATCTACCAACGCTTTCAAATCCTCATCCGTCGTGAGCAGCGTATATGCAACGGATTACTGTCAGTGTGTAGTAATTCCTCAAATATCCAAATAACTTTCAGGTACCTGATATGAAACTTTGCACAGTGATACGCTGCACTCGGTGGCATGCATTACGACGACTGGAGGTGTCCGAGGCATCTTAATTTTTTGTTCGTAAAAATTGGATCAATTAGACAGGATTGATGTAACGTGTAATGGTTCATTCATATTTAAGCTAAAATCATGGTACCTCCTTTATTTTGCCAAACTATAATTAATATACCACGCTTTTTTCAAAATATCCGTTCTCTGTGCATTACTTTACCATAGTTTAACACTATAAGGTCGGGAGTTAGTTGCCTATCGATAAGGCCGGCGAGTGGTCAATTGACTGCTTGGCATTTTTTGGGGGTTTGCCTTGATCTCTCTGCATTTACATGTTACTTATTAATATTTTTTAATATTAACCATAAAACACTAAAAGTCAGTTAATATCAATCTCATACAAAAATTAGTTTTCGAGTTAGCGCAGAGAAAAACACCTAAACGGTCAATTGACCGCTATCCGGCATTCTAGTGTTAAAAGAGATGTTAAAGCGAGAGAATCCAAAAGTAGCTCGAACAAAAGGCCGTGTGTTCTGAATAAAATACCTCTAATACGTACGTGTTTTCTTTTCGCGATGATGTACGTTTCGCTCAAATTAGTTCGCTATTAGTTGTTTTGCTGGTGCCCATTTAATTTCAAAGAGGTCATGGAAAGACGAGTAATCTACGAAGAAATAAATAATCGCACTATATTTCAACTACAATTTTCGAGTTTATCGTCCTGAAGATGCTTTGACGTACATGCTTCAACAAGAGGAGAGGAACATCGCTGATATATCACAGCAAGCAAAAATGTATAAGAAAATGAAATAACCTTCGATGATACCTTTTTTTTGTTCTTTTCATATGGTAGTGATAGCTAAACTATATAGTTTAAGAATCGAATAGGTAGCAAAAGATGATGGCATAATGCACTGAAACCATGATGGGTGGCGAAAATTAAAGTGTGGAAGTTGCACAAGGTCCTATTTTCAAATATAGCAAAAGAAACCCTACAATCGCAGCTACCTGACAAGGAGGAGAAGAAACGATTAGGTAAGAAAAGTATGTGAATCGTGTTCTGTTGTACGAGAGAGACATGGGCGATAACATAATCTTCCTTAAATTTCCAATAATGCTAACTTCTCTCTCATCCGAAGAATAAGCTACAGAATCGGAGGTAGTTCCCAATGAGTTCATCCTCGTCCAATTTTGCCGCTCAGCACATGATGTTGCCCCCAGAAAACCTATAACTTGGGGTTAATACGTAAGCTGACTGCATTCCGTGGGCCCTATAGTTATCCCACCTACAGTTGCAAGGAGCAAATACTGCTACAGAGGGAGGACTGCTCGGGTCCTGCCTCATTTGGGAATTGCGTGCCCTCAACATGTAGCATATTTTTGCGGTCAAGTAAAAGGAAATGAAAGGAGGACCACATGATGTCACCTCCAGAAATACGATCTTGCGGGGGCTTACTGGTAAAGATAACTCGATGAATTGCAGTAGTAGTCGATAGCGTTTGCAAACTAAAGAGATTTAAGAGACGAACTTAATTGTTCTCCCTAGATCCTTGCGTTGAATAAAAACTGAAACTACGATCTTTAGACTCGTATTATGCCCAGCAATTTTGCGGCAAGTTTTTATTGGTTGTGGTATGATTATGCATGACTCCAGGGCACACGACCTAAATATATTGCCGTTACTGGCGAATTCCCATCCTATTCAAGCGTTCTCTCTCTACGGAGCGTCTGAGACTGTAAACTAATGCGTAAGACAGAGTACAGAATAACGCTATCGATTATCATTGATCGGTCCGTGAGCTCGATATTGCTACTTTCAGATTTTCTTCGCGTGGAAGTATGTGGAGAAGTCAGAGTGGAAGGCATTATATTTTAACTCTTGGTGGTTTACATTATAGGACAAAAGGTGAGAGATTGCGATGAAAAAGCATTTTCATCGCGAAAAAAATTATGGGCTGTTTAATTATATGAAGGAATCCCCATATCAGTCATACGATTTGTATAAACTTATATTGATTGAACTTTTAAGGCTGGTGTTATGAGTGGGGTATTAGATATGCATATAATCTTTGGTTTCAGGCTTGATTGAGTGGAAACGGAACATAACTGCTCTATAAAACATTGAGTAACTTCCACTGTGATAATATTTATTACGACCGGTTACGCTTTTACAGCATCTTCAGCCTGAAGAATCTGTAAAAAGCGTAACCGGTCTCAATAAATATGATCACAGTGGAAGTTACTCATTTTTTTTGTTGTGCAGTTAGATAGGCATCATTTATCACGCAGTGTACTTTCTCCATATTAATTCTTGAGAGAGCAAATACATGCGAATCCAAACCCTTTAGATGTATCTGAAGAAACCAACGCTTTGAATCTCACTTTTTCAGCAGATTATTTATAGTCGCGATTTAACTTCAAGAGTTAATTGCTGCTCTACTTCTCACTGATCCTGAGGATCTTTCTCGGAAAAATACGTGGTATTCCGTCATGATACGGAAAAATCTTCTATGCCTGCCGGTGTTTCGGAGAAGCAAAACAATTTGACGCGAGTAGCGCGCCGGCAATCTTCTCCACGACCGTGGCCGGCAAGTCAGTACGCTGCGCATTAAGTGCGACCGACAGGTAAACAGTTTGGCCATGTTGAGCGCTCGAGAATAGCAAACGGTGAGCGGGAGGCGGAGTAGTTGTTGGGGGCGGGGGTCGAGGGGAGGATTGAGGGAAGGTGGGGTGGGCGAAGGTGAGGGCAACCTGGGGAGAAAGAGAGAGAGAGAGAGATGTCAGGCATAGTCGTAGAGAAGAAGACCCTCGTTTCGCTGCGGTTGACCGACAGGGGGCAGCTGCCGGCTCCATTTACCACGCCTCCGCTTCGGGGATCGCCGGGGGGGTAGAGGTGGGGGGATGGGTGGGCGGAGGCGGGGAGGAGGCGGCGGCTAGGGGTTTGAGCGAGGAAGTGAGAGGTTTGGGAAGGAGTAGGAGGAGGAGGCAATCTGAAGAGTGAAATGATGCAGACTCCGGGGAAGGGCGTGGCCAAAAGTTGCAAAGAAGGAAGTCTATGCACGCCGGTGTGTATGTGCAAGCGAAAGGTGAGGTTCTGAGTTCGGGGAACGGCGCCTGTTGGGTTGAAGGGGGAGGAGGGGTGGAGAAAGCGGCCGCTCTTCTTGTGTGATGGGGGTGCAGGCTGGGGGAGGGGAGGATGGGGAGAGAGGTGAGGAACAGGGGAGAGAAAGGTGGGAGGAGAAGAGACTAGCGGAAAGCTGCCGAAGGAAATTTTACGGGCGATGGGGTCAGAGGCGGGAGAAAAATCAAAGGAAACTAAATTCTTTTTCTCATCAAAACGTCACGTCCAACCCAGCCGAAGGCACGGGGTGACTCCTCAGGGAAAGGGGCGTGCTACTGAAGTGTAAGCTGTAAAACCATGAAAGTTGGAAGAAACCGACATACCTATTGGGAAACCAGTTTCAACAACAACCTGAGCAAAAACCTTCCACCTCTTCATGAATACTCCTCTCTTCTTAGTCACTAGCCGGTGATTTTTTTCTCTCTTTAGTTATGAGTTGCAAACGCTCCGCTTTCAATCTCCAAGATCCTTCGTGAGTTAATTTCTGGAACGACTTATCGCCAATTTATGCTATTTCTCTCTCGAGGAATGATATGCAGGAAACAAGACAATTCCCCGATAGCTGGTGCAAAATGCGCAAACGAATGCTTTCAGATTACTGTTATTTCAGTATTACGTTAAATATAAAAAATAATGAGACTGTAACTAGATATCGGTTTACAAAATAATGCACTCATCATCTGGAATCGATGAGGAAAGTGCTTAAATGCGAAAAATCAACCCCGACCTTTCGGTTTGCATGGAGAATGATTGGGAAATATACTTTGAAGCATTTAGTCGTCCATTGACGAACCGAACCAAGGACTTTTGCAGACAAATAAATGCATACTAAAGGATCTACGGTGGAGGGAATGAAAATAAAACAGATTGGGATATGGAGGGACAATGAGGGACGTTTACGGATGGCTGCATCGGCCTCCATCGGGATTCCAAAGCGACTTAATCTTGAAGGGAGCCGCCTTGGTGACAAGCGGCTCAGTCAGTCAGGCTTCGAGATAGCGATCAAATACAAGGGCGCTTGTTATGCACGTTTAAATACGTCGCCACACATTAAATACCAGTGTAGCTCTCCAGAAGGATCGATAAAATGAAGTTCTTGAAGAGCTAGTGTCCGTATTGCCATCATTTCTCTCGAGTAAACGTACTTCGGACAGAGAGAAGACAAGATTGCGATTATAAAAGCATTTGTCCAAAAAAATTCTTAATATTGCAGCGTTTAATAGGTTGAATTATCGATATTTTTACGAACGGTTTAAAGTAAAGAAAATGAGTTACAGTAGCATGAGAGTGTATTTTATAGTGTTGTCTATGCACCATATTGTGCATGAGTTGCAAAGAAAAATGCTTATATCCCGTGTTCGGCAAAACCAAAAATGAATCAGTTTTTAAGCCTTGTTGGCAAAATAGTGAAACTCTTATTTAAGATTGAAGAGTATAAAATCCTCTCTTGAGCGCATCCATGTTCAGATGATCCATATTTGAGATGAAGAAGTTGTTTTAGCAGTCTCCAGCCGGCCAAGCTCTCAGAACGTCGTCATTCGAGCACCAACCTCCTTCACGAGCCTACTCTTGAAATATTTCCCCTTAAGCTTTCGCATCCGATCTCACACAATGTGGAGTCAATGACCTCGAATCTATAACTCATGACGGGAAATTAAGTATATTCACCTTACAATCGAAACATGAAATTATAGCCTTAATGATTAATTCGAAATCAAATTGGAATCTGGCCAAAAAACACCTGAGCGGGCTATTGAATTTAGATGTATTGGCATTGAATAACACAACATTGAGAGTATTAATACCATGAGCATATTTCAAAATATTTTCTTTTTCACGGTGAATCCCCACAAATTTCTCGCCTGCAATATACCATTACATGAATTATAAAAGAGAAAACACATACATATTGTAAATGATCTAAGTATATCTATATGGTTTAATTATTAACAATTGATAAACTAATGAGTATAACTGTAGAAAAAATAATTTCAGTTCCTTGTTTGGGTTTTCCATTTATATTGGGGTAGTATCATTTCCCTCCGTATTAGTTTTTAAAATTTTTAACAATATTTTCTGCGGGTATCTATTTAACAATATACTGCGGCTACAGTAGATCAACCAACGTACCGCCATCCATTCTGTATTTACACATAACATTCCTCATCCTAATCATTCACTTATCCGAAGGTTAACGAATTTTGGCGATGTAGTGCTAAGAATGGCCATGTTCGCTGCTCATCACTCGAGATGAAAGGAATAATTTCAACATGTAGTCATAGAAAGACATGACTTACTCGATTTATGTTTTTCCGATATAGTAAAAATAAGTCATTCAAATGCCGCTACTGATCAGCATGACCCGTAGCGACTAATTATATTCTGTATGGATAATCAAATAAGATCTTTTAGCGATGAAACAAAAGTCATAGCCGGAGAATGGACTTCTGATTTCATAATGAAATACGTCCATGTACACTCCATTCAGATATACATCGAGGTATATATTCGATTGCTTATTGCTATCTCGGTCCTTTGCGTGAGTACCTAGGTGTTTTATGCACCTACCTGCATGAAACTCTGTTCTTAAAATGAAGGCCCAGGTTACCCCTATGTAGACATCGACGAGTCGGATACTAATTCATTGTCAAAATTCAAGGACATACAGATGGCGATCCGGTGAGTCAAAATGGAGGCAACAAAATATGTGCCATAATAGTTCTGCCGAACATACTCTCTTGATCATATTAGGGCAATAATACGGGCGATTTCAAATAACCATTCTTTATTTAATCTCCTTTCACTATCTAACTCACCATAAGAAGTTTTTGCACAACAATTTAGCATGCTCCAAAGTATGAGTTTCTCTACCTTTCCGCATGAATGCACATAAAATCCAAGTATTGTCTTCAGAAACATTTTCGATCGGCTTGTAGAGTGAAAAATCCATATCTTGACTCGAAACGCGAAAACTGCCAGCATGCCTGTGCAAAGTGCATGCTCTTTATTCCATCCTTGAAATTCTGAGACACTAGTAAATGTCATGCTTCGTGAGACACGGCTCCGTACATCTCCACTGATTGCTGTATCTCTGTCTCGGTCCAAGTTGAGTAGGTGCACGCCGTGGAAACCACGAAAATTCTGAAATACGACCGAGGAGACGCTTTCTACAAACCCAGACAGATGCAATAAAAAGGGATCAAAACAAATGCTTTGCGCGATCTGAACCACCCGAGAGCGAAGAAAGTGCGCGCCGTTTCCCCTTGATGAACGCCTCTTAAGAGCGGTGGCGGAGCCTTCGTGGTCGACGATCTGAATGTTCCCGACCCATTTGCGCGCTCGAGCACTTGGGCGTGGAGACGTTAATACACCCCCCCCCCTCCCAAGCGCTATATCCGCGCTCTCCTAAAAATCCCAATCCCCAATACCTCCCCTTATCCGTCCTCTCCCCCCTCCGACCCCAACGCCCCCCCCCCCCACTTTTAAAATCAGCAGCCGATACCCGATTGGCGGATGGATCCGCGAAGGACCGCGATGGACGAGAGCAGTCATGACCCGCACCCTGAAAACGACGCACTCGGGAGCTTATCCTCGCAAACCCCGAAGCAATTTATCATAGCCGGCCAACGTGCATGGCGGGAAGCTATTTTCTAACGTCTGGTTCTCCTCTCTCCTCAATGCTCGTTACGTTTCATCCCCATTTTACGAGGGAATCACCTTCAAAACATCGAAGACTTTTAAATACCATTTTCTTCACATTCCGATAAAATCTTTCATTCGTGAAGAAAGAGGTTGATCGATAGGATCACCTATTTTTGGAATGATACTGAGGCTTTTGGGTCCTTTTTTACCAACCAATCTTTAATGAAGTGAATATATAATGATAACACAGTGTGTCATCCACAACTTACAACAACCACCTACCTTCCATTCGAGAAGTTTAAATGGGAGAGATAATTTTAAAAATTACCGGGAAAGAACATATTTCAAGGACAATACATTAGACGTGATACTAAATTTCAAATACTTGAAATGAGGCAGATTAAGATGTCAGATTGATCTGAACAATGTAAACTTTTATTAGCTCTTATCTAACAAAAAAAGAATATTTCACACCCTTGAAGTAATATATTGCACAGTTGGAGGCGAAAAATCTTACTGATAACATGCACATTCGATTCACCGCCGTTAATTTCATAACTCTCGGTGACATAATCTGAATCACAGGCTTTGAGGCAATTATGTTATTAAGCTATCACTGCTCCTTTTAATAGCCTTACACCACTGCTGTCAAGAATATTAATCGCTCTTTGCTGCATGTTACGCATACCCCCGTCTGGTACATGTCTGAGACACATGTGACGTGTGTATGCATTGAGAATTGAGCTCGAAGAACGGCATATGATGGCATTACCATATCAGAGTGATAAATTGTTTCACGGAACATCTCCTCTCATCCTTTCTTGCTGTTCGCTACGTTGTACTACAGTGGAGATGTAGGCGCAATGAAGACGTTAGGGTGTCATCAATCACGTTATACAGCAAGGTTGAATTACAGAGAGTACGTCTTGACTTACTTTGTACTTCCCTCATTTACACGATTTTAATGAAATTTTAAACTTAAAAATATGAAAATATCAAATGCTCATCATCATCTACAATGGTAGTTACATAAAATAACAGTTTATATCATATTGTAAATATATTTATTCATTTTTTGGTAGTAAAATTTTTAAGTCAATGCAAGAATTGGATCATTTAAATAATATAAACTTTATATATATTTCTTTATAAATCTTTCTTTATATATAAATATTTCTTCTCTTGAAAAACTCAATGTCGCCACATGAAAATATTAGTTCGCTCGTACTCAATTTCGGGGCGATAATTATAATCAATCGCAATGGATACCGATTCGCCACTTCCAGTTTCGCAAAAGTATTTTTTTTCTTGACAGAATTTTGAAAAAAAGCCTAGATATTCAAATAAAGATGGCATGATATTGATTCCGTCAAGGTTTCTCTCGCAGCTTGCTCCGAAAATAACCAGAACTGAAAAGTCCAGATCATCCCTCCATTACCTATATACGCCCACTAAAGTGTTCTGCTGTAAGTTTAAAAATGCAGTGTTAGGTTAGTATTCCAGAATGAGTAACTATTTCACTATTCAAAATCAAAAATTTTCAATTAAAAAAGGAAACAAAAGAGATTCCTTCCTCCACTGCTCTTTGTCTAAACAGTCCGTGCTTCGGCAGTTGTTAAAAGTGAGGAATTGTCGGGTGAAAGTGATCGCTAGAGGAGCAAATTAGGGTGGAGGAGGTCCCCGTCATCCGACCTTCATTCCCATTGGCGATGCTCTATTCATCCCTCACCGGCACTAATGCTCACCGGGAAAAAGGAATCCATAAAGGCTTTCAGCATCGTGCAGTGATTCACAATGGAAAATTCGCGAAATGGAAAAAAAATAGGAAATTGGATGTACATGCAATGAAAGCTTTGACAGAAAAACGGGGACATACAAACCGTTCACTATAATTAAGTACATTTCACAGCTTATCTAAGCTAAATTAATTTATATTAATAACATAAATGCCTGTTGAATAAAGGAGAAAGCGTAGAAATTTCACTACGACCGTTTTCTTCAATATAAAAATACTTCATTATCCTCCAATTGATGATAGAATACAGTTACGATTCAACAAGGACTTACCCGTGAAAATTTCAATCTCTTGCCAATCCTCAGTAGTACAAACTATAACTTGAAGACGTGGATGACTAGTGAAGTTATAAAAAAAAATTCTGACCTATAATCTTGACGCTAATAACTTTCAAGGCCTCATTCAAGTCGAGCGCGGTGACCCGATGCGTCCCCTGACCGCAAATTCTTCTTCGGGTTAAACTGTATCGCGACTGTTCCGTGAAATACTCCCAATTCATCCGAGGCGAGGGCACTTTTTCGGTCGATCGCATCGCGATTGTGAGATGGAGAGCAGTCGACCGACGAACGACAAGTGGGCAAATGATCGCGAGCAGCGGCCGACGTCTCGCGGGAAATGTTTCAGCGGGGAGGAGGAAGGGAGGGGGGGAGTGGGGTAGGGCGGAGGAGGGGGGGAGGGGGAAGATAAGCCCAGAGAGTGAGATCCGTTGTAAAATTGCTGGTGTCGATCGCCCGGTTACTCGCGGCGGTGGCGATCTCCGAGGATTACTGGGAGACCACCCGGTCGCGCGCTGCTTTATCGCTCCGTGGACTGACTGCATTCGGCCCCTTGATTGTGGCGCGGAGTGACGTTGCGAAAGTTGAAAGGGGGGGTGGGGGTGTTGAGAGGAGGAGGTGGGAGTGCGAGGGTCGCGAGCGAAAGAGTGATTCATCGGAGTGAGACGGAGCCAAAGACAAGAGGCAGAGGAGGGAGAGTGCGGTCAGTGCACTGCAACTGGACCGCATCCGATCCGACGCCGCCCCCTTCGCTCCTGCCTCCCCTCCCGCACTCCGTATTTATATTGGATGCAGATACGTAAAGTAATCCCACGCCAACAATCGCAGACACGCACCTCTTCCGCCCCGACCCTCACCGAACCGTCCTCGCTGTCCGACTGACTGAACGACGGGATGGCATCTCGTCCCAAAACATTTTGACCAACAAAAAAAAGGCATGGAATTTCACTGCTTCTTTATTCGCTTCCCCGTAAACAAATGTCGCTGTATAGGAAGACAGTTTTCTCTGATTATTTTGAATGAAGCCCAACGATAACAAGCATGATCATGAGTGAAAAAAATAAACGATATTACTTCCTTCGGAAATTATTTAGGAGTTTGAGATTAAGGGGTGTTTTCCTTGACATGCGAAATTGATAATTGTTTTGCAGTTTCTTTTGGTTAAAATTTTCAAGGCTCCAAAATGAATAACGACTCATTGAACTTGGTACAAATCTTCATTCATAAGACCTCTCCCTCCATAGGCCGTAAAGCATAGCGAATTGACCTACCGCTTGACCTTGCCACAATTTGCTCTCAGAGGACTCGGCAGATAAAGACAACAGTGTAATGGGAGACGGATGATGATATAGTTTTTCATGACTCCTTTGAGATTAAGCGGCAGAATGCTGTGGATGAAAATTAACTCGAGACAAAATTGTCCAATGAAAGTTAACTGAGGAAGCAGTAGCGAAGCAGATAGTTGGATAATAGGAGTGAAGACGTTCAACTTAAATATGAAAGGGTTGCATTCATGCATTCGTTAAAGCCATAAAACCGACTTGCCTCTCAAACGCCGGTGGTATATGGAATGGGTTTTTCGACGCGCTCTTCAAATGAAGTTGCAAATCAATGCAACCTCATATTCTACACTTCAACCAGGAATGTTAAATTCTAGTACTTGCGTTACGAAGTATTATCAAGCTTATTAGAACGCTTCGATTTTTACCATTTATAATGAGCTGCAGTAAAGTAGGTATTTAATCTCATACATTTTCTTTCCAATGAGGTATCGGAAGATGCCTATTTTATCAAAATATTAATGCTCTGTTCACTCCAGCGCCACAAAATTACTTATGTTTTTATCTTAGAACTTCTTTCCGCAGTACTTCTTCGGTAAATTTGTCCTTCCACTTGATCACAATTTTCTTTTTATATCTAACACCGAATTCCCTTGGCTTTTGGTCCCTGTCGTCCCGATACCTTCAGATTCTCAGCATCACTACCATAGAAAGGCGAGCTACACATTTTCCGGCAGAGAAGTCCCTTACTTGCAAGCTTGCGTAGCTAGCTAAGGGGAAAGTCAATCACGAATAAAAAAATTTGTTGAGAATAATATTTATAGCGGATTACTTTATAAGTTACAAAATTTTCTATCATTTAGGGTGAGACATAACAAATTTTATTATAAAAACGGAGAATATCTGGTCGTTGTTTAATACGGTTAACGATTTCCAGATAAAACCCTCAAACTTTTTTCTAGTTTTCTATTTAGCCCATACCGTCGTATAAACGAACGCTGCGAGGAATAGTTGATGAGAAGAATAGCTCTTTCTAATTGTGCTACTCCTTACTCGTCCTTAAAGCTCTGACTCTTTGATCCACACCCGAGAGAAATTCCAACATGCAGGTAAAATAGATCTGGGTAAAATACTTATGAATGTTAGCAAATACGTAAAAATGACTTTTTTGCGCCTTCCCAAATCCTGCTTAAATGAGGAAATGAAACTCCTATCAAGCCTTGAATGCAGTTAGTGAATGATCTTACACTACATTGTCCTAGATAAAAGAGAGATGTAGTTCCAATTTAATCACTGGATACTATTTGTCTTTGGAGTTCTTGAAAAATCCTCAAAACAAAGTTAATTTACCTTCCACAAGTCCTTTGCTCCTTTATTGCCAACTCCATTTCGAGCCGTAATTTTAAATAAACTTGTTCATCGGTAACCAGAACAAGCTCTCATTTCTATTTTTAAACTGTATATGCTCAATATTTTCTCTCTCACGTATAAAGAGCCGAGTATTGAAGAGAGGGATAGTGGTACTTGAGCTATTTGTAAAGCAACGAAAGGTGTAAACGGTCGCAAGAAGGAGGAATAAAAAAATATACGACTCCCATTACTCTTCGCTGGAAGCAAAGGGTTGTTGAGGAGCTTTTGAGTAATAGAGGGGGGTAAATAGCCGAGAGCTACAAGTGGTGTCGTACATTACGAGCCACCATGGGCGTGGGCAAGGGCAAAAAAAATAAAGCGTGCACGCCTTGACGCTCGAGAGCAGAACAATCCCCCCTAAATGATGTGGGAAAGAGGGAAGCTGTCCGTCTCCCACCTCCGCGCTGGAGAGATCGGTGGGCAATCCAGTCTAGAGAGGGGACCACTCTCCGGGGGTTGGACGGGTGAGGTGTCGGAGGAGGCGGCGGGAGTCGGGGGATATATGGTGGGGGCGGCGGTGTGTGTGTGTGGGGTGGAGGGCGCCCGCGCGATAGGAATCAAGAGTGGCTGCCCAAAGGGATGGACAGGGACGGCCCTCCGCAGTCGTCGCTGTCGTCTCGGGTGCAGTGTCTCAGTGATTCGTGGGGGCGGATGGGGGAATGGGTTTGTCTCCCTTCTTTATCGGAGAGGTGGTGTGCAGGGAAGGTGGGCTAGTTAGCGGGCCGGCGGCGACGGGGTGTCCCATTTCCCCCCCCCCCTCTCACCCCCTTCCAGTCCGGGCTGCATGTGCCCAACGTGACCGGATGGAAGCCGAAAAGGATGCTGGGGAGGATCTCGGGTCTCCTCAACCCTTTCTCCCGTGGGAGAAAGGAGTCGGTGGGTGGGGTCAGGCAGGACGGCGTGAGAAGGGCCGCAGGAGATGAGGACGCGGCGAGGAGGTGACTTATCTTGGGGACGGCACTCGGTGGCAGGCATGAGAAAAATGGCACCTGGAGGAGGAGCCGAGTAGGCCGCACTGATTAAAAGGAACGGGGCACTCCGTCATAAGGCACAAAGCGAATAGAGATGAGGTCGGAAGCGACGGATGAAAGATGACCTCTACAGGAAAACCTTCCCGGCAATACCTCGCGTTATATTGCAAAATAAACGTAGACTTTTCATCAGATACAACAAGGTAAAAATCAACAGCGTGGAGCTCAGGATTGCCTGCTGTCCACATTCGAAGGGTACAAAAAATTTGCTACAGTGGCTATTATTGAAGAATTTCTGTGGTCTAATTCAGCTGCGCGAAGTACAGCATGCTTTCAAGCATCTAAAACTGACTTGTAATTGAGAGAATCAGCTTGTTCGGGCCATATTTAATTAGATTATTCATAACCTGATATAATTTATTTGTGTACTATGTAATTGTTATGCATGTCCCGCCGACAAGACGTATGATCTGACGGAATATAAATGTAATTTGAGTATTTAAAAAAATTAACTGTTTTTTAATGTATTTATGAAGATATTATAAGGCAACTACTGCGGAATAAGCACTGTGTAGGTAACGAAAAAAGAAAATAAATACAGTACTTCGGAACAGAAAAACGTATCAGTGGAGAATTTTTTCAATTAATAAAAGGTTTTTAACTGAGCAAGTTATGATAATCAAATGAATTTTTTGTTTCGTAATTACTATCTGTGCTGTTTTAACAAGGCATAGGCGATATTATTTCATGAAATGTATTAATCGGTCAATTATAACTATAATTTCGCGAGCAATAATTTAAAAGCTTTGCCATTTAAAACATGATGAGGCCAGCTGTATATGGACTGGTTTACTAAGCACATTTGTTTTACTCACTCACTTGTTTTCAACATTTCTTCTACCAGAGTTGCTAAACGCTGATCTAAATCTATTTTCGCTCCTTCACTTCCGCTAAATGGAATTAGGATTAATCAAGTTTACAATATCGCTCTGTACTGAAACAATATTTTATGATGAACTATTATTTCATTGAAACTAAACTATATTACTCGATGGAAAGACGCACCTCGGATCCACATGAATACGACCTCTCACAACGAATGACGCAGACACAGTTAAAGTAGTACAGGGAAAATGTATGTTTACGGATGAACCACGTGGATTAATTATTTTTTCGCAAGAATAAATAGTTTGAGTCAAGATTCCATTCGAACCATACAGGAGGAACAAAATATTTCTCCTTCGCCTCATGAAAAATGAGAAAGACCAGATACCTAACTGTGGAAGTTACCACGATGTCCAATTGCGTTACAGCTGAAGCCAGAACTCCGAGCGTTGCGCGGAGAGTTTTATTTCCTTCGGCACGACCACTTAAGCATTCCGTCCTCCAAGCATTCGCACTCAGGGACTTCTGGCAGTTTTGAGAATCACTTCAGCCAATCTCCCATTCCATCCTCCCGACGGTCGCCAGTCTCCGAAATGTGGACATAACGCCGACACTTTTGCGCCTCGTACGGAACAAATCATTTAAGAGCACGATCTAGATCTCACACCAATCTTCCTGATGGGACGTTTATACGCAACCCCCGAAGGCCACCATCTCACCACCAAAGAGCTCTGCACCATTTGCGGCACCGCGTCGTCGCTCGATTGAGTCCCGAGTCCAGATAGCATCGAATTTCTCCGGAGTGAAAAATGTCATTTGAGTCTCAACAATCGAGTCTACTTAGTGCAGGCCGAAGGATGCATTAAAAGCAAAGTCCTCCCTCCACCCACACCCTCGGTCCAAGGACACACGCTCATCATTCCGGCACCCGCTCCTCCCCACTCTGGGTGCCGTGGCGGGGGGGGGGGGGAGGGAGGACGAGGAGAGGTGCGGTCGAGATGGAGGGGCGGAGGAGGAGAAGGGTGGGCGCCCAGTCCACGAGGGTTGGACGGCCAGAGAGAGCGTGGGGGGGAGATGCAATGCCTCGTTTGAGACAGAGGGAGAGAGATCTGCTTGGGTGAGTGGCGGGCCTGAGAGATAAGAGGAAGAAGTTCACGGCATTAACATTGGAGAGGTTAGGGTCTCGCGTGCGTGAGTCCATGTGTGCGTCCGTGCGTGTAAATGAGAGAGAGTGGGGGAAGAGAGAAAAAAAGATTAGTACGAGTGGGAAGAAGATGGACGACGTATGAGATTGTAGGGTAAGGTTATGTCCGAGGAGGCGCGGCCCCGTCGTCTACGCACAAAATGATTTAGCTCCCCCCTTGAGGAACAGAGGAAGGTCTTTGCGGCAGGCGGGCCGCTCCCACTCTGCGCCCGGAATAAAAACAAAAGGGCCGCGAGGCAGAGAAAGGGAAAGGATTTTGGGTGGGGAGGGAATGGGGAGTGGTGCCATTGGGGGTGATAGAGGGTTGTTAGCGTGTTACGGGGCGAGCGCCGAGGGGTTTTTTTTTTCGGGAATGCCGCGCCACAGCGGTGGACGCGAGGGAAGATTTACGAATGCAACTCGGCGAGGGGTGGGCGCCACAAAACTCGGCACCTGGATGCTCTCCGGCGTGAAGGTTTGGAGGAATTGAGATAAGCAGACGAGGGGCGGGCTTGAAGTGATGAAGTCATAAGGAATAAATTAGTCAGAGGTAGAGCTGACTGCATCATAATTATTAGGGAAGTTCGGAAGTTTTCCCACGACGCCAAGTGCAATCCACGCAAAAGTTTGTGCAGCTAGTTGCAATGCGGTAACTGATATTAAAACGTGATGCGGAGAGACGCACTTTTTTTAGACGCACGATGTGATGAAATAAAATCATAGTCATACTGTTTTTTTATGCTTACTAATGATTCAAACATGGTTAAGAAGTCAAATACTTAGTTAATTCCACTACATTGTGAAATTTGTGGAATTAACTAAGTATTTTACTTATTGACCATGTTTGATGCGAGTAATTTTCGGCTCCGGTGGTGGCGGGGTAGAGTCCTCGCCTGCTAAACCGAGGGTCGTGGGTTCGAGTGCCGCCTGGGTGGGTTTTTCACCACCCAGGACATGGATGTATGTCAAGTTCTGTTGGTCCGGTCCCTGGAAAGCCTGATGACAGGCTCAGCAGCCTATAGGGATTCCGGGGACATACGTGCCAACAGAATCGTCCGGCAAGAAAAAAAAGTGACGCCTGAGACCTTCTTAAACGTTACTAATGATATAGAAATCCACGCACCAGGTTACGTGATTGTTTTTCCACAAGGTACATCAATAATTATGGAAATATTTTTATCCATACATGAAAAAATCTCAAGGATAAGTGTTTTATAAATATTAGAAAATCGATGATAAACTTTTAAATGATGTATATCCGCGGAAAATATTTAGTCAGAGAAACCTAACCATTAGAAAATTGGCCGAAATACACCTACCTAAGTAGAAACATCGTCAGAATCGCTTACCCCAAACATATTTTCTGAAAAATTTTTCTTTTCCGCAGTGCACAGAGAAAAAATATGCTGTATATTTTTACGTATAATTATAACTAACCAAATTTAACTGGTAACAAAAATACCATTGGTGCATAATTATTGGGCTGGGAGCAGCATATAAATGACGACAGAGTGTCGGAGAACATTTTCAAGCATTTGAACATCAGACTGAACTAGTATCCCAGCGGTCTCCCTATGGATTTTTGTTTAACTCTGCTCATTGGATGACAATAGGAAATATTACCTAGTATTTCTGTTTACTTATATTTTTCGTCCTTATTTCTTTATTGCTTATTTCGTGTAGTAAAAATGACGCGTGATGCGAAACCATGCGTCATTGTTCTCGAAAAAATAGCAATAAACTCTGTAAAGAGGAATGTCTTCAAAAGATATTACTGCACGTGGCCTTCGTGATTATAAATCACGGAGACCAAGGAAAATCAACCGTGAAACGAGTTCATAAGAGACACAAAGGCATGGTATTCAACGCCTCAATCAACCAGTTAATAGTAACGCGATACACTATAGGAACGCCAATCTCCAGCCTACGAAAAAAAAAACAATTGTCACCATTTCACACGCGCCACGGTCGTGATAAACTGCTCTCATTAGCCCCCACTCATTAATACGAGAGCGACTCCGCGATCCAGTGGAGCCACTCCTCGCTCTCGAGATGGACGAGCTAAAGCGAAAAACTACTGTCGCGGAGCGCCAGACGACGACGGCGCGTCGGGGGCGGAGGGGCGGCGGGGGCCTGGCTCAGGGCGGGGGGGCAGCACGCCGCCACGCCACTCGAGGGCGCGCACTCACGTGGTAACGGTGAACGCGAAAGATGTTGGGGGGCGGGGGCGTGTGGAGGATGGGCAGAGAGGCGGTGGTGGGAGAAGTAAGACGAGAGGCTATGAATCAATGGATGCGGGGAGGTGAAGCGGTGGTGTTGATGCTTCGTGGAATGGGGTTGGCGCACGGGTGGGCGCGGAATAGGACCCATAGGTGCGGGTATTTTCGGGGGTGCAGGGGGCACATCTACCGGGGAGGTCCGAGGAGGATATGGGGGGCTTAAAAGTGAAGGGAACATGCTTGCCTCTTCAGTTTTTGACACGGGGGTACCACGGAGAATAGAGGAGAAAGGATAACATGAAGGAAGGGTGTCTCGCCGTGCATGTATATACCTACACACATAACGATTCCCGGGCGGTTTTTGCCTCCTGGGTGAGAAAGGTTGGGAAGAGACTCGTGGTGTTTAGTGTACGGTTACCACGGGACTGTGAGTCGCAGCGGAAGAAACAAGGGAACGACGATGGGAGAAAGAAAAAGAAGAAACATTCACCTCAGATACTCGCTGTAAATCAAAGACGATAGGAATCCACTGTCCCTTATCTCCGCGACGTGAGCGAGATCCAAACTGTGTCCTCGTCCCAGCGACTCGGATAAGATTCGCCACCCCTGAAACGCCACGGGGTCTTTTCCACGCCCCTCGACGCCCATCCCCTCCCCCTTCCCGGCCCCGAAGACGCGCTGCGCACAGGGCCTCGCCGAAAATACAACTGTCTCCCAAACCCTGGCCGCTCTTTTTTCTCTCCATTTTTCAGTGCCACTCGAGAGGAAATACGATTCAACCAGGCTCATCGCTCGAGGGCGTATATTTTCTTTTGTAATCAGGTCACTGACTTAAGCAAAACCTGTTACTGGATAAAAACGCGAGGAGTGATTTTTCTCCGCTGGGAATCTTCCTTGTCAGGGCAGAGAGGAGAATGAATAATTCCGTTACGTGAATAATTGTGAGAGGTGAAATGATGGACGTTCCTATACGCATTGGTCAGGCGAGAGGCTTGATTGTTGTCGAATTAATCATCAGCGGTTTAAGATCGATTTCTTTTGGTTGTAGCTTATCAAATATCGCACGCACTAAGCATTGTTGTTTTCTCCTGTTTGAAAAAAGAAGCTTTAACTCTTTGCCTCTTTTTCACTCGCGCCATCCAGAGTTCACTTTCTTCTCTGACCTCTTCCCATTCTGACCAGAATTCTCTCCTCCCTCGTACTTTCGGAGTGCTCATTACCACTCATTACTCCATCCTCTCTCTTCCTTTGCTTCATATAAACCACAACAAGCTGCCTTTCCCCTCCGCCGTATTGAGCACCACTTCCTTCGCTTTTCCGGGCATCCGACTCACCCCACCCATCCTAGTCCTAACGCATAATTTTGGATATCTCTGACATGCACACGTTCCCTTTCGTCATACTTATGGTTTGTTAGCCATGCCATGCTACCCTCCGAATAAACCACCGCAATTCTTTCCATCACGCAGTGTGACGGTGAATCTCAACGTACAAAAGGGAGGTATTCACTGGTGGTACCTTTGTCTACTATACAGTGAGCGATCTGGGTGTACAAACAACCGATTTTCAGGATTGTAGGTGAAGCGAAATAACTATGATCGTGAAATGTTTAAATGGCGTTTGATGTAATTTTCATTCCGGCAACTAGGTCATTTTCTTGCGTGTACCGGATAAGGAAATACTGTACTATTACTTGGATAAAAAAAGGTTTAAAATTTACATTTTGAACATTTTTACCCACGAATGTAAACATTTTCATTAGAAGCAATGGAGAGAGGCTAGAACAGCTCTTCGCGTAACGTATACGGAAAGATCGTCGACCTCTGTGGAGGACAGCCCCGCAATTACCATTGCCGGCACTTCAACGAGCTCTCAACAGGTGGCAAGGACGCGTGTGACGTCACCGCCCGAGAATAAGCGCACTCCCGCGAGAAAGAGAAAGGACCCCCTACCCCTCTACTCCCCCTTCCCATTTCCCCTCTCCTCACCCCTTCGATCTCCCCTCCACCCTCTCCCATTCACCCCATTTTCGCCGTCCGCGCTACACCCCCTCCCCCAACCTCCCATGTCGCGCCCCACCCGTGATCCCACCCCGCTCGCGAGGGTCGGAGGTGTGCAGACGAAGTCCCCTCTACACCTCCCCCCACTAGCGGCCACACCGTGCATTAATTAATCGAAATGCTTCTTCGCTCTGTCACTCGATGAACTGGGTCGAAATTTTTTCCTCGTTACTCTCCTTCTAGGGATTGTATATTGATTTTCTCAACCTCTTGCTACGGTCAAACGAAGTGGGTGTCTCAAGAGTTTGAAACGGAGGGTCTGAAACTAAAGGGGAACTTTCCGTCATTGGAAGTGAAATAAGAGTGAAAATTTAAGAATGGCTTTCATTTTGGCAGAGATGATGAAAAAGAAAAACCTCTTAGTAAATTACACACTTAAACTTTTATTACCGACCTAGGTTTCGATTGCCTAGCAATCATTTTCAAAGGTGATGATTTCAAGGCAATCGAAGCCTATGTCGCTAATAAAAGTTTTAAGTGTGGCATTTACTAAGAGATTTTTCTATTTCGTCATGTCTGCAGTAACATTCCACAAAGTTACGCCTTCAACCATTAAGGCTTTAATTATGTTCATCCATGAGGAGTAACTGAAAATATTATCATAGAGTCTGGGCCTGGAATCAATTTCCGCCAAAGGAAATAATTAGTTCCTGCAGGATGTTCAAAATGAAGTGGGCACACACATGCAAAGCATGCAAAAGCGAATTTGAGACCCAGTCCTATGAATTCCTCGTACCTACACACGAATTCGTGACGGAACAAATGACGACACAGGTATGGCAAATGATTCCAGGCCTATGCTGCAGTTTCCGAGTAAATAAAATATTCTATTGCTGAAGAACTGCAAAAATTTAAGATTTTTTAGCTTAAAAATCCTATTTTAGGAAAAAACGAGACGCATACGAAAATCGAATGCAAGAATTCAAAAATAAAGCAAACAAAGAGACCACTGCACCAAATCTTTTTCTACGTACAAATTAATTACGTACCTTTTAACATAAATTATGTCTTACTGATACCATTCTGATGCACGCGATGGAGCAACTCGTAAACAACCTGTTCGTTGCTTACTTGTCGTTCCTCGCTTTTGTAAGAATCTCGCGCGTCAACACTCATTTTTTAAAACGACTCGCGCTCCACCTATTGCAAAATGGATTTAATAATTTATAAACCTTTGCGGACGCGCGCACAACAATTCACCAAAGTTTCATCGCAATCTGATGAATGGTATTGGAACGGAAAGAAGATAAACAAACAAATATTCATTTTTATACATTAGATCAGCAACGATTTTGGATGTGAATATAGCTTATTCCCATGTATTCTATTTGGATATAGATTATGCAAAATTTGTAGAGATTCAAGCGCATCGGATTGTCTTTCAGTGAATCGCTTTTTATATAAATAACATGGAACCTGGAAGCGTTGAAGGGGGAGAAAAGGAGGGAATACCAAGAGATAGTGGATGAGAATATAGGAGAAGCCAAAGAAGCAGGAACAATCGAGGAAAAGTGGGAGAATATAAAAACAAGCATTGTAATAGCGGCTGAGAAAACAATAGGAGCAGCGGAATTGACGAGAGTAAAGAAGCAGTGGGTTGCGGAAGAAATGATTAGGAAAATGGAGGAGAGAAGGAATTGGAAAAATGTCAACACCGACCAGGGTAGGGCGAAATACAAGGAGCTAAATAATCAACTAGGGAGAATAACCAATCGGGCGAAGGAAAATTGGTGGAGAAGGCAATTCGAGGAAATGGAGAAACTGCAAAAGGAAGGGGAAGTGGGTGCGTTATACGCTAGGGTAAAATTGCTATCGGGAGGTAAGAACGGTACCAAAGATTAAGGACAAGAGAGGTAGAATGCTAACCGAGCAGTGTGATATCCTAGAAAGATGGCGAGAATACAAGGAGGAGCTATATGACAGCAATAGTAGACCAACTATTTAAGATGTAGAGGATGAGGGAAACCTAGATGAAGATAACCTCGGGCCAAAAGTTCTGGACAGTGAAATAGAGAAAGCATTAAAAGAGATGAAGGTAAGAAAAGCTGTAGGAGTAGATAACACACCCTCGGAATTGCTAAAGAGTCTAGGAAGTAAAGGTAGGCAAGCTTTTTTCGAACTCATACGCAGGATCTACGAAGGAGTATGACCGGAGGACTTTGTGAAAAGAGTATTGATTCCTATCCAGTAAAAGAAGAATGCATCAGAATGCAAGGACTACAGAACAATTAGTTTAATTTCACACGCAGCCAAATTTTTACTTCGAATTATCAATAGAAAGTTGGAGAGTAAGGCCAAAAACTGCTTAGGCGATGACCAGTTTGGGTTCAGGAAGGGAAGGTCAACTCGGGATGCGATAGCGGTGATGAGAACACTTAAAGAAAGAAATAAAGAGTATAATCAGGACGTTTTCGCATGCTTTATTGATTTTGAAAAGGCTTTCGACAGAGTAAATTGGAATAAATTAATGGAGTTACTAGAGAAAATGGGAATAGATTGGCGAGACAGGAGACTAATTCGAAACTTATATGGGACGCAAAAGGCGCAGGTGAGGGTGGCTGATGGTGAATCAGGGTGGGCAACTCTAGGTCGCGGGGTAAGGCAAGGGTGTCCGTTTTCGCCGTTGCTTTTCAACATTTATGCTGAGGAAATGGTAAGACAGGAATGGGAAGAAGTTGAGGTTGGAGTCAAAGTGGGAGGGCATCTTGTAAAATCGGTTAGATTCGCGGACGATCAGGCATTGGTTAGTGGATCTTCGAAGAGGCTACAAGCTTTGGTAGATGCTTTAGATATGTAGTGCGGGGTATTCGGAATGAAGATAAATCATAAGAAAACAAAAGTAATGAGATTCTCTAGGACGAAGAAAGCGAAGCTTGTGATTAAAGTTGGAGGACACAAACTAGAGCAAGTAGAACAGTTTAATTACTTAGGTAGCACGCTAGAGGAAAATGGGCATAGCAGTAAAGACATACGGAAGAGAATAGCGCTAGCTAAGGGGCGTTTAGTAATAGAAGAGAGCTGATGACGGGGACACTGGGTAAGGCTGTGAAGAAGAGGCTGGTGAAGAGTTTGATATGGAGCGTAGCGTTGTATGGGGCAGAAACGTGGACCCTGAGAAAGGAGGACGAGAATAGGCTGCAGGAATTTGAGATGTGGGTGTGGAGAAGAATGGAGAAGGTTAGATGGACGGAAAGGAAGACTAACGAGGAAGTGCTGGAGATGGTGGGCGAGGAAAAGAATCTTTTGAATGAAATCCGGGAAAGGCAGGGTAGATGGCTGAAGGAGGTAATAAAGGGTGATGAGTTGCTGAAGAGTGTGATAGAGGGAAGGATGTTGGGCAAGCGGGGAAGGGGAAGAAAGAGAATAGGTTTCATGGACGGGATGAAGAAGGGTAGATCTTATGCAGAGGCGAAAAAGGATATATTAGAGGCAGATAGGCCCCGGAATGTGTAAAAGGCCGGGAGCGGATTCTCTGACATTCAACAAAACCTACCTTTACCGGTAGAATACATAATGGTGATGAATGATCCTATTATCGAAAAATATCTGGAGCTGTTATTCTACGAGGTGTCCTTACAATGTATTTAACGACATTTTAATATCGTCTGCCCGGTAAATATGAATGTCTGGTTTTATCACTGAGAAAGAAAAGGAAATATCAGCAAATGTGAGATATAACGCCAGGAGCGAAAGGTTTCCCGCCTCTTCACCCAATTAGGAACATTATTACGTCTGCTATAATCAGATATCTTTTTCCATCTGTTGAATATTAGCTTCATTATTTGCTGGCCGCTGAGGTTCATGCACCTTTGGAGACTACACAAAATGTGATGAATAAAGCCTCTGAAAGGAACGCAATGATAAGACTTTTATGATTTGTAAACTCAGTCTCAAGCGATTGGGTAGAAGCAACAACTCTTTATCAGTTCCGACGACGTCTGGCATCTCGATTCATTAGCCAGCGCAATGAAACGCTTGCTGTCTCAAAGTGATGAGGTGGCATGTTTTGGAGAGTGTGTTATGGCGGTTGGAGCTTATGTGCTGCACGACAAAAAGGCACTCCAAATTTCTTCGTCAGTCATCGGCTATTTACACTGCTGATAGAGTTTACCGGGTTTATAAAATTGCGAAGAAACAGAAAAGCGGGCTGAAGTCATTCTGGGAAAAAAGAGATGAACCATTGTAAAATATCTCCGCTATCTTTTGGGTTGTTATCAATACGCTCGTATGCTAGGGACTGGCAACTGGGAGGAAAATGAATGCTGGAAGCAAAAGCGATTTTTGTTCGCCGATGTATCTGGTACTTGAAAGAATGCAATGAACAGTCTTATTAAAAATTGCCTTCAGGAAGCTCAATTGGAATTGATAGAATAGGTTGAAATGAAGCTCAACTGGAAATGACAGAATATGTTCATATGGTCTCAAGCAGTGAATGTTTTTCAGGGAAGTTTTGAATAATAGCCGATTCAAGATAGGTACATGCCCCCGACCAGACCTTATTCGCGACAACGTGTCTGTTATTCGGAAATTTTCCGTACTCCCCCCGGGCTTCCCCACACTACTATCAGGAAAAAACCGAGTTCAGGGAATTCGTAACAAAAGAAACATCGGTGCTCCACTGCCAGTCAATCACGCGTCGTAATGAAGGGTCGGGATGCAGCGGCTACCGCCGGCAGCCATTGTGTCCGGAATCAATGCGTAATTCGAGAGTGCGGCATCGGATTCCATTGATGTGGAGATCGGGGAGTGAGGCGGGGGCTCCACTCAGGGTGACCGTGCTTGCACGGGCAGATGGCTTGGCGAACCTCTCGGGGCGAGCGAAGGGAAGGGTGCGCGTATGCATGGCCGAGGAATGGCCGGCTGCGACCCCGCCGCCGGGAGAGGAATTGTGCTCTGCACCCGATAAGACTGCGATATTTCTATGATCTCGGCTCGCCCACGCTTAGGCGGGCACCTCACCGAGGGGGAGGGTACATTGACGGTGGGGAGGGGAAGTGGGAGGGAGGGAATGGGGAAGGAGAAAGGGAGAGAGAGAGAGATGGAGAGAGAGAGAGAAAGAGATAGGAATGAGGCTGTTAGGAGGGAAGGGAGATTTTCCAGCTGCAGCAGCAACAGTGGAGGCTGTGGGAGAGAGGAGGAGGAGGAGGGGGAGGGTTAGGATGGGGGTCCCGCCTCTCGCCCCCCCCACCATCTCCCTTATCCTTCCTTCCGATAGGGAGGTTGCATCCGAGGGCGAGTGGGAGATCACAAGTATGTATGCGGGGCAGCGGCGAGCGGTCTGACGCGGCTGTTTGTGAATCAAGTATCAGAAAAACACGAGGCTTGCACAAAGAGCGCATGCAAAGGAGAGATAGCCTTAAATTTTTACGTAATGGAGTCATTGCCCTCGCCGGGCATCCTATCCCCTTGCTTTCGTCGAGGCTTTGTCTTAAACAGTGCATCGAGGAGAAGTTAACTTAGCAGGGAATAGTATTAGCGAAATGTTAAAAAAGCGTCTCTAGTTGAGCCCCCATCAATTATCCATATCTATAGCTTCCAAAAGCATATATAAGCGTTTTACATAACATATTAAAATCTATAACTTTGAGCAATTCCTGAGCGCTCACTGAGAATTAAACTCATTGATCAGATAACACTGCCTTAGTATTTTAAAACACGAACAACACTCCCCCTCCCTATATAATTCATTCAAAATGACGATTAATGCGAAGCATTCAAGGGAGGTATGAAATTACTCCTGATTAGTGCTTGATACAGTTAAGGTAATTTAGGCTAGAATTTGGATGCATTTTATATATAAAATATAGCCTGTTAATGAAATGTAAAGTCTCTTAAAACAAAAGTGTCCTCCTGCCTTGTTTTATTGTCTCAGTTGATATTAACCCGCTGCCCATCAAATATCCACGAATTCTCAATGAATTCACGCCTTTCGCATGTGTCTTGGGATAGTGATGAATGGAAAACGGCAAGGAACTAATAATATCAGTTGAACTTCTCCTCAATTACACTTAATCTTCCATAGCAAGTTAAAACTTGATCTGATAACAATTGCAGACAATGGAGAGATACGCTGTTGTGCACAAGCTGAATGCGAAATGAATTGAGGCTCCAAGATGATTCGAGTGCGTATCGATCACTTCTCGCTCTCGGAGAGGAATAGTGAGAGCGATAACCCATAAAATTGCCATGGCCTTTAAGATTACGATGCCAAGCGCTAAGTATGACATATGCGTATGTATTCTTATTTCTCCTGCTGTGCAAATGCCAAACTTCCCCCTATTAGCATTTTCTCTCTTAGTGAGGACGTATCTAAACTTCACTTAGGGAAAAATATTGTAATACAAGCAATCGTGGCTAAACACTCATCCTCATTAACATATTAAAAATAAGCTGGTCAAACAAATAAAATGCTGATGAATGGTAAAATATTTCAACTGGGGAATGCCTTTGACTCTTCATGCATCAATTTGACTGCTGAGTGATTCTTCGCCATTAATCATCGACAGCCCGTTGGAAGCATTGCAAGCGGGTGAAATTTTTATGGTGATATATAAGCCACCATCACTAAATACTGAAATCAATTGAGAATTCTTGCGTTGCAAGGGAAACTTTTTTCATTTTCTTCTTCAATGTATGAATGCATCCCACGTTTTCTCTGTTGCAAAAAAATGTTGCGCGTGATGTGTTCTAAAAATTTTTCAATATTCTTTGACAAATTATTAGTTAAATCTTGTAATCGACATTTAATCTCCACATCTTGGACCGTTATGGATTAGTTTTTACGTGTATCGCTTATTGCAAAATATTAAGTTGAAGACGTAATTGGGATTATCGGCGTATTAAGATGTCCGCCAAGAATGCTTTTCTCAATGCCATTCAATCTCCTTTAACCCACATATTCAATATCTACTAAGGCGTTCTACTATCTAGTAAGGCGTTGCGGGTCACTGATCCTAGGAAAGGTAAGAAGTAAAACGTGCATTCAAAGTAAAATAATGTTTGTATCAGTATTAAGAATAGTGGATATTCTCTGTACTCAATAAAGGACCATACACCAGTTGCTGCTATGTGAGACGGAAATAAGCATGATTGTCCTACGTCGTTATCGTCAAAGTACTTTAGAGTTTCGCAGATAAGAGAATTTTCGTTTTTTACTGAGGCATCAGATATTTCAAAATTCCACACAACCAAAACTATACATATTTATTCGCTTATCATTCTAATTCACGCAATAACGAGCAAGTCAGTTGATTTATATTCGTTTATTGTCGAGATCATAAGACGGCAATATGAGTTTATATTCTTGGAGTTGACAGTTCTAAATGCTCTGCCAAAAGGATTAATTCAAGAATTTGTCAAAACTCATGCGCTATGTGAGAGGAATTCAACGATTTCTTCACGAGGCATCGATTCTGTTGGACGCCGAAAACTCCTTTCCCTCGGCATGTGCCTGTCGTGAAACAGACCAGATTCCTCTCCGGATATCACGTTTCTCCGCTCTCTTGCAGAGAAAAAGCGTAACCCACTTAGTTTGGCCGTATTTACAACGTTGCACTCCTTAAAAAAGTAGAGGGCGATAGGGACGAGCACGAAAAACGCTCACAATGAGCCTGGAGATCCGGGAAGAGCGATTTTTATCACCCGCGGAGAAATGTGTGTATGTACAAGGGATAAGTGAGCTCGGAGACGTGGATGGCGATCCGAATGCATGTACCAAAAGGGAAAGGAATGCTGGGGGCGGCGGGCGGGGGGGAGAAAAAAATACACGGGTGACGCTGCGAGGGGCGAGAGATGGAGGGACAGATAAGGGAGAGAGATTGCGGGGGCGGGCGGGGGGTGGGGGGGAGGAAGGGGCGGATGGGAATGGGGAGAAAGAAGAAGGGGTAGAATCCAACAGAGTCAGCGGACGAGGAGAGACGTGGGGGGCGTGGGTGAAAGAAGGTGAAGGGGAAAGAGAGGGATGAAGTAGTAAAGTATAGCTCCCGCAAAAGTTCCTGGCGCAAACCTATCCAATAAGGAGGGGAAGAGGAAGCGGAGGGGGATACCCCATTCCCATGTTGAGGTCTCAATGTGGGACGAGTCAAAACGGGACGGCTGGTGGTTGTCGGTCTAAATTCTTGATGCGTTTGTGTTGTCAGCAATTAAAAATGTAGATTTTAAACGATCAGGTGATATCTTATAGAAATTGGTAATAGATATAATGATCTCAAATAAAGAACTTTGTATAAATCCACACAATTTATTCTCACACACCGACCTACATTTCCATAATACTGAGGTCATTATGAAGGTTGTCAACACCTATGTCGGATTGCGAGACTAGATTGTGTGGATATATAACAAATTTGTTGATATCATGATAGCAGTTAAAAAGGCCCCACCCTGAGCAATCTTCTTCTACCGTTTCGCAGTACTCCGAAAGTTCAGAAGTTGTCATCCCAAAATAGTCCAATGCGAGGCACCAGAAACTTTTGCGAGAGCTATACGTGGAGAAAAGAAAAGGGGAAGGAGAGAGGGCGAGACAGACAGACAAACAAGAGGCGACTAGGCTAGGGGGTACATGCACTACCGTGAACGACTCAAGACGCCGCCCCCCGACTGAACGCTGGCAAACCTCGCCTTCTCGTCTTTGTGCGCGAGTGAAGCAATGACTGCGCGAGTGATAACGGACGAGCCCGACGTTCAGTGATGAGAGAGCAATACGGAGCGTGGATTTACTTGTCTGAAAAATGTGTTTCCACTCGCTCCACCCCGAAGTGCTGCGTCCATCTGGTTAATGCTCTCGACCAGTTCACCGTCCCACTTCGCTCGCAAATCAGTTCTGTCGCCGGGAAAAATAAAAGGCGAATCCCGCCGAAGGCAAGCGTGTTCCCCAGCTATATTTGAGTGTAAATGTCCTGTTTCTTTCTTTCATGAAAAACAGATACAAGAACCATTGCCTCAGTGTCTACCCAATGAGTTAATAACGCTTAATTAAAACTATCAGTGGATACGTTTATGAGCATTTCAACGTACCACTTCCCGTTGTCTCAGCTGCGGAGGACCGGCCCGAAAGCTCTTCAAGCGATAACTTAGATAAAAGGCCGAGTTATGTCCACATCTATTACTTAGATAAGAATAATTGCTACCGATCGACTCTTTTTAAAGTTTGGTTTCGCTAAGTTTTTTGCTCTACTTGGCCATCGGAATAAAACTTACCTGGCGAGTTTTTACAAGTGAGACGGAGCTATTAGACCATTAGCATGCCGCGAAGGAAACTAAAAAAAAAGGGTTTCTGTAAGTTGCCTCGCCCAGAAATTATCGGGAACTTCAGTTCAATCGCGAAAGACGTAGCAGTCGCATGACTATGATCAGTGAACTGTGGAAGTTGAATAAAACGAGGATTCGGTGGCACGGGCGGCCGAGTAGTTGGCCGAGTCGAACGTAACGAGTCTCGCAGCAATTTCCGCCGGTGGCCTTGGGTTGCCGCCACTTCACTCCTCCCCGCAACTTCTTTCCCTCCTCCCCGCAACTTCTTTCCCTCCTCCCTCTCTTCGACCCACTCTCCCCCGGAAGCCCCAAACCAACACCTCTCTCTCTCTCTCTCGCCCTCCTCCTATCCTTCCCTCCTCCACCCGAAATCCCGATCGCTTCACTTTTTCACGGTCCTTCAGCGCTCCTCATCTCCGCTCCCCCTCGCCATCCCACCTACGGAGCACCTTGTCCGTCGAAAGCGACCGGTAAACCCGACTGAATTACACAACTACTCCTCGACTCACACGAACTCTTTCCGCGAAAATACGTTCGCCATGCTGCGCGAAGATTTTAAACTTAGGCAAAATCCACGTCGCCGTTAAGACTCATGGGGAGGATGGAATTTTCCTGTAAACCCTGTATTGTCGGCCCCAGTGGCGGCGGGGTAAGGTCCTCGCCTGCTTACCCGAGGGTCGCGGGGTCGAGTCCCACCTGGGTAGAATATTATCTCCCCAGGACATGGGTGTGTGTCTCATGAGTTGCTACTGTTATCCACCCGACGTAAATTTGCACATTGTGCTGTATTCGGGACAGTGAAGATAAATAATTAAATAAACCTATGGTAATGGCCAAAAGAGAAGTATAAGGCTTAATTGGGTGGAGAGAATTCATCATAATGAATAAGAGTAAAGGCAATTTTCCACTTGGAAAAATCTAAGTGGAAAATTACCTTTACTCTTATTGATAAATGAAAGGAATTATTGTAATGCCCACATGGTTTTTTATTCGTACTACGCGTTTCGACGATTATATCGTCATCATCAGGTACAGACAACAACTCCTCCTCTTTACTCTTATTCATAGAATAGAATAGAAAATAAATTCATTTTTCTAGGACAGAACCTAAGGACCATGCAATCGATACAGAAAAAAACTAGCTCTGTGGTATTAAGAAAAAAATCTAAAGTCACCTTGCTTTAACAACACGAAAAATACAAACATAATATGAAATCAAATACAATGACAGATTTTACAAAGAAAATTATCAAGTCAAGTCAGTATAGTATATACAAATATACAAGAACCTTTCAATGAATTTCACTTACATTCTTTGAAAGAACAAAAATCAATCAATGTGAGAACGATTGAGGTACACACTCAATCAGCACAACATTCATCATTCAGGTATGCAAACATTTTTAATTTGAATTGGTTTAAATTTTTAGCATTCAATATATAGCCAGGAATATCATTCCATACCCTTATACATGAATTAATAGTGGATAATTGGTACACAGTTGTTCTACATTTAGGAACTTTAAATCGTTTTCTGACTCGAACAGGTCAATTTAATACATCACTAAGGTTTGCAACTACATTTTCATAGAGATAATCCGGTGCTTTACAAGATAAAATTTTATACATGAAAACAGATAGTTGGTATATACTTCTATGCTTTAATTTTAATTAAAAAAAATTTTTTTAATTAATTTTAACCAGTTTAACTTAATATAATACGGGGTCACATGGTCATAAATTTTATGTCATGTATTATGTCACAACATAATACGGGGTCATGGTCATAATACGGGGTCACATGGTCATATTCATATAGAGTCTCCAGGTACATAGGAGTTTAGGCAATTTTCCACTTGGAAAAATCTACGTGGAAAATTACCTTTACTTTTATTAATATATTATGGTAAGGGATGCAAGCTATCTCTGCTTCTCTCATGAATCGAATCCTCTTTTCCTCCGCTCTCGGACACTCTTCAGGTCCACTCATCAAACCTCCAGCGTCACAGCGCCATTTCTTCCATATAATCCATTTCCATTTCCGATGGCCGCGGTATCCCCGTCTAATTTTTACGAACACCCATGAATCACCAGAAATTTGGCGAATTTCTCTCATTTCCAGAAAAAATCCACTTTCCAACTCAAGACATATCTCCCTAATTTCCTTTCCGTACAAACACCTTTAGTTATGCATTAAAATAATCAAGATTGCTAAGCCATTTTGGGATACTTAAAGATTGAGTACAAATATAATCCAATAATTTCAATTAATATATTCAATAATTTAAAAAGGTTTCCCAAGTCATATTATCCCCCTTGAGGTAAATTCCTATTGAGTGAACAGTTTCTTTTTCTTTTTGTTTTTTGACTTTAAACTCGTTCCTCTGCTGGTTAGTAAAATCATTGATTAGCCCACTCAATTTTTGCCCTCATCTCGTTATCCCACACTGACTAAAACGCTTAAGCTCTTGCTTTCCTCATCTATACTCTCAACCTGACCCTCGCTCCCCTTCGCAAGAATCATACCTTGCCCTCAAAACCTTGAGGATGACTCGGTGAAGTTGAAAACTAAGAAAAAAATGTCGGTTTTTTAAGACGATTGCGCGACTTGAAGTGGCCTCACTCAAGAGCAAAAAAGTTTTCATTCAATAATGAAAGAGCACAACAGAATAACGCCAGAAACTACACGGATTAAATGAAAGGTCCTGCGGAAATCCAGCCCGTGGTTTGCGAGGATTCGGCCGCTAATGTCCAGTCAGACCATCCCCACCCCCCTTCGGTAGTATTCGCCCGGCGGCCCAGGGCGATTCCTCTCCGACCTCTCTTCCCCCCCCCCTTCCCCGATTGCGAGCCGAATACTACTCATCCTCCTCTTCCACTTTTTAAGCAACCCTCTCCCCCCTTCCTCCCACTCTCCCCTCCCCCTCCGCCGCCAGAGACAGGCCGCAGACCCGAAACCTCAACAAATTCCGTCTTGTATCCCCTCCTCGCCCAACCAACCAACCTCCCCGCCCCGGAAAGTCGTTCTGGATCCGATCGACGGAGGTGATGCTCAAAAATCTCCAAGATCAAGTAATGAAAGTAAAATGTGGCGAAGCATAAACTTGAATGCTGGACCCGCTGACTCAGATGCGTCCGTCTACCCTTTATTTGAGCGGAAAGGGGAGGGGGGATGGAAGTGGCGGCGTGCTGAGATATTGTAGGGGAGGGGGGGTCTAAAATAAGAGGGGTGGCGGCGGGGTCGGTGGTATTGTTTCCGCTCGTGAAACGGAAACCGCGAATCCTTACAGACTCCTCACGACCCCCTGCCACTTGGAAGAAACAAAAGAGAATCCGTCCGCGTGGCGCACGCCTCTGGAATACCTTTAAAAAAATCTTCGATTCAAGCTCTTGATCAAAATGAAAGCTTTGAAAGAATGTTTATCAACTGTAGATGAGACGGAAGAGAACAATAGGGCCGGCGAGATTTCGGCGACAGGGGTTTCAAAGGATAGAGAGACGGAACAAAGAGTGTGAGAGTCAGGAGGCAATACGGACGGCAGGATGCGAAAGCGAATGGGGGAGAGAGATACGAAGGGAAGAGACGGTGTATCGATTAAAGGAACACAAAGCGGTGCGGCGTCAAGGACGGACGCCGAGAATTGAACCGGAGGTGATGGTTTCTTAGAAACCAAAATCTAATATATGCCACGAAAATTGCGTGAACGGGTCATAATATACGGGAGCGCCCCTTCGCCATAAAAAAAATAAATGTTAAATAAAAAGGAGGCAGCCCCTGACTTATAGGTGAGCAGCCCCTGACCTGAGGGCTCTCAACCTACCGATTCGCCGGACCGGCAAAATGGGGATAATCACGCCGAGCAACAGAAAGAAAAACCGAGGCAAAGGATTTAGACCAAGGCTTCTCACTTAATGTAAAATTGACATTAATACAATATTTCTTGATTGAAGCTTTCGCGGATCATGTTGATTAATAAAATAAAATATTACGGGTAAATGCCGCGTTAGGTATTGGTTTGGCCAAACGTTTCGTGACCCACTGCTGGTCACTTATTCATGGGTGTTTGGTCAATATGTCTCCCGCCGCCGGTTTGAATTTGTACCTGTGGTTGGCCAGCGGGCCGTTCCGATCAAGTAGACTGGACGGTGAAAACGAGAGGATAGACTTCCTTTTCGAGGAGTCTACAGTCCGCTCTCGAGGTGAAAGCACGTGCAAAAGTGGAGGAAAGAGTTCTGTACAATTCTGTGTTTGTGCGAATAAATCATTGGGCCACTGAACAATGGGAAAGATATGAATTCTGTTGCAATATATGAGCCCAATGTGGACACACATTGTTCATGAATACTAGGTGCATAAAGTTAACCTTCCGTCTAGAATTCATGCTATGTGATGGTGTCTTTAAAAATGGTTATATGCATGGTTGAAGAGGCCTGGCATACGTAGTTAGACATTTTTAATATACGTAAAAACATGGGTCCTGAGAGGGTCCTATGTGACCCACTGCTGGTCACTTATTCATACCCATGAATTCCCATGAATAAGTGACCAGCAGTGGGTCACTAAACTCGGGTCAAACCGATACCTCACGTGCCATTTACCCGTAATATTTCATTTTATTAATTAAAACAATATGATAAACTCCGTGATCCAAGAAAGTTTTGATTGATTGAGTTTTATAAATTTGGTGACGATCAAATTTTGATTTAACCGATCGTTATCTATAAGGACTGCACTAATACACAAAGGGAGCAATTTACCCTAAGTCGATTTGCTGCTTAATTTTTAAACATCTTAGCTTAATCATTTTCTGATGGTAGAATCTGAAATCCCAATAATTTCTCTTGGTTTGCTGGAAACTTTTTTTATGAATTGCGGATGTCTACTTGGTCAAAGCGATAAAAGACTGATTTAAACTATCAGTAATCGGGATATTGCATGTCTATCATGTTGTGTGGTAAATAAGGCTGCTGTTTTGATAAAGAATGTCTGGGTTTAAATGGTGCGAATCAATAAAAGGAACTGTGCAAATGCTGGTTCATTGATTTAATTGTTCACTAGCGTCTCCATGTATTTAGAAGCAAGTTACCTACTTGAAAAATAGCATATCACCGTTCATAGTCATTGGGCAGTTTTATTTAGTTATAAATTCAGCTCTAAATAAATTTTAAAGGATAAAAGGAGATAGAAAACAAATAAGACCGTTTTCGCATAGTGTTGAAAATGCATACATCTCTTGCGTAGCATGCTTTATCTCTCCCAATAATCTCTAAGTAATAATTCTTCGGAAAATCAGCAAAACCTTCCCAGTAGAATTCTGCGTTACATTTAAAGAGACAATGAAGCAAGGCAGATTTCGAGGATTAATTTTGTTAGCTTGTAACTAATTCCTAAAATGGTTCGATTTCAAAATTATCACCTATGAACGAATCACATCACAGAAATCATGAAAAAACACTACAAGGTGATATGTAATTACGGGCTCAAATCATTCTATCAAAGAAAATAATAGGGTACACATTTCCAGTTGGTAGATAGATGCTGTTGCGGCTATGAACTACCCTCTTATCCGCCTCCGTTGCGAGAAAACCGATTATGTCGATGGGTGTGTCACTACTGAATACCGACATGTTGAGAAAGAAGCCCAGCAAGGCAATTTTTTATTCTCTTTGAAAAAGGCAGGGCTGAGCCAGATTGACACAAGATTAGCCCTTACAGCAGTCGAAATTTCAACAAGAAGGATTTTAACACTTGACAGCAAATGTTCCGGAGGTAACGAATATTACCAATAAGTTTGAGTGGACACGTCGTTGCTGTGGAATACACTTAAGGGGAGACGCAGAAAAAGTGTTCTTCTCGGTAATCGTACCCTGAGATTTAGGTTGTTCGTGATGATTGATGAACGTTCTTATATCATCAGCAGAATGATCCGTTGCGCTGAAACAACGGATCCTTGAAATTAAGTTGCGAAGGATTTTATTCGCGTGCCGTTAAATACCAAATGCTCAGGCGTTTACTTATCGTGAGACATCTGGTCAATGGGAACATATCAACCAAATAGGTGACTTAATGAATAATTAAGTAAGTGCAAAAGGCATGAAATCATGTTTTCAATAAACGAATGTCGCCGTCTCTCTCTCTCAGAAATGCGTGTTCCATCATTCTCCTTGGTCCTTCATGAGGAAATGTACGTCAGTAAGGCAACCATCCAATAATGTTATCACAATATTGATATCATTTCAATTTTTCGTCCCGGTGGCGGCGTGGTAAAGTCCTCGTCTGCTAACCTGAGGGTCGCGGGTTCGAGTCCCGCCTGGGGAGAATATTATCTGCCCAGGACATGGGTGTTTGTCTCTCATCCGTTGTTACTGTTATTCACCCAACGTATATTGGCCGATTGTGCTGTATTCGGGATAGTGAAGATAAATTTTAAAAAATATCGAAAACAGGTAAACAACGGTGTTTGACCAAATAGGACAGTAACCCACCGGAGGCGCGTAATGGAATTGAAAGAGAATTATTACAAATTAGTGAAATCATTATCTTTAAAACAACTAAAATGTGAAAGTAATCGTTTTTTTTTGTTACAGCTACAAAATAAATTTGGAGACGCTGAGCGACCATTACGCTTGAGTGCTGAGCGACGAACACAATGGTCCCAGCTGCTCATCCCCTCAAGTGTCTCCGAAAAAATGCCATTTGCCTCGGACCCCATGGCGAGCAACTCCGTATTTTTAGGTCCTTAAAAAACACGGAGTAAGATTGAACATTCTCAAAGACTGCTCCAAGATAAAGAGTCATTGAATTGCAAAGGTACCAAGATATTTAAGGCTGGACCACCCACGCTGATTTTCTCAGACTTCACGTAAGACTCGAAAAGAGGTTTCTCCCAAACGTGGACCCTAAAAAATAACCGATTATATTTAACCAATATTTCAGTGGAGAAAATTAAGAAATTAGTCTTAAAGTTTTGGTTGCGAATCAACATTGGGTCATCCGTAGAGTAATCGTCAGTAACGTCCAATGGTGTTGTGGGTTGAATAGTAAACGCCATTGTCATTAGTGAACTTACATGGAGGATAATTTTATCTTTAATTTATAATAGCAGATATCAGGAATAATGAACCAAAACCCTAGGCGAATGAAAATTAAACATGTATCTGGAATAATTTGGCAATGGTTACAAAATATTTCAATTTTATTAGATATTGGCTGAACAGGAAAAAGAGCTTATGCAATTTGCGAGATCAGACATGGATAATTCTTACTATGAGAGTAAGAAGGCGTTTGATGTAAGCATCCTTAGCGAAACGAACGCTTAATTCCCTATAACTTCAGAGATGAACAAGAAAAAAATATCAAATAATGAGTAATGACTTGCTCTCTCAACATTTCATGAAGAATGGATGGGACGTGTTTTGTGGAAAGACATGCAAAAGATTAGTACCATATGTCAAACGATTGAGGCGGTTTGAAAAAAATGATGCCGTGGGCGTAAAGGTGGGGATAAAAAAAGCCAAAAAAATCAACACCTTTTACATACTGTGAGCTGGGTGCAATGTGAGTTTCAACGTGTTAATGGTGAGCATATTTGATGAAAAACGGTCGCAGTTACGCGATAAAACAAAAATGCGAAGATTTTTTTATGCATACAACAACGGGGGAAGAATACGCTTTCTGATCCCCATTTTTGGGTGGTTTCACCCTAGTATGCTGACTACTCGACTGGAATTGGCCCGTCATTATATGGCTAATTGTGTATCGCTACAGTCTGGGCATCGTTATCTTTACTCATTCCTTCCAGATTTCCTAAAAAAAAAGTGGATGACAGCAGTAAAAAATAAAGATGGTAGTTGCGTAAGTTGCCTGAATTCTGCTATCGAAGCGTTTTCCCTGCGCACTTTTGAAGCCCCACAAACCATGGTGGAGTATATAAATTTATAGAAATCGCGATAAATATAAATTTCAATCGTATTAAGAATATGGATTTTTTATCACGCATTATCGAAAAATAAAACAGAAATGCGAGTTTATCCTAGAATTGAAATACTACTCGCACTTAAATTTAGAAACCAGTCTATTTTCGGTTACAGTGTGGACTATGGCCAGTGAATCCTGACTTATGACCCCTACTTCTAATGAAGTTCTTGCTTTCACACGGAATTAATTCTTGCAAACGATTTTTAAGGCTATTTTTACGCTCCTGGTAACTTGGTTGATTTACTTAATATGCATAACTATCAAAATTTGACACGATTCCCTTTCAGCTATTAGGGTAGTATACCTACTAAATAATGAACAGAGCTAATATTACCCTTCTTTTTTTATCATGAAAAATAAAATATTTTTTTTTAAAGAATGACCAAGATTAAGAGATGCGATTTCTCTCCATATTCGCCCACCTAAGAGTAGTAGAGCCAATTCAACCTACTCACGTCCATTTTCAGGTGAGCGCGAATGTTTCCTCCGTCAATGGACTTCTCTGCGAAAAGTCAGATAACACGGTGAAATGTGGATAGGAGGAGGCCTTAGCCGCGAACGATAAATTTTGAGACAAAGACGTTTCTCCTGGGTCAGTGGGACGAGAGAACACCTTCGCGCTTCTCGGACCAAAAATTCCTCTCATTTTTCGCACCTCTTGCCGTGATTAGCGGAGAAAGAAAAAAATGTCGTGTATAAGCGTGTGCTTCCGAACAGGAGGCCACTCTCATGTCCTTAACATCTACAGTCCTTGACCTTGAAACCCGCTCAAACAGCCTCCCGCCACCATTTCTCAATCCCTCCTCCCTAGGGGGACCATGTGGGCAAAGAGGGTCGAGGAAGGAGGCGGACAAAAAGGAATGCTCGGAAAAAGTTGAGACGAGCAAGAGTTAAAGAAATAATCTATCGCTTCCACGCGTTTCTTTTCTCGGCCTCCGCGACGCTTGTAAAAGTCCTCCGGAACATACTACGCTTTAACTTTTATTTCACGACCCCAACGGCACCTCCGGGAGGGATTTTTATTTCTCCTCGCCTTCTCCACGTCGGACAAGAGAATGAATTTCCAACTCCTCACGAATTTACCACCTCCAGCGGACTCGTTGCGCACTGAATTTATCTCTTTAGAAAATTAGCACTCCTAAAGGTTCCGAGCACATGATAAATAAAGCATAAATACAAAATATCATTACCGTGATTAATTACGCGATGAAATATGATTATGGCATGCATACATTTCCATAACTTAGCTCGAGAAATGCATTCTCGGAAAGTGAATGAATAAAGGTCGTCTATATTTCTCTCAGCATTATTCCACGCCATTTTAAATTAATAGATCGTTAGTAACGTTCAGTGCAAAGAGTGAAATTTATACGGAAAATACGTAACTTTTTTCTAACATCCAATTGAATGAAAACCGTTTGTACCTACCAGAAAGAGGCTATTGAGTTCGTGTGCGCCGAAATAATGTGTCATAAGAACCATGACAGAAGCATTTGCCATTTTTTTTGACAAAATATCAAATGTCAAGCATTTTGGTGTAGGAGATACTGCTAATAAATTCAAGGGTATGACCTAAAACGACAGAGAAGGCACAGTATTTTACAAACTGAATCCCTTAAATAAATCTAACTGACAATTAACCTTCCATTAAATATTGACGGGAGCTAAAGAAACCCATTGTCTCGCTAGAATATAAGCAAGGAACGGCGATGACATGACTGGGCGGGAAAAGCGGATATGAAGGGATAACTCTTTGAAGACCTCCAAACACACTTTCCTTTATCCTCAGTCACTTTTTTTGTTTAGTAACAGGCAGAGAAAAATCTGGACGTCGTTCAGGACTGGAGACATGTGCCTGTCCACCAATTAAGAGAGCGCGTGCCTGCCCTTTGGAAGCGAGAGTGAAAACTTGAGTTGCGTGTGAATAATTGGCTTCCCCTCGAAGAGCTGTTTTCATTTCTGCCCCTCGTGTTTCACTTTCCCTCGTCCCCTCCCTCACCCATTCATCTCGCCCTTCATTTGTTCGCGGCCCCCCTCATTCCCTCTCATCCCCCGAAAGCATTGCGCCGAATGGAGTACAATTACGACTACCGGACGACAAGGAGGGGACTTGATTTTCTCGTCACGGTTTATCGGCAAGGCGTTTACTCTAGGTATTGAAACACTCCGCGGAAACATGCGCTCCTTTCCTGACTAGCTGCGCCTCTAGGGATTGTGGTCACGTCATGGCCTTAACTAATTCTGAGGGGAACTCCGGCTGGATTGCTTTAGGCTCGACAACCTAACTCTGCCTTTCAATAAATAGTGCCGTACCACACTCCTACATGATTAAGCCATTTTATACCGCCGGTATTCGATTCTGTAATTCTGCTGTCCTTCACGAGGGCCTCCGAGGGAAACGAAGACTTAAATACACTTCCGAGCATTAATTTTTAAAATTTATATTCATAGCGCTAAGTTGCTGAGAGATACATTTTTCCATTGGAGGAAAAGGTTCAAGAATTTTATTTAAGATCTCTTATCTCTTTAAGAAATACGCAGAGTAAAAGCAAAAACTAATTCAAGAATGTATGCAGTGGTAAAGCATTCTTTTATGGCAAGCTTCCTTATATAGATTTGGAATTTTAGGGTGGCTTCAATTTGAGGGTACGCGTTCCATGAGCCCGCAGCCAAACTAAATGCGGAATATAAACAAAGTAGGATTCTTTATGGATAATAATAGGCAATTATGGTGTCTGGATGTTAAATTAAGATCAGCCATTATCGCATTTAAGGACTCATCCACGGAATTTTGGTTAAACCGCGATTTCAGCCTATGTATTTTTTTGACATGCATACCACTAGGGCATAGTTCTCTACAGTAGTGAGAAGCGGGGAAAGCAACAAGAAATGTCCAATCTCAGTCTCCACTGAAATGGAAAGATACTTGAGTATTTATGGGGAAAGCAAAATTGTGTCAGAAACTGTATGAAAGGGTAAAATAGTCATTGAAGGAATGGCCAACAGATAAGTAACTAAAATCCAATGTGAGACACGATAGCTTACGAAGGAGAGTTGCAGAAGATAAAAAAATAGAAATTGAGATGGGTTACATGTAAATAAAATGACATAAAAACGAAGAAATATAAGGCATGAATGAATCAATACGGAGCTGAGTGGTGACCTCCGTGCTAACAGTAAACGGATGCATTCTTTACTCTATGGTATTAACTATCCCAAATATTACGGACGTTTTCGATGACAGTTGGAATTTTAGATAACACTACTGAATATGTTTCATGTATCATTTTAATGAAACTACAGGGAAAAATTGAAATTCGCTGAAGTGCTAACCATTGAATGGAAGGTCTTTATCACCACAGTAGTTTTTAAGCAGTCAAGGCACCTCGGGCCCCAGCAAGAAAGTAATTTTGATTCTCTCGTGTTGACAATAATGTCATCTTTTGAGGGTGATTTCCCGTTTCTAATTAAGATTCAGCATAATAGTATACTGGGAGAGTAATCGAATGCCTATGAAAGCATTCCGCAAACAAATGCTGACAATGTTACTAAAAACCTTCCGAAAACTCAAGCGGTGTGATATCTGTTTACCAGATGGAAATATTCAGGCTGCATTAGCCACCCTAAACTTTTCCGTCCTACTCGTGCGTAATGTGGCTTGGTGCAATGTAATACCAACTAGAACCTATTTCACGGTTTAATTAAAAGAAAGCTGACGTCGTACTCAAATTACGTAAATTGGATTTCTAACGAATTGCGTTATCAATAGAGTAAAAATTTTGCATGATAAATATAGCAGTAAGAAAATAAAGGCATTAATTGGATATCATGATACGAAAGGAAAAATGCATGAATTAATCGAAACAGCGAAATCCCATGATCGATATCTAGCTACCCATGCCAATTTTCACCCATCTGTTTTATAACAGTCGTCAAATTTCTTCATAATCTCTGATCCCTCTCATACAACGTTTAGTAATAGCGAATAAAAATAACCGGTGCATGATATGCTACGCGATGTGTTAAAACAGCAAGTCATTTGAGAACACGAACCTTTGCTAATTGCTTGTTTGGAGCGCGCAGTCATGATTGGGAGCCTCCGACTGAAGAATTTGCATAACAGTACCTACCTACTCAGCTTTAATGACCACCTTATTGAAGTGGTTGTGTACAGTTAATTTCTCTAGCGCCGCAGATAATAATAAGGTAGCATGAGCAATCGTTTTCACCGCGATGACCACCAAAGCACTCAATACAATGTATTCTACGAGCCGCTAGATCACGACGCTGTAGCGGGTGGACGTGCCTTGCAATTCTCTCTGATGAGAGAAGATTTCAAGACACGTTCGCTCTTCAAACACTTTCTTCCGCTCTCGCGTGATAGGCGTGGAATCTTAGTAAGATCCCCCCGACTTAACGACATCCGCGGAAGTTAATTTTAAGCGAATGGTCCACCAACGTCGTCCTCGGCTGTCTTATGGTCGACGGGGACCCTGCTCTATACCGTCGTCTTCCCACCGATTGAGCTCCTAAAGTGGTCATTCAGGTAGACTTGCATGAACGTGGAGTCTCAGTGGAAATCCAATCTTTTTCCATCACCCGTGACTGGGTTTGGTCCATAATCTCAATAATTACTTAAGTAAAAATGCACTTCTAGACCGCACTGATTTGAACTGAAATAGGCTAACAATGACATATTACTCGAAATATTAATCTCTGCCGAGGCTTCAAATTTTAAACGGTGAATTTCATGATTTTTCACGACGCAACAGACTGTTTGGTTATTGAGATAGCAGAGAGAGTAACTGCCTCCCTCATCATAATATGAGAATTGCAAATACATATAAACGTAGCGCTCGATGTGCTCCATAGCACCTGTTGATCTGAACCAGGGTTTGGATAGTTTATTAGTTCCATTTTAGACCAACCTTGGTTCTCCGTTTTGGGAGCGTTCCCTCTACGCTCCCAAGAGACTTCAACTCGCGAAGCTAATGATCAATGTTAATCGTGTAAGGGAACGTTTAGGTCAAGGGGTCAAAATGGCACCGGAGTACCATTGGGGGTGAGAGGGGGGCGATGGCGCTTCCCGAGAGACTGGGCCTCATTCGTCCCGCCCGCCGTCCAAATTCATCTCCGTCCCTTTCATTCGATGCACAATGCTCCGATTCCTTTTCCGCATTCCAACGCCGGAGAAGATCCAGGGCGCCGCCACCCCGCGCCGCGAGGGGGCGCAGTGGTGCACGGCGGGGTGGGGGGCGTGAGACAGAAGAGTGGGATAAGGTGGCGACGGAGAGTGAAAGCACGAGGGACACAACTAGAGAGAGATGCAGGCAAGGAGAAGAAAAGAGAGAGAAGAAAAAGAGAGAAAGTGGGACGTGGGCGGGGGGGGGGGAGTAGGAGGAGGAGGAGGAGCGGATGAATGCAAGGTGCAACGGGGCCGATGCAAAAAGGTTAAGGTCTCTCCCGAGGAGGAGGAGACCTTGAGGGGGCATTTGACTCACGGACCTACGCCACTGCAATCGCGAGTGCACTTCATTCACTATCTTATTTTCCCCCTCCTAACCAACAGCGCTCCCCTCCATTCCCCCACCCACACACTCTCCGCCGCATCCCCCGGGGGCGGACGAAAGGAGAGGGCGGGGGCAGGGGGGGGGGTGAGAAGTGGGTGGGTGGGTGAAGTCGGACGTGAGGCGAAGGAGGCGACGTGGAGGGGGAGGGTGCAGGGGGGGGCAGGAGTACAACGTTGAGGGGGAGGACACGGTAAAGTGGGGCAGTGAACCTGGGCGAGGGTTGCATGTGTGCGCGCGCGCTCCCCGCCCCGTTGCATCACCGCCGCCACCGCACCGCGCCGCGGCAATCGCCCGCGACGGCCGAGCGAGAAGAATCTCTCTCTCTCTCCCTCTTTTTCTTCTGCTCCTCTTTCACCACCCGCTCGGAGCGCTCCCTCCCGTCTCTCCTCTCTCTCTCTCCTTTCTCTTCTCCTCCTCCTCCGATGGCTCCTTCCAACTCCGCTTGAACGACACCACACTCTCCCTCCCTCCCCGGCTATATTCCTGCCGCTTCACCAAGTAGACAGCGGGCTAAGCGGGAATGCCAAGTCATTCAAAGTCTTTCCCTTCCCTCCCCCTTCCATCCACGGCGACCTCACGAAGGTTCCAAAGGCGGCGCTATAAGCGTTTGATACTCCGGAGACGGCCTCGAATAATTCGATTCGAATAATTAACGTCGATCAATCATCGCACGCCATTTTTCACACCGACGCCCCGCGAAGGATTACATTCCGCTCGTTCAACGGAGCATCCGCGCCCGCTGGAGACTTTTAGCTATATTTGTATGCATTTCAAGACTCGAGCTCGGTATCAACACTTTCGCAGCCCAAAGGTCAAACACGTCAAGGTAATCCTTTGATTTACATGGTAAGACGCTTACTGAGAAAAGTGAGGGTGGTTTTACTATAGCTTTAAAGAAGAAGGTATGGCTTTTGTGAAATAAACCAGAGTAGCATTGTTCTCACACAGAGTGGAGTTTGAAATCAAACTAGGGATGTAAGAGGAGTATTAAGATGCAATTAATGATTTCCTTAACAGGTAGATGGGAGATATTGAGAGGTGTAAAACATACAGTGGTCCAAGCATATCAGTGTGCACGAAAATGTATATCTCTGTGATATAGATTTGAATACTACTCTTTGATTTTAAGAAGCTGTGAAATAGCGCATTTATAAATAAAATATTCCATGATCATTACTCAAAGCCCATGTGATGGAACTAGTGGATTCCGAAATCTTCAACTTGAGAAGTTGAGTGATAATTTTTTGCCAAACCCCCCTCGCAAATATTATGGGGTAAAATTTTCTCCCGATTCATGCATAGAGACTGATTAGACGAATAAATAATTATTCGAGAGACATTTAGTTCAAATAGAGCTTACATTCATCGCTTAGATCCCAAGTCATTATTTTGCAATTGATTTTGAATTCAAAAGATTCCTTTCCCCGTTAAAATATTTCTCGTCTTATAGTTACGGTTATATGGGCGATGAGAATAATTTCCATGATCTTATTAACGTGACATATTTTATTTCTACGACGAAACTTAATAGTTCAAGGAAGATCTTAAAGGATACTCTGGGGCACTAAAATGCTTGATTCAATGGAAGACGTTCCTGCTTTCGTCACGTACACGCCACCCAAGATTCTCGATTCTCATTGTAATTTTAGAAAGGATTATTTGAAACTAAGCCTTTGATGGCAGGAGAATGAACAATTTGTCGATATAACGGTAAATGATCTCATTGTTACTAAGTCCAACGGACCAATCCTTTGTAACACATTCTGTAAATATTTTGATAAGGTTGAAAATCGATGGATGATTCTAAAAATGCAGAACCGCTCAAATGCATAAAAGCTTTGGGACCGTGTTCAAAAATCATTATAAATCATTTGGGCAAATTTTTAAAGGCTTTTCATTTAGTTTTATCGAGTAACCTTTTATTCCGCAACATTTCGTAGGCTTTTTACCCCAATTCTCCTTAATCTATCAATCCACTCCAAGCACCAGGAACCTTCCTACACTCTCATGTACCCTCCTGTCCAATTCACCCCATAGGCTCAAATCTGGGGCGATACAACGATAGTCCTATCATTTAAGTCATAATTATCCTTTGCGCTTCGCCTCTTTTGTGGTTTTTTGCTTTAAATTACCTCTCTTTTGCTAAATAAATTTCGGTAATGCGCCATCGAACATATTCCTTAAATAATACGGTCAATATCTCAAAACGTGGGCGTTGTATTGCTGCTCTACCTGTATCTAACTCATGGATGGATTTATATATAATATGCTTATTACACACCAGGGTTGAAATTCGCTATGAAAAAATCATTTGACTTGACCGGAATTCGAACCCGGATCTCCCAATTGCCGGTCAGGTGTGTTAACCAGCCGGCAATTGGGAGATCCGCTACATTTCGTAGGCTTTTAACCCCAATTCAGGTGTGTTAGCCAGCCGGCAATTGGGAGATCCGGGTTCGAATCCCGGTCAAGTCAAATGATTTTTTCATAGCGAATTTCAACCCTGGTGTATATCCACCCGTGCGAGTGACTTCGCACCACATCATTTGTTATATGCAATGTTTGGAAATTTATGCTTATTACAGTTTACCATGCCCCATCAGTTAGATGTCGATTTAGGTTTCTAAACGATAGCCAGATGCCACCGTCTCGATGCGTGGAACCACAAATTTACAACTCAGGAAATTGGGGCAGTCCAGATGCTTCGGAGCAGGTCCACGATGTCGACCGCCACGTTTACGTCATAACCGGTTAACTTTCATTTCGTTTGATATGAATTTCCAAGATGGTCGGGCACCCTAATTTGCATTCTCAAATTTACTGCTGATTCAGCGGACAAGTACGCACGCGCGTGTTGGGAGTAGCTCGGTACGATAGTCCATCTATCCACACCCGTGTCGGCGTGCGCATCGGTCATTCGTTATTGTGGTTAACGAGCCATCTTGAGATGTGCCAGCCGCATCGCAGACGTCAGCCCTTTTTTTTCCTCAGATGCTTCTTGTCCTCGACCAGTCTCTCTTCCCTTTCATTTATTTTTTTCACCGTTTTTCATATCCGTTTGCTTTCATTCGTCCGTCAAAATCCACTCACCGGACCATCCCTCCGGCTTCAGAATACTGTTCGTTAAAGCCTCACCGCGCCGGCGACCAATGCCATTCTCATTTATGCTCCCTGATTGATGCGGCCTCCCGTCTCAGGAAAAATGGGGAAAGAATGCCGACTGGGTACTCACCTCCTGCCAATCATTTGGAAGCAACTATAGTGTTACGTCATCCATAACTGTGGCGATTTGACTTACAATGGTGAGTGAATATTATTAACTGCAGAGGATGTTCTTGGTGCTGTGTATTTATGTAAATCGTATCCATTCAACTAACTCATGGCCGATTCACTCAGTTTTTACGAGCAGTGTACGGATTAGAAAGACTTTGAAACAAATTAACCCAGCCGAATATAAGATGAGGCCAGTGAATTCGTGGATGAACTCAGACTTTAAAAGGTTAAGAGGGGAGGAATTCAGAGAAAGTGCAAAGTAATCCGTTGAAAGAATATTTTCAAGACCGGTGATTCAAAATGCCCACATGATGAGGGAAATATTTTATGAAATGAGATAAAATAGGCACCATTGAGCCTCTTCCTTTTCAACGAAAGCTATTATGCAAATTAGAGTTATATTATTTGTGCACCATAGCTCTTCTTCCTGAACCAACTCATATGTAATGCGAAATGCGTAAAGTCTTGCTATCGTAAAATTTACCGTAGTATGGTCTCAGATCACACGTTGTTACTTTTATAGCAAAATAGCAAAATTATACAGCAAAATAGTTTTAACTTTAATAGCATAGCGACATAAAAATATACTACTCGTTAATTTTGGAGCACCACGCCATAGTTTTGCAGCATACTAATGAATTTTCATTCCTGGATACACATCATGATTAAAAATTAAAAGAAAAACATACTCCTATATCATTGCACGATACAGGGATGGATACTTTAATCATCTATCGATATGTTAATAAGATAGGCGTTTAGTAGGACTAAAATTAATGAGCTGCAATGAAACTTTAAGTTTCCAAAAATTTCAAAATCCTACAAAAGTATAGCTCTTCCGCCAAATGTATTGAATTGAATATTAGAATGATAGTGGATCTTTACAAAGAATTCTATGGAATTCAGTATACAGCGGCATGCCATGTGAAGAACTCAACAGAAATTAAGTGTATATACAGATTTTTAAGAATGCTTATTGCTAATAATTTAAATTATTAAGAACCTGAACTATTAAAAATGCGACAAGGTGAATCATAGCTTACGTTCTCGAAAAAAGCATTACGCTGAATAAATTTATAATGACTGCGTACTGAATCTCGCGCTAATAGTCATTCGATGAGCAGGCTCTGTTCACGTTCAAGATTGTTAGATTGTTAGTTGGGGGGAGCCTTCGACAGCAGCTCGGGCACCTATACCTTGAGTGGTCCATTGTGCAAACCCCATGTTTAACCCGCCTGCCACATGCAGACGGGACAAGAGCGCCACGGTGAAGGTATGAATGGTCACCCATCCAACCATCGTCCGGGCCCAACTTTCTTTAACTTCAATGATCTTAGGGGATCAGTGATCTTAGGGGAAGTGGTGTTTCAATGAGGCTAGGCCCTTGCCCCGTTCACGTACAAAGTCTTTTATGAGTCATTCTCAACAGTATACCTTACATTACTGTAGGTCTCAGCACTAACATGTGTTTAGTCTTTTTCTTCGAATACGTTGATCATAGGTGAGTGCAGATAATAGATATGCGGCTTACTGTGCGGGTTCGAATCTTGAGCAACCCTGCCAGGACACGATCAAATACAGTATCGAGCCTGGAAGAGTGGAACTGCTTCATAATGATGAGCAAATGGTATGTATTAAGGAAAATGAGGGGGTACACGAGATGAGTGATAGCAGTGGGAACTCCAAGGAGTACGTAGCCGAGAAATTCAGGGTTGAGAGAACGGAAGATACCGCCTGAGTTCAAATTTCGGTCCCTCAAGGCGTAAAGCATTCTTCCCCCTTGTCAACTTGGAAAATCTCTCGCGTTTTTTGTGCAAGAGTCGCCGGCGCGTGCGTTGCATTGTCCGCGAGCGCGGGCGACCGAGCGCAGCGATCTGTTGCTGATGCAAGTGTTTTACTGTACGCGCCCGAGCACCACGGGAGCAGAATGGGGGGGCCTACGTGAGGTCAGTCTCGTACTCGTCGCTCGTGCATGGAGCTCGCGCATTCCGCCATCGCATTTTTCCGTACGGAGTCAGCTTCCGATTGATTACCGCGCGTGTTCCCAGGGCCGCGTGCGCAAGTGCGCGTGTGACTCGACGCCTTCTCGTAAAAATCGCGGCAAGTGGTTCCTGGAACGGGTCCAAGCGGGAGGGGCGCGGCGGGGAAAACCTCGGGCGTCGCGCGGGGTAACCGCGCCGCCGTCCGTGATCCGCATCTCCGACCGCGCGCCTCCGATCCTTTGAGAAGAGACTTCCGCCTCGGGTTAATTGATGCTCAGATTTATGGAGGCAAAGGTTTCCGTTCTCCTCTGCTGCCAATTGATCGGAGGGTGCACGCAAAAGAGAATTAAGACGCTATTTAAATTAATTGAGAGGTGGATATGAATTTACGAAGATGCTCGACGTGATTTACGTGGCAGCAGTCAATTACGCAACATTCCTAATAGGGAGTTCCAATAGCTACCTCGCGTTAAGTTATTGCGACAGTGAAACTTGGATTTGATAAAATTTATATACGTTCTATACTCCCTTCAGCATTAAATTCTTTTCATTCGTCTCACATTTTATTTATATGCAAAGAGATAAAATGAGATTTTAATAAAAACTGTAAAATATTTCAAAATATTCAATTTCATGTTTTTAACCGTTGCTGTAAACATTGATTCTTGCGAATAGTAAGTTACTGAAACTTCACTCCTCTATCTCTACCTCGCTTGAGAATCTGCATTATTGGGGAAAATATGACATTCTTATTCGTCCATTTACACGGAATAGTTAAATATTGAAAGGGTGGGTGTGGATATATTATATATTATTAGTATTAAGAAAGCGTTTTATGAACTCAATTCTGTAAAAAAAACGGGTAGGTATGAGCATGAAGTCACCGCAAAAGCATTGTATTTTCTTGCTAAATATGTGTGAGGAGGAATACTCTAATTTTTCAGAGTGAAATTCATGAAATACTTCACAAAATTTACAAGAAAAAGTCATCTTCAGATTTCGTTTGTTGTCATTAATTTGCATATTGAAACTTTCCCCTCGAGACACAGTTTGAGTATGACAGCCGAGACAGAGTATGAGTATGACAGTCGACGCGTACAGAAAAACGGTGACCAACAAATTCTGGAATTCGGCATAAAAAAACCATGCCAGCTTGCATTGCGGGAGCGCTCACTTCATTCAAAGCAAGTATCAAATAAATTTACGCTTTTCTCTTGGCTAAAAACCCGACCGTAAAGACTATGTCTTCCAGGGATGGATTGCCACGCTGTACCTGCTCCAAAGCAACTGAATGCCTTGAATGACGCAAGTGTTTCGTTCTGGATTTTGAGAGCAATTCAAAAAGACCTTCAAGGCAATAAAGGAGAAAATAGGACCCTCAAGTTCTTTCAATTAATGCTAAGGACTTGAAGGACTGATAAATGAGTTGAAATACCGCTGAAGGCCGTTTCGCGATCTTGGAGTAATTTTGTTCCCTTACTTTCCAGTGCGCTCCTCTGATAACTTGACAGTTCAATTAATAATTGATCGGTACCATCTGTGCTTATTTTCTGGCTTGACTCCAAAACTCTTCAATACGACACAGAGTGGAAGTAAATTATGGTCCGCGATGTCATCAAGTACTTTTCAAAGCTCGGCAGACCTGACTAATCTACGAGACATCAGAGCAACGAATAAAAGTATTTTTTATGCATGGAATCCCAGTCTATGAACGGGTGAAATTTACAACTAGCTGCCTTGTCTGTAGCAGAGGAAATGGAAATCGAAGTCTTTCAATTGATAACGTATCTTGGGGCTTGAACGACGACAAACCTGAAGAGTAAACTTAAAATGTAAGGTTTCCATAAGGGCGTTTCAATTTGTGGTCCAAAGGTTGCTTACTGCTGAAGAATGGTTGCAGTACGATAAAGTAGCCAGAAAACAATAAAATTAGTGACATATTTGGGAATATAACATTTGATGGACCCAAAGAGAAATATAAGGCTAATCCTTCTCATATAATTTCCTTGTTATTAGGAAAGTGAAAAAGACGGACCAAGCCATCAATAGTTACGCGGAAGCATTACCGTCTCCATGTACACGGGTATATGTAGTGCCCCATGCATTATTCATCCTTCACGTTCATGGCTCGTAAGGAAATTGATACACACCCGGTTGGAGGAAAAGAGACGATGATGCATGAAAATGAAGGAAAAAATTTCTTTGAAGGCAAATGATAAAATTAGATATCTTGGAAATTAAAGAGAATTCAGCTACTCTGATAAGTATAGGAGAATTTAACTTATCTCCACCAGATTTTACTGCACAATTAAGGGGGTAGATATGTGATTCAACATAAAAATACTTAAATAGATCACAAATCCATTATTAACGGAGTTATACATACATCAGCTAATCCCACCTTAAGTACAATATACGTCTATTGTTGACACATTACACATGGTATTATTAAATTACAAGCCGGGCGCGAGCCATACCTAAGTGTTGGTTTTTCTTAAGGAAAGTGTTGCAATGTGAATAATGTTATGTCATGAAAATTACCTTCATTAGGATTCGTCAAAGGTGAACGAATAGCTTTAATAACAAAGATACTTATAACTATGGTTTAATATGTAAATGGAAAAACAAATAATACTGGCCAATATTTCCAACTGTATTGGGAACAATACAGGTTAAGAAAACATTTATAATCGTACCTAAGATTCTATAAATAAATAAAATGGGCATTAAATATCGTAAATTTGGATTTTATCGTAGTTTCCTTGGAGTGCCACCAACATATCTTATGCGTACCAAAGGATGTCAATCGCTGAGGTTAATATAATGCATACAATAATGACAAGTCGTGCAACTCTATATGGTGATGTTCAACTGAAATTCTGCCGCGACCTGCGTTGAAAAAATTTCATGTTAGTATTAGATCGTTAATGGCTCAAAAGTAAAAATCAAGGAATTCAAACGCAAGCTTGTGTAGCCCGCACAAGAAGCTAAGAATAAAGATTCAATATAAAAGAGTATTTACTCGCCAGAGTGATGCCAGGAACGTAATACCCTATATCCAATTCGCACTTAAATAATTCATGCCGCATTTCTCAGAATGGTTGACGATCATCCAATTCACGTGAAATATAAAGTGCAAGATTGCCTGCTAAAAGCAGGCATCAATACTTGGAGGAGGGACAAAAATGAGAGTAAAAATGGCAACCCTTTCCAATCGGATGTATAGCAACGATGCTTGCCGAATGCGATGATAAAATTTCAAGAGAAATGAGATGCATGGTTTTCCATTTTAAAGTCGTCAACATGACGCCAACTCTTATACCGAGAAAATGAGAGAATTTTAAATTCTTATGGGATGTTTAAGAGAGCCTTGCAGCGATCACCACGGCGCCAGGAAAACTGAGCATCCCTGATTCATCCGGGTGGGCAGAGGGAAGTTTGTTGCAGTCTCCAAAGAGGCACTCAACGAAGGATGACCGCTACTCTCAAATGGCCCGCTTTCTCGCCATTATCATCCCACAATGCCCCCTGATCACTTCCTCTTGGTTCGAAAACCGTGTCGCCCCGTACTCGATCATTCCTTGAATCGACGAAAGTGCTTCGCCCTGCGTCAATGACGGCGGGGATGGATTTCGCGGAACGTTAAACCATTGTGGGGATAAGGGTCATAAATGTGAGGGAAATAAATTTCACAAAATCATCTGCTTCTAGTTCAAAGTCGCTTAAATGGATTATTTGCCAGTGGAAGTTCTTAAGACTCTCCTAAACTCAAGAGTGGCGTTTCGGCGTGAGTGAAATACGGATCAGAATATATTAGCTATTACACTGAAGAAATTAGTAAAATTTTGTCTACAGACTTGTAGTGAGATATCTTCAAGGGAGACTATGAGGGGTAAAAAGTATTAGCAAGAAAACTGTATTTGCTGAAATATTAGCTGCTGTGTCCTTTGTGCCAAACCAACTCAAAAAAGTAGTGGAAAAAGAAAGAATAGGTGACCCTATGTAAATGATTCTGTGCAACCTTCATTACCTAGCGTTTAAGCTGTTTTTCTGATTAACATTAATTGAATTACAAGTCTTTAATGTTGAACTTTCCTTGCCATTAGGAGAGATTGAATTTTCAATAGTTTTATTTTTTCACCAAAATAATTCTTGTGGAGATTAATTGCAATCGAAGAGCCGACTTTATAGTCTTATTTTTCGCATGTAACTGAATTTTTCATTTAATAATAGTACGATGGAGAAACTCTTTTGGAACTTAAGCAGACTAAACTGTTTAAAGGACGGTTAAATGAAGGATACAGCCAGAAGCTGATGCCTGGATCCTCAAAGGAAGAGTGTGCGATGAAAGCAGTGCGAGCATTTGCGTACGTCCAGAAATTTACAAATAGGTTTCAAAGCGTTTAATTTTCGTCCCAGCATGGAAGAGGAGGTAAATAATCGCACGAGTAATAATTCACACCGCATATTTTATCGCCAAATAAAAGAAAATCACAATTCCCAAAGACCCTTTTGAGTTTTTTTTCGTCCCTTTCCTCCCATAAAAGCGGCAATATCCATTACGGGAGAGGACGGTAAAAGCACTTCACGAAAAGAGAAGAGAAAAAGTAAGATATCGTGAGGTATTATAAATTTCCCTCGCCGATTTTCACGTCACCTCCTCCGACACCCCCCGCCATCACTTCTCCCCCCCTCCTCCTGCTCCCCTTCCCCACACATCCTCCGCCCCGCAAACACACACGCACACGGACAAATGAAGTCCTCCGCAAAGTTTCCTTAGGTTTCGAAGTGTAATAGCCGTCCCGTCCTTTTTTTCCCCCGAGCCCTCGATTTTCGCATGAGAGATGGCCCCAAGGGGTGGCACCACTCCACGGAAGTGGAGGAGAGCAAACTGGTCCCGGTTTATTTTCTTTGGTTGAAGCGGGCGGCATTGGGAGAGCGGCCAGATATTCCCGATCCCTCTTCACTGGAAGGGGGAAGTTGTGTGGGGGGAGGAGCAGAAGAGAGAGAGAGAGATGCAAGAGAGGTGAGAGAGCGAAGAGGGAAAAGGCGCGTTTGGCGGAAAAGCGGATTGGGAATACGGGGGGAGTTAAATGGGGGGCTGCTGCGAATCGGGCGACTTCAAACAATCCCGCGAGTTGCGCCGCAAGCTCCAGACTGCAAATCCGACGGATTTCTGTCGCAATGCGTGCTGGACCCAAGGGGTTTTATAAATTTCATTCAGCCCTTATTTTCGAATGAAACTTCACTAAACACTCGTACAGAAAGAACCTAGGCTGTTCTTCTACTGGAGAACTAGTATCCAACATTTTTCACTTCCCGCACCCATTAAACAAATTAAATATGTCCTCACGCCCCATACAGCAACGGTTTATTAAAGATTTTCAAGGTAACATAGC